>BTPG01000006.1:4728065-4745565 GCA_036245525.1 Semisulcospira habei | reverse complement strand
CGCTGCTGCAAGAGGCATAGATCCTCATGAGCCCCCGCAATTGCGGGGGCTCATGAGGATCTATGCCTCTTGCTGAAACCACGTTGTCTCCATTGTTCATGGGGTGGCTGGATCTGTTCTCGTTTAATTGACACGGATTTCAGACGTGCATTGTACGGCAGAACCCAACGGAGACAGAAACACGCTTAGTAATGTACATTGTACGATTAGTGGCACTGAAGGGGTTAACCCAATACGACAAGCTATACCGAGGAGCAAAAGAAATGCTGCCTTTTTTTAATCATTTGAACACCATAGTCAGTGTTTCCGATGGTTCCAAAAATGTCGCCTTTCTTTTCGCTCCTCAGTATATAATTCACTGACGAGTAAAGAAAACGCGACATCATTGAAATCATCAGAAACGTTGAACTTTTAGTGTCTCAGATGATTCCAATACTGTGGCATTTTTTTGCGCGCCAGTATATCATGGCTTTGAGAGTCGCAGAACTACAGTTTATCGCTGAAGCGACACGCAGCAGTCAACTGCACGGTATTTACGCTTCAGACAAGCAACACACTAACTAAGCAACCGATTAGCAGTATTTAGACACTGCATCCATTTGTGTGTAGGCCAATAATTATGTACATGTTGTTGTTGGTGGGTGTTTGTTTGTTTGGTTGGTTTTTTTTACACGCAGTAAATTGCGTTGAAACTAATCAACAAAAAGCAACCTGTACCGTTCAGCAAGACCACCCAGCCCCAACCTTCTAACCAGTGTCATTCAAGCATGCCTAATGACCAACCCACACTACTTGCCAATCATTAAACCGTTGGCTGCTTCATAATCAGTGGCCACGGATTGTGTTTGTGAAATGGTCCCTTACGTCACGACACACAGACTCTGCCATGGACAGAACATGTATAACAGACTCTGCCATCGACAAAACATGTATAACACACTCTGCCATGGACAGAACATGTATAACAGACTCTGCCATCGACAGAACATGTATAACAGACTCTGCCATCGACAGAACATGTATAACAGACTCTGCCATCGACAGAACATGTATAACAGACTCTGCCATCGACAGAACACGTAACAGACTCTGCCATCGACAGAACATGTATAACAGACTCTGCCATCGACAAAACATGTATAACAGACTCTGCCATCGACAGAACGTGTATAACAGACTCTGCCGTCGACAGAACATGTAACAGACTCTCCCATTAACAGAACATGTATAACAGACTCTGCCATCGACAGAACAAGCATAACAGACTCTGCCATCGACAGAACATGTATAACAGACTCTGCCATCGACAGAACATGTATAACAGACTCTGCCATCGACAGAACATGTAACAGACTCTGCCATCGACAGAACATGGATACAAAGCTAGTGTCAGCAAGAGGCACATCTATGCCTTTTGCACTTGGATCGTGTTTCGCTTTTTCTTGGCAGTGATAGTGTTAACACTCACCTTCGTGACGAGGCCCAGGACTCGGTGACGCAGATGTAGGGAGTGTAGCGGTCGACAGGGCTGTTGCTTCAGTATCTTGAGTAGAGACCTCTGTCGTAGTCTTACCTCGGCTCGAGGTTCCACGAGGAGTGTTCGCCAACGTTGATGATTGTTGAGAGGAAGTAGCTGTCGTGCCGGGTGACGTATTGAAACAGCGAAATTCGATGTCGTCAATGTCCACTTCATCAAACTCGACGCGGGAATTTCGTCCAACTTTGTACCCGCAATGACCTCCTCTCAGTTTTCGAGCCTCAAACATGATCTGAAAAAAAAGGTGTGGTGTTTTGAAAAATACTGAGAGAGCAACTGCGGGGGCTCACGAGGATCTATGCCTCTTGCAGTAGCCTGGTTCTCATTTTGTCTCCGTATACGGTCCATCCACCTGGAACACTCTCCCACTCTCTCTCCGTCAGAAACACTCTCTCCTCCTTGCAGTCCGCGCTCAAAACTCACCTAGAAATAATTCTATCACTATAACATCACCACACACCCCACCCCAAGCTGAATGTAATGTATTTGTGGTACGTGAGTCATTGTCAAAAGCGTGCGCATGTGTGCGCGAGTTGTGAGGGCTTACTTAGAGTTATAATTATTATAAGATAAGCGCATTAAAAATACCGTAATTATTATTATTATTATTATTATGAGTTCGTTAACCAGCTTTGTACCCTTTCATCTTCTTTAATTTAGTTTTTTTTTTTTTCAGAAAAAGAAATTAGTAACAAAATGGGATGAACCATAACCCACAAAATCCCTTCTATATGAGAGCTGTCCTTGCTGTCAATGGTCTCTACCTTTTCTTTTACCTGATTCTGATGTTGAATTATCTCATATTGAAAAAGTCTCGCAGATCTGCCAATGTGTCAGTGAGTTCTATAAGGGGCGCAGAACATACGCGTCATTGATTTTCAAACGTCATTTGTCATGATGGAAATTTTATTTTTTTACATAATTTTATATTTTACGTGATATGAGTTTCACTTTCGCTTCATAGGCTTGATAAAAAGGTGACAAAACTAAAACTTCACGGTACAATTTCAGTCTTGCTATAATTTGTGTGAAAGCAGGTTGACTTTACCTAGCTACATGATATACTAAGTACACGGGTCACCTGCATGCTCTTCTGAAAGCGAGTCCATGTGTGTATGCGTATCACTTAAGAAAGTATTTCGCCAAGTTTCAAGCTTGTGTGGACAGAAATATCGGAGATTCTCTTGTTTACATACATACGCACACACATACATACCAGGGCCGGATCCAAGGATCGGGGGCCGAGGGGGCCATTCCCCCCCCCTTCCCCCATAAAAACTACAACATAAAACTTTGATACACTGAAGGATAATCTTTGCTCACCTTGGTGAAAAAAAAACAAAATAAAGCCAGACTCAAAACAGTCAAAACTCTGCTTTAGGTGTCTGTTTCAGGTGGTTAATTTCTCCAAATATGTTTTTGCCGTCCCCCCCCCCTCCCCCTCAAAGATGTAAGTGATCCGGCCCTGCATACATACATACGCACAAGCATATATACATACGCACATACGGTGCTTCGTGCCAGATGTACGTTCAGCAGCGAGGTTAGCGTAACTAGACATGACATAATTTTTATCTTGTTACTTCAATAGTTAGAGGTTTAGCCTGCCCTTCTTTGACATCTTGAGCTGGATAAAGTCAGACAGTGGCGGTGACTGACGTAAAAGAAGCAACTCTGTCACTACGCAGACATTGCCTCAATACTGTAAATCTGTAAATATGACGTAATTCTCTCTCTCTCTCTCTCTCTCTCTCTCTCTCTCTCTCTCTCTCTCTCTCTCTCTCTCTCTCTCTCTCTCTCTCTCTCTCTCTCTCTCACCTTTTTCTCTCTCAGTGAAAAGGTGCTCCAGCTTACCAGCAGCAGGGACAACCAAGCCGGTAAGCTGAAGGAACTCAGAAAGCAAGTTGAGGCCGTGGTAAAACAGACGCATCATACCACTGATCAAACTGAGGTGAAAATCCCCGCTGACCCCACACTCCCGCCTCAGCCTCTCAAACCCTCTGAAGCCCAAGATGTCGCATCGAAGAGTGCTGTTCTCGCTCAGGTGCATATAGAAAACAGGTTCTCTGTTTTATCTGACATAGATGAGAACACCCAAGCACCCAGCGCTAATAACGGTAACACCATCGCCAAAACAAGTACTGGCAGCAGCAGTAGTAACGGCAGAGGTGATAGTGACAGCAATCGCAGCCCCACACCCCTACACCAGCTCCAGTGTCTTCAGGTCCGGCCAGACGTCAACACACTCCTCATCGGCGACTCCATCCTCAAGAACGTGGACGAGCGGAGGATGTCGGTCAATGGTGCCGTGGTCCAGAACATGTCGGTTTCAGGACTGACAGTGAGTGACGTCGCTGAGTGGCTAAGGAGTCTACCGCCGTCGCCAAATATCCGCCGTGTGACCTTACACGCGGGGATAAACAGCTGTAAAGTGGGCGTGGTCAGCAAGCAGTCATGGGTTCAGCTTATCCGCTTACTCCGTGCAGCCTTTCCTAATGCCGCCTTGTTTACGTCCTCCATCATTCCTGGAGGGGCCCACCACTACCTGTCGAAGGCCGTGTTCCCCTCCAACGACAACTTGCGGGCAACGTGCGAGCAAGAGAAGGTCTTTTACATCGACCATATGCCGGCCTTCATTACTTACAATCTGGCACCGCGCAAAGCCTTGTTCCAGAAAGACCGGATCCACCTGACTCCTGCCGGTACCAGAACACTGGCACTCAACATCAGGTTTGCTGGAGTGCCGCGCCGTGCACCAGGTGACGGACCCATCGTAGATCGCCGCAACCAGCAGCATCAACAGCAGAATGACTGGTCTCAGCAACACCATCACAACCAGTCGGGCAGTGGCAGAGGGCCAAAGTTTACGCACGTCCACTACTCCCGACCCAGCCTCTCCCAACATCATTCCCAGACAAATTGCCCCTCAACCAGCCACCCTCTATCCCCTAGTTCCCAGGCCAGCCACTTGCCCGCAAACTACGCCAGCCCCACCCACTCCATGTCCAAAGGTGTGCAACCTGGCCATCCCTCTGCGTACTGTCCTCAGCCAGGTCACGCCAAGCCATTTACAGTGACGGAGGAAGAGTTTCCCCGCATGCCGCCCCCGCCTCAGGACAACTCGAGAATCAACAGCGCTCTCCAGGCTCTGGCCGCTCCTAAAACCGCAAGTACCCCGGCCAGGGGGTGGGAGACCCCTGCAGCTATCCCCGGAGGCAACGACTCGCAGGTAATGCGCGTTCTGGCGCAGCTGCTTCAGCCATTTATCCAGGGGTATATCGGTCAACAAACAGGTTTTTAGTTCATTGTTTAAAAAACAACCTGTTTTACAACAACAACAAAACAAAAAACAACAACGGTCGGTGGTGTTTCGTCGTTCCATTAATTCTAGCGATTGACAGTTCATTTCTTTTTCTATTCCTTGATAAACCGCGTGTGTATTTGACACCGCTATTACTTTACTTGTAGGCATTCGTTCGAGACTGTGCCTGTGGACTTTTATTTTATGTATTTGTATTTCTGACTGTTCAAGAACTCTTGTTTGCTTGTGGACAGTGCGCAGTAAGCAAAACTTTTGGTGATCAATGTGCCACTGTAGTGTCATGTATTTTGCGATGACCAAGAACAATTACGATCATCATTTTCTGTGTCGTTTGTTCGTTCGTCGTGGATAAAGTCTCTCCGAGTCTAGAATATCATTGATCCGTTAGTTTACTCACTGTATCGGAGTACTCTGTGTGTTTTATACGAGGTCAGTCAGTGCTTGTTCGAATACCAGCAGACTATCAGCGTGAAGGAAACTCGATTGAATCAAGACGATTCAATCAAGCTTCAATTCACCAGTGATAACTGTGTCTCCGCTTTACTTCGCTGAGCAGTATCGGGCTGAAAGCGCATTACCAAACTCCGGCAGTATTGTGCTCGTGTGCGGCTGATACGCCTAACTGAACTTGCTATCGGGACTTTGATGTTCGAGCAGTTGGATTATTTCCCTGCCGACTAGTCTGCTAAATCATTTCATTGTGTCTTATCTATTTACCAGCTTTATATATACATAGGCATTTGTGCTGTTTCATTTAATAATCTCAACGTATACTTACTTCTTTTGACATTCTATTTTGTTGTTGTTGTTGTTTGTTCTGTACAAATTTGCCTTTCTCCGTAATAGACATAAATTTGAAAGTTATGCGAATAGGGCATCTCAATGTTTTTCATTTGTACAATAAACTAACCGATATATCTGTCTACATTAGCAATCCCACACCGTTTCATTTATTTGGGCTTAGTGAGACGCGCCTGAGCTCGTGTGTGAGCGATGAAGCCATTAGTATTCCTACTTTTTCCTTGACTAGGAGAGACCCCTCGTCCCCAGGTCAAACAGGCATCGCTGTCTACATTCACAACTCCATTCAGCATTTAGTCCATAGACGCTTGGACTTGGAAACAGCAGACGTAGAGTGTTTGTGGTTGGAAGTGAAATGCCCTAAATCGACACCGCTACTAGTTGGATTCCTTTACAGAAACCCTGCCGCCACTTTTGAATGGTATGACCATTTTAGTCAGATCCTTGATAGAGCGTGCAAAAGAAAGGCTGACCTTCTTCTCATGGGAGATTTTAATATAGACTTCCTTAAGAATCACACTGCGTGGGATACAATATCTTCATTGTTTGGTCTAGTCCAGTTAGTAAAATCGCCCACCAGAATTACTCAGAATACGTCCTCACTTATAGACCACATATACACTAATAAACCCAAAGCCGTCTGTAATGTTGAGGTTTCAAATCTAAGTGTTAGTGATCACTATCCAGTTGTTTGTTCATGGTCAAAAAAGATTCCGAAAGCAAAGAAAAACGGCCATACAACCATAACATATCGATCATTCAAGAACTTTAACCATAATAAATTCCTATTTGATTTAAATAATACTCCGTTCAACGATGTACTTCTCTCCAATGACCCGGACACTGCCCTTTCTATTTGGTACACTCTTTTTCTAACTGTATTAAACAAACACGCACCCCTTCGTGAGAGAAGGGTTAAATCAAACACTCTTCCTCCATGGTTAACCCCAGAAATAATGCAAGCGATGGCGCTCAGAGATGATCTGCGTAGTCAAAAACTATTTCCTGAATTTAAGCAACAACGCAACCGTGTTAAGTACATGATCAGAGAGGCAAGGAAAAGATTAATCCGCGACACAGTGAAAGACAGTAAGGATACTTCCACTATCTGGCGCCTATTAAACACTCTAACTAAAGGCTCCCCTGGCACTTCAACAACCATTCCCAGCAGTCTTACTGCAGAAACTTTTAATAATCATTTTATTTCAGTCGCTGAAACTCTAAATGCCTCAATTAATAGCAGTAAGTATGAATGTTCTAATTTGCTTTCTGAATTCTGTAAACACAGAACAGAGGACACAGACCCCTTCAGCATTCCCTTGCTAGCAGTTCATGAGGTGGGTTTGCTCATTAGTAAACTACCAAATAAAAAGTCTTCGGGGCCTGATGACATAAGCCCGCAAATACTTAAGTTATCCCTGCCGTACATAGTAGAGTCTATTACGTACATTTACAACCTTTGTATCAAGCAACATACTTTCCCTAACAAACTAAAATACGCTAAAGTCATTCCACTTCCAAAAACTAAAGATCGTTCTGACCCTAACAACTATCGACCGATTTCATTATTACCAGTTCTATCAAAGCCGCTTGAAAGGCATGTCCACAAACACCTGCTTGCCTACTTAGAAAACCGCCACCTCCTGCACCCCTTTCAATCCGGATTTCGCCCACAACACTCGTGCCACACTGCACTCACGCGCCTCGTTGACGCATGGCTCCAGGGTATGAACAAATCCCAGATAACAGGTGTCGTTTACTTAGACTTTAAAAAGGCCTTTGACCTAATCGATCACACCACTCTAATGACAAAGATTCAGAAATACTTGAATAGTACAGAAGTAGTTGCATTTTTTAGATCATACCTAACTGATCGTAAACAAAAAGTTCTAATGAATGGATCTTACTCTTCTCTAAAAGATATAAAGTATGGAGTTCCACAAGGATCTGTGCTTG
This sequence comes from Semisulcospira habei, assembly GCA_036245525.1. Lineage (NCBI taxonomy): Eukaryota > Metazoa > Mollusca > Gastropoda > Semisulcospiridae > Semisulcospira > Semisulcospira habei. Next base: position 4,737,949 of record BTPG01000006.1, on the reverse strand, counting down.
GTCCCTTATTATTTTGTCTATTCATCAATGACCTGCCACTTCATATAACTTGCAAGAACGTACAATGTGATCTTTTTGCTGATGACACGTCCATTCATATGACTAACAAAGATATACAAGTAATTTCTTCCAACTTGCAGCATAGTCTTGATGAAGTGTCTGAATGGTGTCACAGGAATTCTATGATTGTTCATCCAATTAAAACCAAATCTATGATAATCGCCACTCGTCAAAAGCACCAGTTAGCTCCCCTGTTACTTAACCTTTTATTAAAGGGCAGGCAAATAGAACACGTTAATGAACATCGCCTACTAGGGATTACAATTGACAGTCAGCTTAAGTGGAAGGCTCATACGGACACTTTATGCAGAACGGTAGCCAAAAATCTTTTCATGTTGTCCAAACTGAAATATTACACCGACTCGGACACGCGCAAACTATTCTATAATGCTCACATACGTTCTCATATTGATTACGCGTCAACGGTGTGGGATGGATGCAGTGAAGTCCACTTGAAGAGACTCAACTCGTTACACAGAAGGGCAGCTAAGTTAATCCTTCCTGACCCACGACTCACAACAGAAGAAAAACTCGCCAAAATAGGATTTCTGCCGCTGCAAGACCACTTCAAATACAATAAGGCTATTTTTATGTTCAAAGTGTGGAACCAGAAAATACCAGAATATATCACAACTCTTTTCTCTAAGTCGGAATCTAGGCTTGGTAACATTAGGCAACTTTTCTTAGTCCCCAAAACGAGAATTGATATATACAAATCTAGTTTGTCATTCGCGGGAACGCAGACTTGGAACACGCTTCCTGATTACGTAAAATCCGCTTCCTCTCTAGCCCGTTTCAAAATCAGTCTCTTCAAGTACTTCTCGAAGCAGTCGTAATCATTACGTTGTGAAATATATACTGCCCTGTAACCCTGATTATGTATTCTCCCAATTACAAACTCTGTGCGTGCGTGTGTGATGGTGTGATGGTGTGTGTGTGTGTGTGTGTGTGTGTGTGTGTGTGTGTGTGTGTGTGTGTGAGTTTAGGTGTGTGAGATTGTCATGGGACTTTCTTTCCCTAAACTAGCAATGTTTTTGTCAGTTTCATTTACATTTAACTATATACTTAGTTTTTTTGTATTTTGTCTCGTAGTTTTGTAGCAACGGCAGGTTTGAAAAATGGCTATGTCTGTGACGATGTCAATGCCTCAACCGTTGATAAATAAAGCTTCATTGAATCATTGAATCATTGAATCATTGAATCATCTCTCTCTCTCTCTCTCTCTCTCTCTCTCTCTCTCTCTCTCTCTCTCTCGTTTAATGGCCAGCCTGTTGAACAAGTCAGAGAACAGCGCGTGCTTGGTATCATCATAGACGACAAGTTGTGCTGGCAAAGTCACATAACTAAAGTATGTAAAACAGTATCTAAAACTTTATTCCTTTTAACAAAATTGAGATATTTCACTGATGAACCAACAAGGAAGCTCTTCTATTGTGCCCATATACAGCCACATTTAGACTACGTCTCCACTGTTTGGGACGGCAGTAGTGACGCAAACTTAAAAAGGCTGAACTCGCTCCACAGAAGGGCCATAAAACTAATTGTTGATAGATCTACAGAAGTCATAAGTACTGACGACAAATTCAAGCTGCTAGATATCCTGCCACTTGAACAGCAATTTAGTTACAACAAGCTGATACTCGTGTACAAAATTACACGCTCGGAAACGCCAACCTATCTCATTAATATATTTCATTTTACTCACAGGTCTAGTCGAGCACCAGGAAACAATCTGGTAGTGCCCATGCCACGTGTAGATATTTATAAGACATCTTTGTCCTATTCAAGAGCAAAGATTTGGAACACGATTCCCGCAGATATTAGAGCAGCCTCTTCAGTCAAAACGTTCAGGACACAACTGCTGAAATATCTTAGAAGTAGATAAAATACTATTTCAGCTACATGTTACATGTGGTGTGTCATGTCTGGCGGGTGCGCATTGGTATACCAGTCAGCCTGTCAAACCCTTGCGTTCGTGTGTGTGTCGCGTTTTTGGTTTTGATTAGAATAATTATTTCATTTTCATTCAAGTACATATAAACGTTTTACCCCGATGTGTGTGTGTGTGTGTGTGTGTGTGTGTGTGTGTGTGTGTGTGTGTGTGTGTGTGTGTGAGTGTGTGTGTGTGTGTGTGTGTATTCCTGTACATATTAACTTTTACTCCGATGTGTGTGTGTGTGTTTGTGTGTGTGTGTGTGTGTGTGTGTGTGTGTGTGTGTGTGTGTGTGTGTGTGTGTGTGTGTGTGAGTGTGTGTGTGTGTGTGTGTGTATTCCTGTACATATTAACTTTTACTCCGATGTGTGTGTGTGTGTGTCTGTGTGTGTGTGTGTGTGTGTGTGTGTGTGTGTGTGTGTGTGTGTGTGTGTGTGTGTGTGTGTGAGTGTGTGTGTGTGTGTGTGTGATGATGTATGCGTGAGCAAGGACATGATTGAAAACAGGTCTATGGCCTAATCATTTATCCTTGGAAAATAAAGTTTCATTTCATTTCATTTCATTTCTCTCTCTGTGTGTCTCGTGAGACCAATACCTCAGGATCACCAGTCACCCCGTTGGACAACCTGCAAGCCCAGACCATCAGGCCCGACGTTAACACGCTCCTCATCGGCGACTCTGTCCTAAAAAGGGTCGATGCCCGGAGGATGTCTGTGGACGGCGCCGTCGTGCAGAACATGTCGGTGTCGGGGCTTAGTGTCAGCGAACTGGCGGAATGGCTGCGCAATCAGCGCCAGTCACGACACATCCGCAGAGTTGTGTTTCACGTCGGCATCAACAGCTGCATGCAACAGGGCCCTGTCTCCAAGCCTGCGTGGATACAGCTCATCCGTCTTCTGACCTCCGTTTTCCCCAATGCCCGCATTCAGGCCTCTCCCATCATGCCCCCGAGAGGTAAGAACCACCCCCTCTTTGCTCCCGCTTCCATCCAGTGACGACCTAAGAGAGGCCTGTGAGCAGATGAGGATTCTGTTCACGGACCACACCTCCATCTTCCTCACAGCCAACAGAGCCCCCCGAAAGATGTTCTACCAGGACGGCACCCACCCGAGTACTGCTGGTGCCATGAAGCTGGCACTAAACATTCGCTTTGCAGGTGTTCCACGCCAGCCCCACAGCGGACACGGGATGGAGGAGAGCAGCCGTGCCAGCAGCCAGCCTCTTTACATCTACAACCAGAAGCAAGAGTCCCTCAGGCCATTCAGCGGAGCCAGACACCAACAGCAGGACCTGAGACGTGGTAGAACTCTGCAGAACTACGAGCAACCACAGCGCGACCAGCTTCAGGCCTACAACACCCGCCAGCCCGGCCACGCCTTTACCCCGCGTCCTCAGCAAGGTCAGGGCGGGCCAGTCGTGACGTCACAGGGGAAATTCCCCAACATGCCAGCGGCTAGTACTTACATACCAGCCGGTCACCCTTTCGCTGCGCCCGCCGCAGTTACAGCAAAAGCGCCGCCCAGAGGGTGGGAACAATCGCCACCAACAGAGACAACCCCTCCCAATCCCCTACAGACAATGCAGCTTATGGCACAGCTGCTGCTGCCGTATCTACCTGCATGTGTTTAATTGTTTACTTCGTCAATACCGGAACGCAGAGTGTGACCTCTGCGGAACGAAACTAACTTGACAATCTCAATGCAAAAGGCACAGTTCCTCATGCGCCCCTGCTGCTGCACGGACCCATCAGGATACATGCTACTACAAAATACAAATGCAAGAGGCATAGATCCTCATTAGCCCTTGCAGCTGCTCTGGCTCATGCGGATAGATACCTCATGCTGACCGCAAATTCTAAATGCAGAGGGCATAGATCCGCATGCGCCCCTGCGGTTGCACGGTCTCTGGAGGATAGATGCCTCATGCTGGCCGCGATTACCTGTTCAAATGCAAGAGGCATGGATCCTCGTGGGCCCCTGCACATGCACGGGCTACTGAGGATAAATACCACATGCCATCTACAAGCCTCAAATGCAAGAGACATAGATCCTCATGAGCTCCTGCAGGTGCATGTGCTCGTAAGGATAGATGCCTCATGCAGGTTACACTCACATCTGTGTTTTTCACGAGTGTAAATTAGTACCTTTAGTACTGCATGATAAAAGTGTGTATGGTGCCGTATTTTCATAGCTTTTGTTGATACACGACTGACTTGCCCGGACTTCTGGACTTCTCTCACATTCTTTGCGGACTAGACTGAGTGTCTTAAGTGAACGCTGCGTTGGTGTAGCGCTTTCACTTACATTCCACTGAGCTCCTCAGTGTCGAAGCTTTATTTAAGCGTTCTCACCTAAATCGGCGTTTATTAAGCCGCACTATAGACATTGCAGGAAATTTGACTGTGAACACTGATGGACTGTTTTATTTACAGCGATTTGTCTTATTGTGAGTGCTCCGCGGCGTAAGTTCTGTTTTCGTCGTCGTTGCATAGTTTATCCGCGGCAACACAAACAATTCCTAAACAGACGTGGAGTATTTTTGAATTGTTCCTTCAGGGTAGCGTACATTGATACTTCCCGTATACACTTCAGTTTTGGGAGAGTTTGTTTGTTTTGTTTATTTGTTTTGTTGTTTTTTGCAACGCTCAGCTCTTGTAATTCCTGAACGTTTGATTATCACATTAATTTTTGTCTTCATACGTTATTGTTTTCTTTGATTGTTTTGTTTTCTCTTTACATTGGCTTTCCATCTTTGATTGACGTTTGCTCAACCACCGCTATTGCACTTGCTATTTTTATTGTGAAACAAAATACAGCTGTTAGCGAAATACTCATGGCTAGAGGCAAACAAAAAGAACATAAATTACGAGTGGGTCACCTCAACGTTTTCCATCTTTATAATAAGGTATCTGACCTGTCGGCGTTTCTTAACAGTCCCACACCGTTATACATTTTCGGCCTTACCGAGTCACGCCTAAATTCAAATATCAGTGATGATGCCGTGAAAATTCCTAATTTTAGTATCATGAGAAGAGATTCCTCCTGTCACGGTCAAACAGGCATTGCTGTATACGCTCGTCACTCTATTGAACACTTAGTCCGTAGGCGTAAAGACTTAGAAACGGCTGAAGTAGAGTGTGTGTGGATTGAGGTCAAAAGCCCGTACTGCTCACCCTCATTTGTTGGTTTTCTTTACCGCAATCCGGCATCTAACTTCGAGTGGTATGACAATTTTACTACTAACCTAGACAAAGTGTATAAAGGGCAAAATGACGTCATTCTTTTTGGTGACTTTAATATAGATATGCTTAAACCCCATCCTGCATGGGACACTACATTTTCTTTATTTGGCCTAGTACAGCTAGTTAAATCCCCCACCAGAATTACTGCCGCGAGCTCTACGCTCATTGACCACGTCTATACAAACAAACCGCAGGCGGTGTCCGATGTTAGTGTCTCAGATATTAGTGTTAGTGACCACTGCCCCGTGATTTGTTGCTGGTCTATAAAACTCCCCAAATTAAAGAAACATCGTCATACCACAACAGCCTACAGGTCGTTTAAGCATTTCAGTCGTAATGAGTTTCTACACGATCTTATTAACACTCCTTTTGACGATGTCCTTCTCACAGATGATCCAAATATTGCGCTATCCACTTGGTACAGATTATTCCTTGGAGTATTAGACAGACATGCGCCGATTAGAACAAAAAGAGTAAAGAGTGAGATACTTCCCCCGTTGCTGACAAAAGAAATAATGCATGTCGGTGCGAAATGACCTAAAAAGAGAAAAGAACTTTGATGAATTTAAAAAGCAGCGAAACCGTGTGAGGTCAATGGTGCGAGCCGCGAGGAGGGACTTTATCCGCAACACTGTCAAGGACAACAAAGATGTGTCAGCAGTGTGGCGGGTACTGAATTCGATCACTCGAGGCAATAGCAGTAGGTCAACAACCATCCCCAGTAATCTCTCCGCCGACACATTCAACGAACATTTTTGTCTGTTGCGGATTTGATAACTACTCCTAGTCGTGATACAGAGGCGGACATATGCCCCGATTACTTAGTTAATTTCTGCAACAGAAAAACAACTGGCACACTACCATTTAATATCCCCATACTTGCTGTGCACGAAGTGGGCAAACTAATTAGTGACCTAGCTAATAAGAAGTCCTCCGGCCATGATGATATCTACCAACAAATATTAAAGTTGTCTGTACCATACATCATAGAGACCCTTACTTATATTTACAACTTATGTATTCAAAAGAATGTATTTCCTACAGACCTCAAAGTTGCAAAAGTCGTTCCACTGCCAAAATCAAAAGATCGTACTGACCCTAACAACTATAGACCCATTTCTCTGCTGTCAGTATTATCTAAACCCCTCGAAAGGCATACACATAAACACCTGTCTGACTACTTAGAATCGCTAAAGTTGCTACATTCGTCACAGTCAGGATTTCGCCCTCGGCACTCATGTCATACGGCTCTGAGCAGATTAACAGACACATGGCTTTCAAATATGAATAATTCGCAGCTGACAGGTGTAATTTATCTTGACTTTAAAAAGGCTTTCGACTTAGTGAACCATACAATATTGATTTGCAAACTTAAGCATTATCTTCGAAACGACATGGCTGTTTCCTTTTGTATGTCATACCTCGAAAACAGAAAACAGAAAGTAATTGCTAATGGAGCCTACTCTTCTACTAAAGATGTTAAACTCGGGGTTCCGCAGGGGTCAATCTTAGGTCCTCTTTTATTTTGTATTTACATCAATTTGGGCAGTGGGCAGATGTTCACATCTGCACGGGACATAGACGACCCCGCCCTCCACGAGTCGCCTGCTGCCTTGCAGGCCTGGCCGCTTGGCTGCGGAAAGGCTAAGGGAGGAAACCCCTGACATCAAAGCCCCCGTGTCTCCGGGGAAGGCTTTTGAGCCAGAGACTAGGACAAGGACAGTCTGATATAAAACATACGACCCGAGGACCTCGATGCCATCGTCCCAGCTTGCTAGGCCATGGCAGATGAACCAAGGGTTTAAAGGGTGGGGCCAGTACTGCGCACACTGCACTCCACCAAAAAGCTCCACCGCGCAGGCTTTAGGAAACGTCCACGGACCATGACACTGACCATTCCAAGTCCTGTAGCGACGGGCGAGGGGCGAAACGGCAGGTGAAAGATGTCACTGGAAGCCGCAGTCTCAAACCTGCATGCAGGCGGTTCAGGATATTGGTCGCTTGATGTTGACCTGGGGATGACAACATCACTCGGCACACCCTGAACGACCAAGCAGCCTTCTCTAGGGACAGCACTGCTTGCTCCACACGGAGAGGGGCCTAGAAAAGGTGGCCTAACCAAAGCTCGTCCCCTCGCAACCCCAGTTGGCTAGCCGCGGTCAACGGGCATCTTCTCCTGCGGTCAAAAAACAAGAAAGAATAACGGATCCACTCTCATGACGACCACGACCGGACTCAACGTAGCATGCTGGAACGTCCGAACCATGCTCGACAAAGCAGACAGCGGACGCCCTGAACGTCGCTCCGCCCTCATTGCCCATGAATTGCGGAGGTTAAACATCGACATCGCCGCGCTCAGCGAAGTACGCCTTCCGGACGAAGGCAGCCTCCAAGAACTTGGTGCTGGGTACACTCTCTACTGGTCAGGCAGGCCTGCATCAGAAAGACGGCTTTCAGGCGTGGGTTTCATGGTCAAGACATCCATTGCGACTAAGCTGGAAAACCTACCAACGGGCCACTCAGACCGCATCATGTCCATGCGCCTCCCACTGAGACACCAGCAGCACGTCACCCTTCTCAGTGTGTACTCCCCAACCCTCCTGGCAGAGCCTGCTGAAAAGGACAAGTTTTACACTGACCTGCGCAGCCTCCTACAGAGTACCCCTGCAGACGACAAAGTCATCATCCTTGGCGACTTCAACGCCAGAGTGGGCCAGGACTCTGAAGCCTGGAAAGGAGTCCTCGGCAAGCATGGCGTGGGGAACTGCAATGACAATGGCCGCCTACTATTGGAGTTCTGTGCGGAGCAGCAACTGGTCATCACCAACACTACTTTTCAGCAAAAGGACAGTCGAAAGACCACCTGGATGCATCCTCGCTCCAAGCACTGGCACCTTATCGACTATGTCCTAGTGCGTCAGAGGGACCGCAGTGACGTCCTCCTCACCAGAGTGATGCCCAGCGCAGAGTGCCACACTGACCACCGCCTTGTCCGCTGCAAACTCAGGCTCCACTTCAAGCCAAAACCCAAGAAATGGGGGCCCCCGAAGAAAAAGCTTGATGTTGCCAGCCTTCAGCGTGACGATGTGAAAGCTGCCTTTCAGACAGATTTACAGCGCAGGCTCAAAGACACAGCGGACCCAGTAGACTCCTCCCCTGAAACACTTTGGGAACAACTGAAAACTGCTATTGCAAAATCCTCTGCAGAAGTCTTGGGTTTCGCCAGAAAGAAGAACAAAGACTGGTTTGACGAAAACGATGTAGAGTTCCAGGAACACCTAGCAAAAAAAAAGAGCCGCCCATCAGGCCCACCTAGCCCAGCCTTCCTGCCCTGTGAAGAAGTCTGCCTTCCGCCTCGTCTGCAGCAGTCTCCAGCGCAAGCTCAGAGATCTCCAGAATGAGTGGTGGACCAGACTTGCACAGAGGACCCAGCTTTGTGCTGACAATGGTGACTACAGGGGCTTCTACGAAGCACTGAAAGCAGTGTATGGCCCCAGGCACCTGGTACAAAGTCCCCTGCGAAGCGCGAATGGCCAGGCACTCCTCACAGATAATACCTCCATCTTGAACCGCTGGTCGGAATACTTTCAGAGCCTCTTCAGCGCTGAGCGCACTGTTCAGGAAGCAGTCATCCTACAAATCCCACACCTCCCAGTAAAGGTTGAATTGGACGAACCGCCCACCGCTGAAGAGACCCTCACAGCCATCCACCAGCTCAAGAGTGGCAAAGCAGCAGGCATTGATGGAATACCGCCAGAGATCTGGAAACATGGAGGCACAGCACTGCACAACAAGCTCCATGACCTCTTTCTCTGCTGCTGGGAGGAAGGAACACTACCAAAAGATCTCCGTGACGCAGTCGTTATCACCCTGTACAAGAACAAAGGCGAGAAGTCTGACTGTTCCAACTATCGGGGAATTACCCTGCTGTCCATTGCTGGGAAAATCCTTGCAAGGCTGCTCCTGAATCGGCTGGTACCTGCCATCGCTGAAGACCAACTCCCAGAGGGCCAGTGTGGCTTCAGAGCAAACAGGAGCACCACCGATATGGTCTTTGTGCTGAGACAGCTACAGGAGAAGTGCCGCGAGCAGAACAAAGGGCTGTACGTAACATTTGTCGACCTAACAAAAGCGTTCGACACTGTGAGAAGGCAAGGCATGTGGCAGATCCTGGAGCGACTTGGCTGTCCCCCAAAGTTCCTCAACATGATTGTCCAGCTACACGAGGACCAGCAAGGCCAGGTCAGACTCAACAATGACCTCTCAGAACCATTCCCTATTCTCAACGGCGTAAAGCAGGGCTGCGTGCTGGCACCGACCCTCTTCACCATCTTTTTTAGCATGATGTTGAAGCAGGCCACAGTGGACCTCGATGATGACGATGCAGTGTACATCAGGTATCGTCTCGATGGCAGCCTGTTCAACCTCAGACGACTGCAGGCCCACACGAAAACCCTAGACCAACTGATTCGTGAGCTGCTTTTTGCTGATGATGCTGCCCTCGTTGCACACACAGAGAGAGCCCTGCAGCGCATCACGTCTTGCTTCGCAGATGCTGCCCAGCTCTTTGGACTCGAGGTCAGTCTGAAAAAGACAGAGGTCCTCCATCAGCCGGCACCCAAGACAGTGTATCGCCCTCCTCACATCACC
>BTPG01000006.1:4658065-4723065 GCA_036245525.1 Semisulcospira habei | reverse complement strand
CGACTGCAGCAGACGACGCACCTAATGACACTGACTGTGTGACGTCATTTGCATTCAATCATTTTGTGCATACAATCTGACAGGAGTTGCAGTCGAAACGAAAGCATAACACCAACAAACCCACAAACAAAGCAACAGGTTGAACCAAAAGATCGGGCAGGACACAAGACAACAGCAGCCTCACCCAAAGTCTATATGTCCTCTCTCACGCAGCGCACTCATACAATCACTTCACTTCATAGCAACCGGCGCACGAATATATAGGCTAAATCGCTGGCGAACGAATACATGGCTCTCAAATTTGTCACTAGACATGACCTCCCAACACATCACCCCGGAAGCACAACACAACTCAACACTTTTTTAACAAAACAACCACACCCTCAAATAACAAACCTCATTTTGTAGCAACATAAACAATTTACTCCCTCAAACAACTAAAATACCCCCCCCCCCTACCCCCCTTCCTTTCGTATCTCTCCGTTTCACTTCGGCTCACCAACGCAGCCGATCCATATCAGCTATTACGTTATTTATAGCTGAGAAGGGTGATGTCACACACACGCCCATTTTATGGGTTTTGTGCACACACACACACACTGCTGGGACAAGTTCAAACACACTAGAGGCGTGTATTTTAAGCACAAACGTGCATGTGTTAACGCCAAAATGAGAAAAACTTTTGTTGTTTTTTATGAATCTTTACCGCAAGACAATGCAGAAACAACCCTCAGAAAAAAAAAATGGGTGTCTGATTTGGGCACCCAGAATTTTACACACACCCATTTTCCATAAGGATGGTAAAGACAGTCACCCATTTTAGGTCTTTTGTTCACACACACACACGCACACACACACACACACACACACACACACACACACACACACACACACACACACACACACACACACACACACGTCGACGCGCTTTCAGAAGAGCATGCAGGTGTACTTAGTATAGCATGTAGCTAGGTAACGTCAACCTGATTTCACACAATTATAGCAAGACTGAAATTGTACAGTGAAGTTCAAGTTTTGTCACCATTTTCCCAAGTCTTGAAGCGAAAGCGAAACTCATATCACGTAAAATATAAAATTACGTAAAAACCTTTTTAAAATGCGTCATGACGAATGACGTTTAACAAACCAATGACGCGTACGCACCGTCTCCCTTATAGAGCTCACTGATACACTGGCAGATCTGCGAGGTTCTTTCAAGAGGAGATATTTCAACATCAGAATCAGGTCAAAGACAAACGATAGAGAGACCTTTGACAGAGAGAACAGCTCAAATATAGAAAGGACTTTGTGGTTTATAGTTCATCCCGTCTTGTTTTTGTTGCTGTAGTTTTGTGGGTGGTTTGTTGTTGTTGTTTTTGCGTTGAATTATCGACAATTGCAGAAACAGTCTATTCCTATTGTGCTCACCCTATGACGATAGTTGCTGGGGGGAATCGTGATCGGCGACTTGACCCAGCGGAGTCTCTTCCCTCTAGACTTTGTTGTCGACCAGACCTCCGCGCTGGTCGTGTTAGTCTGCAGGACAACAGATAACTGGCAGTTGTCGTCCTGACCAAAGTAATACCTGAACCGTAGCGTGCACTGCTGGTTCTGTGTGGGTTTGAACCACGGGCTGGCCAGGCGTGCTGTACTGTTGATCCTTGCGTCAGTCATTTTAGCTGACATGTAGTAGTCTGCCACAGACAAAAGATGGGATGAACCATAACCTACAAAGACCCTTCTATATGAGAGCTGTCCTCGCTGTCAATGGTCTCTACCTTTTCTGATGTTGAAATATCTCCTATTTAAAAAGTATCGCAGATCTGTCAATGCGTCAGTGAGTTCTATAAGGGGTGAACGACATACTCGCCATTGATTTGTCAAACGTCATATGTCATGACGTAAATTTTAGTTTTTACGTAATTTTATATTTTACGTGATATGAGTTTCACTTTCGCTTCATAGGCTTGAGAAAATGATGATACAACTAGAACTGCACCGCACAATTGCATTCTCGCTATAATTTGTGTGAAGGCAGGTTGACTTTACCTAGCTACATGATAATTATATTAAGTACACTGCATGCTCTGTTCTGAAAGCGCGTCGATGTGTGTGTGCGTGTTAGTGCGTGCGTGCGCGCGCGCTCCAAACATCTCCTAGAGGCATATATATTCATGCGCCTGGAGGGCTCATGAGGATCTATTCCTCCTGGAGATGCGCGCATGTGTGTGTGTGTGTTGAGAGAGAGAAAGAGAGAGCGAGAGAGAGAGAGAGAGAGAGCCGGGCGCGCGAAAGAGAGAGAGAGAATGACGTCATATTTAGAGTATCATGTCAGTGTCTGCGTGGTGACGGAGTTACCTCTTTTACGTCACCGGTACTGTTTGACTTTCTCTAGAAGTCAAGGTTTGTTACCGTTTTAATACTTTTCTGAAAAGAATTAAAGGAGCTGAAAGGATACAAAGCTGGCTAACGAACTCATCCAATGTCTTTCTCCAAACTAGCTATATGCAAAAGTTCAAGTAAATATGACAAAAAATTACGGGCTCTAATCTGGCTCAATCGATTTGCTATAAATGGTTGTTTATGTCTTCAATGAGACATTCAATTACAGTATTGCTCGGAGGCTCTGTTAGTCACCCACTTCAGAAAGTATTTCGCCAAGTTTCAAGCTTGTGTGTACAGAAATATCGGAGATTCTCTTGTTTACGTACATACGTCGCACGCACATACATACGGCGCTCCGCTTGAAATGCCGTACGTTCAGCAGCGAGGTTAGCGTAACTAGACATGACGTCATTGTTATCTTGTTATTTCAATTGTTAGAGGTTTAGCCTGCCCGCATTTGACATCATGGACATGCTATTAAATTCGCCTCACCGCGACGCGTCCTAAAAAGTCCCTTCGATAAATAGAAAGGACTTAAAATGCTTCGAGAGATTTAAACGCTTTCTCAGCTACTGCCCCTGATACGAATGACCGGTAACAACTCGGACCGTAACCTCCAAGCTACCACTTCCACACCCCCACCCAGCCCCACCAAACCCCCACCACCCATCCACATCGCTAGTCCCCCCCCCCTCCCCCCCCCCCCACTACCACCAGTTCGTCATCTTTCTGCAGTTTAACTTTGAAACTGAAAAGAGCGGACACGAGTGTTGTTATGTCCTTGCTGGACTCTATGGCAACGTTTGCTGACGACCTCTCTGAGACATTACTAAATTATACTGACGAGCAAAACAAACGCGACATCATTTGATTCATCGGAAACACTTTAGCGTTTCCGATGATTCGAATAGTGTCGCATTTCTTCTGTTCGTCAGTATACCTTTACGAATTTCAGCAACTGTTGAAAGTCGAGCAGACTGTCTGACCGCGATAGGTCACTTTCGGGGGCGGAAAACAAGGAACAAATTGTGGTGGTCTGTGAGTTTGGACCTTCGGCTCAAGGTTGTAAGTTCAATACCCACAGACCGGCTCACAATCACTAAAGGGTTTATTGTGGCCTCACTTAGAAAATATCTTCTTCGTTTCCACCAAACAGTCATTTCTCCCCAGTGACTCCATCCACACTGGTTGTCCTCAAAGTTGCAATTTGCTGCAATGGACAGAAAAAAATTAAATTAAGCCAGCTTTGTTTGACAATATTTCCACTGTAACCCCTTGACTGCGAACATCAAGACGAACAGTACACATCTACAAGAGACATAAACCCTCATGATCCATCTCAGTCGCCGGGGATCATGAGGATTTGTTTCTCTTGTATTGAAGTTACGCACTTACGCCTGTTTTGGTACACAGTTATCTGCTGTTACAAATGCCTCTGTGTGTGTGTGTGTGTGTGTGTGTGTGTGTGTGTGTGTGTGTGTGTGTGTGTGTGTGTGTGTGTGTGTGTGTGTGTGTGTGTGTGTGTGTGTGTGTGTGTGTGTGTGTGTGTGTGTGTGTAAGTGCAGTGCTTTCAGACGCAAAATTGGTCATTGCTGGCAGGGGCTAAATGAACAAAGATTGTCCAAGAGACACTCACCATCGCCGTATGACTTCTCCTTTGCTTTGTACCAGCTGAAAGGAAAGACGAGAAAGACAGTAAAACGTACTGACTGACTGACTGACTGACTGACCGACGGACGGACGGATCGATAGATCGATCAATCGATCGATCGATTGATTGATTGCTTGATTGATTGATTGATTGATTGATTTAAATTTTATTTCCTTATATGGCTGTTTCATTTCATTTATTCGTTCAATATCAACTGATAATTTTTGCAATCCCAGCTGTACTGACATTAGTCCTAATACTGAAAACTTAACAACCATTTTTCCTCCGTCGAATAATTACAAACACTGAGAATGAAATGCACCATGAGTAATGAACCCAACCTATCAGAGCGCCTTGTCAGTGCCTGTATCAGCTGCTTACGTTTGATCACCCTGAGTGTTTCCGGTCGTCCAGAGTGACCCCGCCACAAACAGGAAAAAGATACCAGTAGCAGGAAGTACCGGCTGCATTTTGACCTGTAGGATTTTCCAATCTGAAAAAGGACATATCGATCATTAACGCATGTTTTAGATTTTTCAGTAACAACATAAAATCCTTATCCGTACGCATATCGATCTGTTGATAATGGGTAGACCATCGAAGCCGATGATGTCGTCATTGTGCATGACTTCTATTTGTGGGTGCGGGTGTAGCTGGCCAAGCCAATCCTGGAGCCACACCAGCGAGGGCAATGGGGGCACTGGAACGTAGCTGTGGGGAGAGTCGACGCTGTCTTTCTGCGAGCTCTGGCACTGGTGATCCGTTCGCGCCGATTGTATTCAAAGAGCGTGCAGGCTTTCCTGGTGGCGGCACGCCAGCCGGATCTGTCTTGTGCTTGTGCTTCAAGTTCCTTTACCGGGAAGACGCAGTGCTTGAGGCTGTCTCTAATGCAGTCTTTGAAGCGTTTCTTTGGCCGTCCTTGCTTCCTGTGGCCTTTTGAGAGTGCACCATACAGGAGTTGGCGAGGCATGCGAGAATCATCCATGCGTATGACATGACCTGTCCAGCGGAGTTGTGTCTTTAAGATCAAGGCTTTAACACTCACTAAGCCAGCATTGTCCAGGACTTCCAGGTTTGTCACCTTGTCTTGCCATTTGATGCCCATGAGTGAGCGCAGGGATCTCATGTGGAAATGTTCAAGCTGCTTCAGGTGCTTTCTGTACAGCGTCCATTACTCACAGCCGTAGAGGAGGCTGGGGAGAACTACTGCCTTGTAGACTTTGATCTTGGTGGAAAGCTTGACGTTGTTGTTATTCAACACACACGAGTGCGCAGGCGACCCAGGGCTTGGCTGGCTTTGCTGATGCGAGCTGCGATTTCCTTGTCGATAGTACCGTCAGAAGAGATGATTCTCCCAAGGTACCTGAATTGGTCGACAGTCTTCAGCTCGGTGCCTTCGATGTACACTATGGGTGAGGGGGCTTTTGTGCCTGGGGACGGTTGGTGCAGGACCTCGGTCTTGCTGAGACTGATGGTAAGGCTAAACAGCCGAGAGGCTTCCGAGAACCTGTTGACAATGGTCTATAGGTCAGACTCCGTGTGCGCCATCAGCGCACAGTCATCGGCAAACAGCGTCTCAAGGATCAGTCTCTCGATGGTCTTGGTCCTGGCGTTCAGTCGACGGAGGTCGAAGAGAGAGCCGACTAGTCTGTACTTCAGGTATACTCCCTTCTCAAGGTCGCGTACTGCATGGGCCAGGACACACGTGAAGAACAGGTTGAACATCACGGGGGCAAGAACACAACCTTGTTTCACACCGTTGGAAATGTCGAAGGGTGCGGATGTGTCGCCGTTTGACTGGACAACTCCTACCATTCCATCATGGAAGAGGCGGATGATGTTGGTGAACTTTCTGGGACAGCCGAGCTTTGCGAGGATGACCCAAAGCGCTTCTCTGTTTACGGTGTCGAATGCTTTGGTCAGATCTATGAAGACAGCGTAGAGGTCCATGTGCTGCTCAATGCATTTCTTCTGGACCTGTCTCACAGAGAAGACCATGTCGACTGTGCTGCGGCCGGGTCTGAAGCCGCATTGAGCCTCTGAGAGTGCTTCCTCAGATACAGAGCTGATCAGGCGGTTGAGGATGACTCTCGCAAGGATCTTGCCAGCAATGGACAAGAGTGAGATCCCTCGGTAATTGGCACAGTCTGCTTTGCTGCCCTTGTTCTTGAACAGGGAGACGATTGTAGCATCTCTAAATTCCTGTGGCATATGCATGTCCAGATGCATGTCAGAATGTTGAGAAAGGCATCAAGGGTCTTAAGTCCAGCTGCCTTGAAGAGCTCTGCGGGGATGCTGTCCATGCCTGCAGCCGTGCCGGAGCTAGTCTGGTTGATCTCTTTCTTGACCTCGTCCAGGGTTGGCGGGAGGTCAAGGTCATCCAGTGTCGGCTTCTGGGGAATCATGTCCAGGACCGCGGGATCGACAGTAGAAGGCAGGTTCAGCAGATTTGAGAAGTGTTCTCTCCAGCGCTCAGTGATGCTGCCTTTGTTCTTTAGCAAGGTGAAGCCGTCGGCGGAAAAGAGAGGGGTTGTGCTGGGTCTGGCAGGGCCGTAGACAGCTTTCATAGCGCTGAAAAAACTCCTTGGAGTTGCTGAATTCAGCGAAGTGTTCACGTTCTTTTGCTTTGCCGTCCCACCAGATGTCCTACATGTTGCGGAGCTCTCCCTGGGCTTTTCTCTGGAGGTGTTTGAAGCGGTCTTTCTTGGACAAGGAGTTGATGTCGTTCTGCCACTCGATGAAGGCATTGCGCTTTTGCTCCAGTAGCTTGTTGATCTCTTCATTGTTCTCATCAAACCAATCCTGGTGTACTCTCTGCTTTGGCAGACTCCGTCACCATCCCCTTGAACTGGTTCCACATTTCAGTTGGGTTGCCAGTCAACGGTCCATGGGCAGTTAGCAGGTCATCAAGGTGGGACTAGAAGTTTTCCTTGACGTCCGGGCACTTCGGCTTGGCCAGGTTGAATGAAGGTCGGGTGAGCTTCGGCCTCTTCCTGTGTGCTGGTGCAATGTGCAGGTTGAGGACAGACCGCACCAGCCGATGGTCGGTCCAGCACTCGGCTCCTCTCATGGCTCTGGTGATTCTGACATCACGAGTATCCCGCTGGCGGACAATGACATAGTCTATGAGATGCCACTGCTCGGACCTGGGATGCATCTATGTTGTTTTGTACTTACTAGCCAGCCTGAAGAGGTTGTTGGTGATGGCGAGTCCATTCTCAGCGCACAATGTCAGCAGCAGCAGGCCATTGCTGTTCATTTTGCCCAGCCCGTGTGGGCCCATCACTCCTTCCCAGCAGTCACATTCGCGCCCAACTCGAGCATTGAACCGGTCAGCTTACCGCGGCTGACGGTTTAACCCTTTTTATGCGGTCGAAAAGAAAAACAAAAAAATAAACTTACTCTCGGTACGTGGAACGTACGAACCCTGTTGGACAGAGATCAGACGAAGAGACCACACAAAAGAACAGCCCTCATAGCCAGGGAGCTGGCGAGATATAAAATCGACATTGCGGCTCTTAGCGAAACCAGATTTGCTGACGAAGGCTCGATCTGTGAACCTGAGGGTGGGTACACCTTTTTCTGGACGGGCAAAGCTGAGAACGAAGACAGGATACACGGAGTTGGCTTCGCCATCCGCACTACGCTTCTCCGACAGCTGCCTTTTCTTCCCACTGGCATCAGCGAACGATTGATGAAGCTCCGTTTACCCATCTCCCACACCCGACATGTCACTATCATCAGTGCCTATGCTCCGACACTAACCAACGCCGATGACGACAAGGAGGCGTTCTATAAGAGCCTCGACTCCCTACTGAAGTCCACTCCTGCAAGTGACAAACTCATCGTGCTTGGTGACTTCAATGCTCGAGTTGGGCGCGAATGTACATGTGATCTGTTGATATAACACTCAAAAACAGTACATGAATGAATGAACGAACGAATAGATGGATGGAGGGGTAGCTGAATGGATGGATTTGACAGATGGATGGATGGATGGATGGATGGATGGATGGATGGATGGATGGATGGATGGATAGATATTTTCTTGGAAGTAAGACTGATTAAAGTTCCTTTAATCTCTTGTCTTTGCTAATTGCGCTTTAAAAAAAAATTTTAAAAAATTTTAAAAAAACACGTACACTGTGACCGACATTAGCTGCATAACGCAGTTGTAAATGGAACCAATTTTTTTTAAATACACACAACAGAGGACGAACAAGAGACAAACCCTCATGAGCACCAGCGACTGCGGTAAGTTAGTGCGACTGCGGTAAGTTAGTGCGACTGCGGTAAGTTAGTGCGACTGCGGTAAGTTAGTGCGACTGCGGTAAGTTAGTGCGACTGCGGTAAGTTAGTGCCACTGTGGTAAGTTAGTGCCACTGCGGTAAGTTAAGCGTGTTCTTAATTAAACGAACTTTAGTTCGCGAACTCTGACAAACTACAGTTCACGATCTCGGACGAACAAGGTTGGTTCTTAATTGGACGATCTAAAGATACGGCGAACCTAGTTCGAAGTAGTTCACGAACCTCGGCAAACCATAGTTCGCTGTCGGAAAAGTTCGCTCAACGTGTTGAGCAAACAAAGGCGAACCTTTTTTTCTGATTGGTCAAAACTTTTACCCTCTTCTGCGTTGGAGATAAGAAGACAGTCACCCATACAAACAAATATGGCGGACGGCGATATTTCATTCGTGCGGAGAACAAGACATATTTTTATTGATTTGTGGGAGGCGCAACGCTATTTGTGGGGTCGCTACTGCAAGGAGTACAAAAACAAACATCGTTCAAATCGCGAAGCGTCATAGCGGCAGCCATTTTGAACACCTTTGCAAACAGTAAGTACGCCGAATCAAGCACTTCAGTTAAGAAACAGAACCATGGCAAACCTGGTTTGCTGACGTTCGCCTAGGTTCCTTCAACCTCAATTAAGAAACAAACCAAAAGATCGCCGATCTTCTCCGATCTAGGTTTGCCGATCAAAAGTTCGTCCAATTAAAAACAGCTCTTAGTGCGACTGCGGTAAGTTAGTACCACTGTGCTAAGTTAGTGTGACTGCGGTAAGTTAGTGTGACTGCTGTAAGTTAGTGCGACTGCGGTAAGTTAGTGCGACTGTGGTAAGTTAGTGCCACTACGGTAAGTTAGTGCGGCTGAGGTAAGTTAGTGCCACTATGGTAAGTTAGTGCCACTGCGGAAAGTTAGTGCCACTGCGGTAAGTTAGTGCCAGTGCGGTAAGTTAGTGCCACTGCGGTAAGTTAGTGCGACTGCAATAAGTTAGTGCGACTGTGGTAAGTTAGTGCCACTACGGTAAGTTAGTGCGACTGCGGTAAGTTAGTGCCACTGCGTTAAGTCAGTGCGACTGCGGTAAGTTAGTGCCACTGTGGTAAGTTAGTGCCACTACGGTAAATCAGTGCCACTGCGGTAAGTCAGTGCCACTGCGGCAAGTTAGTGCCACTGTGGCAAGTTAGTGCCACTGCGCTAAGTTAGTGTGACTGCGGTAAGTTAGTGCGACTGCGGTAAGTTAGTGCGACTGTGGTAAGTTAGTGCAACTATGGTAAGTTAGTGCGACTGCGATAAGTTAGTGCCACTATGGTAAGTTAGTGCCACTGCGGAAAGTTAGTGCCACTGTGGTAAGTTAGTGCCAGTGCGGTAAGTTAGTGCCACTGCGGTAAGTTAGTGCGACTGCGATAAGTTAGTGCGACTATGGTAAGTTAGTGCCACTACGGTAAGTTAGTGCGACTGTGGTAAGTTAGTACCACTGCGTTAGGTCAGTGCGACTGCAGTAAGTTAGTGCCACTGTGGTAAGTTAGTGCCTCCTACGGTAAGTCAGTGCCACTGTGGTAAGTCAGTGCCACTGCGGCAAGTTAGTGCCACTGCGGTAAGTTAGTGCCACTATGGTAAGTTAGTGCGACTGCGGTAAGTTAGTGCCAGTGCGGTAAGTTAGTGCCACTGTGGTAAGTTAGTGCCACTGCGTTAAGTTAGTGCGACTGTGGTAAGTTAGTGCGACTGCGGTAAGTTAGTGCCACTGCGTTAAGTCAGTGCGACTGCGGTAAGTTAGTGCCACTGCGGTAAGTTAGTGCCACTATGGTAAGTCAGTGCCACTGCGGTAAGTCAGTGCCACTGCGGCAAGTTAGTGCCACTGCGGTAAGTTAGTGCCACTGCGGGTGCTCATGAGGGTTTATGTCTCTTGAAGATGGTTAACGTTCGCCTTGCCCCCAGCAGTTCAGGGGTTAATGAACTTTGGATTTTAAAAAAACAACAACAACTGATTTCCATAAAAATGATGTTCACGCTTAGCTTGTCTACCGAAGAGGTTTATTATTACAGGAAAATCGTGAACAATATTTTCCAACAATTTTTAGAACCTGTTTAGTCTTGAACATGAGACGGATCAAGGTTACAGGTCAAGGGTGGTTCCGCAACAGTTAGGGACCTGCTGGCGCTCAGCTAGTCTGGTATGTCATCTCATCGTCTAGCAATATCATGGTCGGCGAGCAACGCCAAAATCCGCAATTTTGAAACGTCAGACGCAATGTGTGGAACTCATGCTGCCCGCGACACACCACAGCAAGATATGGTTCGACCATGATAGTTCAAGGGTGGTGGCGGAATAGCTTGGCGCCTATAGGCGCCAAGCTATCCTGCTACCACCCTTGAACTATCAAGGTCGATCTGTCCTCCCAAATGTAATGCAGTCCTCAGAAGATAACTCCAAAATGTGGGTTTTACGTACCTCGGGCATAATGAGTTAAATCTTTTAGCAACTTTTCAGGGCTTCATATTTAAAGAAAAAAACAAAAACAATCAGCAACAACATCAACAGCAGCAACAAAAACAAAAGAGAGGGAAAAAAAGCAGCTTACTAGCAAACCGCAACCTGGGAGTCGTAATGCTGCTTGCGTGTGACCAGACTGGTGTATGAACAACAACATTATATACAGCGAGGAGAAGTTTCCTGTTGCCAATGGCCGTTCCCGGATAGTAAATGAACTGCACACTATCATAGAGCTGTCATCTTATTGCAGACTCATGTTTCTGTCGACTGTAGTTTGTCACACAATCACAGTATGGAGGTTACGTTTGCAAAGAACGACTTCTAACAAAGAACTCACGAGAAATCACGTGGCATTTTACTAAGACTCAAATGTGGTTTTCGTCGTCGTGGGTCTCGTACGGCACGAAAATTAAGGCAGGCAGTGGTTTTGGTCATGAGGAGGGAGTAAACAATTAATTTTGTACTTGAGTTGTGTGCACCTCACAGTTGTATTGCTGTGCGGTGTGAGAGCGAGTGCCTATAGGTATTGATAGGTGAATAAAATCGAGTAGCATTTCCAATCTGTGTGAGGATTAGCGTCCAACTTTTGGATATATACTGTTGAAGAAATACGACAGCCAGTCATTCTGAAAAGATCAATAGCACGAGCAGCAAAATGACGTCAATGTGAGCTTCACCTTGAATCGGCTTGTGATGTAGATTGTCTACGTAACTTTGGCGTCGTGAGAAGTTAAAAAAAAAACACTTGTCATGACGTAAAGTCTACAATGACGTCATTTTGCTCTTTGTGCAGAAGCAGTCCGTCCGTTCCAAGCGTATTTCGCATGACGACAACGACACTATCGCAGTACGATGATTCAGGAGGAACCATGTGCGAAAAGGCCATCGGGCCGATGTCGGTCGCCGATAGGCCGCGCACAGCCGTGGGTCAACGGCGGCCGACCTCAGCCCGATGGCTTTGCGCACAGGGAATGTACTTTCAGTCATCGTCGTTTAAGAACGAATTTGCTTTCGTTCGTTTTGGGAGTCATTCGTTGTTGGGAGTCGTTTGTTGTTGGGAATATTCATTGTTGGGAGTCGTTGGTTGTTGGGAGTCGTTGGTTGTTGGGAGTCGTTCGTTGTTGGGAGTCGTTGGTTGTTGGGAGTCGTTGGGAGTCATTCGTTGTTGGGAGTCTTTGGTTGTTGAGAGTCGTTGGTTGTTGGGAGTCGTTGGTTGTTGGGAGTCGTTGGTTGTTGGGAGTCGTTCGTTGTTGGGAGTCTTTGGTTGTTGGGAGTCGTTGGTTGTTGGGAGTCGTTGGTTGTTGGGAGTCGTTCGTTGTTGGGAGTCTTTGGTTGTTGGGAGTCGTTGGTTGTTGGGAGTCGTTGGTTGTTGGGAGTCGTTGGTTGTTGGGAGTCTTTGGTTGTTGGGAGTCGTTGGTTGTTGGGAGTCGTTGGTTGTTGGGAGTCGTTCGTTGTTGGGAGTCTTTGGTTGTTGGGAGTCGTTGGTTGTTGGGAGTTGTTCGTTGTTGGGAGTCGTTGGTTGTTGGGAGTCGTTCGTTGTTGGGAGTCGTTCGTTGTTGGGAGTCGTTGGTTGTTGGGAGTCGTTCGTTGTTGGGAGTCGTTGGTTGCTGGGAGTCGTTGGTTGTTGGGAGTCGTTGGTTGTTGGGAGTCGTTGGTTGTTGGGAGTCGTTGGTTGTTGGGAGTCGTTGGTTGTTGGGAATATTCATTTTTGGGAGACGTTGGTTGTTGGGAGTCGTTGGTTGCTGGGAGTCGTTGGTTGTTGGGAATATTCATTGTTGGGAGTCGTTGGTTGTTGGGAGTCGTTCGTTGTTGGGAGTCATTGGTTGTTGGGAGTCGTTCGTTGTTGGGAGTCGTTGGTTGTTGGGAGTCGTTCGTTGTTGGGAGTCGTTCGATCGTTGTTGGGAGTCTTTGGTTGTTGGGAGTCGTTGGTTGTTGGGAGTCGTTGGTTGTTGGGAGTCGTTCGTTGTTGGGAGTCGTTCGTTGTTGGGAGTCGTTGGTTGTTGGGAGTCGTTGGTTGTTGGAAGTCGTTGGTTGTTGGGAGTCGTTGGTTGTTGGGAGTCGTTGGTTGTTGGGAATATTCATTGTTGGGAGTCATTGGTGGTTGGGAGTCGTTGGTTGTTGGGAGTCGTTGGTTGTTGGGAATATTCATTGTTGGGAGTCGTTGGTTGTTGGGAGTCATTCGTTGTTGGGAGTCATTGGTTGTTGGGTGTCGTTCGTTGTTGGGAGTCTTTGGTTGTTGGGAGTTGTTGGTTGTTGGGAGTCGTTGGTTGTTGGGAGTCGTTGGTTGTTGGGAGTCGTTGGTTGTTGGGAGTCGTTGGTTGTTGGGAGTCGTTCGTTGTTGGGAGTCGTTTGTTGTTGGGAGTCGTTGGTTGTTGGGAGTCGTTGGTTGTTGGGAGTCGTTGGTTGTTGGGAGTCGTTGGTTGTTGGGAGTCGTTGGTTGTTGGGAGTCGTTGGTTGTTGGGAGTCGTTGGTTGTTGGGAATATTCATTGTTGGGAGTCGTTGGTTGTTGGGAGTCGTTGGTTGCTGGGAGTCGTTGGTTGTTGGGAATATTCATTGTTGGGAGTCGTTGGTTGTTGGGAGTCGTTCGTTGTTGGGAGTCATTGGTTGTTGGGAGTCGTTCGTTGTTGGGAGTTGTTGGTTGTTGGGAGTCGTTCGTTGTTGGGAGTCGTTCGTTGTTGGAAGTCGTTCGATCATTGTTGGGAGTCTTTGGTTGTTGGGAGTCGTTCGTTGTTGGGAGTCGTTGGTTGTTGGGAGTCGTTGGTTGTTGGGAGTCGTTCGTTGTTGGGAGTCGTTCGTTGTTGGAAGTCGTTCGATCATTGTTGGGAGTCTTTGGTTGTTGGGAGTCGTTCGTTGTTGGGAGTCGTTCGTTGTTGGGAGTCGTTCGTTGTTGGGAGTCGTTGGTTGTTGGGAGTCGTTCGTTGTTGGGAGTCGTTCATTGTTGGGAGTCGTTGGTTGTTGGGAGTCGTTGGTTGTTGGGAATATGCATTGTTGGGAGTCGTTGGTGGTTGGGAGTCGTTGGTTGTTGGGAGTCGTTGGTTGTTGGGAATATTCATTGTTGGGAGTCGTTGGTTGTTGGGAGTCGTTCGTTGTTGGGAGTCGTTGGTTGTTGGGAGTCGTTCGTTGTTGGGAGTCGTTCGTTGTTGGGAGTCGTTCGTTGTTGGGAGTCGTTGGTTGTTGGGAGTCGTTCGTTGTTGGGAGACGTTCGTTGTTGGGAGTCGTTCGTTGTTGGGAGTCGTTCGTTGTTGGGAGTCGTTCGTTGTTGGGGGTCGTTGTTTGCAAACGTGACCTCACTAATGACAGCAGAGTACACTATACCGAGGAGCAAAATAAATGCGACATTTTTGGAATCACCGGAAACACTTGGTCATCAGTATAATTATGTCACAAATTGTTACAAACCAGTCAGTCAGTGAGCGGATCTCATCAACCTACATTTAGCTCTGTGTTGACCCGACACGCAAACGTCCATCAGGCCCATGTCAGCCGCTGTTGACTCGCGCAATGGTGTGTGTGTGTGAGTGTGTGCCTGCGCGTGTGTGTGTGTGTGTGTGTGTGTGTGTGTGTGATGCTGTGTGTGTGTGTGTGTGTGTGTGTGTGTGTGTGTGTGTGTGTGTGTGTGTGTGTGTGTGTGTGTGTGTGTGTGTGTGTGTGTGTGTGTGTGTGTGTGTGTGTGTGTACAACTGTGCGCGGACCAACAGCGACCGACGTGGACATCAAGTGTTGCGGGGCCTCATGTTTTGCATCTCGTTGTTGCTTGCTATATCCATGAAAGTTTAAAACGTCAAAAGAAAAAAAAAACCGACGTGTGAAAATGTCGGTAGTCGGCTGCTAGTGCTTGGCCACGGCGGGCTGTGGGCTATAGGTTCATTTTTCGCTGAAGGTGATTTTGGTTTGCGGATAATGCGAGATTCACCTAGCAACCCACCCAATAAGTATCACAAGCGGACACCAATGATCCAATACCCCGACAGCCTCAGCTCCGGGCAGGTACCAACTTCACCCTGTGGGTTAAAAAACAGCTTTCAAAGTTGACGCGGCCATTTAAATAATAATAATAATTAAGATATTTATAATGCGCTTATCTTATAATAATTATAACTCTAAGCGCGCAATCACAACTCGCGAACGCATGCGCACGCTTTAGACAACGACTCACGTACCACAGATAGTGAAATACATTACGACAGTCTGCTTAGGGTGGGGAGCGTGGTGGTATAGTGCTAGAACTGTTGAAAGAGGTGAGTTTTGAGGGCGGACTGGAAGAAGAGAGAGAGTGTGTTTCTGACGGATAGAGAGTGGGAGAGTGTTCCAGGTGGATGGACCGTATACTGAGAAGGAGCGGGGGCCGAAAGTGCTGAGTTTGGTGCGGGGGATGTGGAGGCGGAGACGGTCGGAGGCGGAGCGGAGGGAGTGGGGAGGAGTGTAGGGGTGAAGTAAGTTTGAGAGATAGGCGGGAGCGCAGTTGTTCAGGGATTTGTAGCAGAGAGACAGAATCTTGTATTGGATGCTTTGGGGGATGGGGAGCCAGTGAAGGAGTTTGAGCAGGGGAGTGATGTGGTCGGATTTTTTTCTTTCTGAGTACGAGGCGGGCAGCATTGTTCTGGACGCGCTGTAGAGTGAATGTGGTAGAGTGATGGAGGCCGGAAAGAAGCGATTTGCAGTAGTCGATGCGAGATAGGATGAGAGAGACAGCAAGTTTGATGTCAGCTTCGGTAGTGAGGTATTTTCTGATCTGACTGGTGCGGCGGAGGTGGAAGTAGCACGCCTGGGCCGTGGCCGAGTCAGAGAGGGAGATGGGGGTGCTGTCGAGTTGAAGGTGGAGGGAGGGAGGGAGCTGGGAAATTTTTTGGCAAGTGCCTACCAGCATGGCTTCCGTTTTGTCGTCATTCAGTTTAAGCTTGTTTGCTGTCATCCAGTTTTTCACGTCTTCGTAGCAGTCAGCCGTGCGAGTCAGTAGTGACTGAGTGTTGTCGAGTTTGTCTTTGTCTAGTAGTTGTGAGTCATCAGCGTAGAGGTGGTGGTGTATGTGGTGAGACTGGATGATGCTGGACAGGCGAGAGGTGTAGAGTGTGAAAAGGACCAGGCCCAGGACGGACCCCTGTGGAACTCCGCAGGAGAGCGTGAATGGGTTGGAGGAGACGCCGTCGATGGTGACGGACTGCTGTCTGTCGGAGAGGTAGGAGAGAAACCAGGAGTGAGCAGAGTCAGTGATGCCAAAGGAGTGGTGAAGACGGTGGAGGAGGATAGAGTGGTCTATAGTGTCGAAGGCGGCAGAGAAGTCGAGTAGCGTAAGAAGGGAGATGTTGCCCGAGTCGGTGGAGAGAAGCAGTTCGTTTAAGATATGTAGAAGGGCTGTTTCAGTGCTGTGATGTTTGCCTAACAGTCTCTACATCTACTAGACAGAAAAGAAAGAAATACCTTCTGCTGCAACAAAAACAACAACAACAACAACAAAACACTACGTAATTGCTTTTAGCGTGAGAGAAATAGCCGCGACAGAAAAGAAAGGAGCAGACGACAGTTCATACTGCTGATGTCATGTTTACAGCGAACCAGTTACCAGATCACAGTCACTAGGGGTGAGAAAGCTTGTTGCTAGATAAATCTCACATTGTTCTGTCACCCTGGGAAATACCCTGCGCGTGTGTTAACCCTTTGACACGCAGAACTCAAGGACCAGCATAGCATAGAAATTAGGAGGCAGTATTATTAGTTTCAGGTCACGATTTTTAAATTCACAAGATGCATAGATCCTCATGAGTCCACGCGACTGCGGTAAGTTAGTGCGGCTGCGGGGCTCATGAGGATCTATGCATCTTGTATCTATGTGTTGTCATTTAGTTCTGGGAGCTAATGTGTGAATCGTAACAAACCCATATCAAGAAAGGTTCGCCACGAACCAAAGACGTGCACGATATACAAACAGGATGCGCTTTCAGATTGTGCCGTGTTGTTAGTTTCAGATCATGATTTTCCAGAGGGAAAGAAAACAATACACAATATCTGTGAAAACATTTATAAACACGGAAGATTAAATGTCATGTTTATTCGGTTCACCATTTTATCGCCATCATAATGCCTAGTTTGTTCATTCACTTGTGGAATACATCCTGAGCGACCGTCGCCATCAATTTATAACCAATGCAAAGTAACAAAACAAATTGATTTTTAAAAAAAGATGAAGATTTCATCCCAAAGTCTACTGTGTAATGTTTTGAGCTCACGTGCGTTTTTAATTCCCTTCTATTTACAGAAGGGACTTTTTAGGACGGGTCGCGGTGGGGCGAATTTAATAGCATGTCCATGATGTCATAGGCGGGCAGGGCTAAACCTCTAACAATTGAAGTCACAAGATAAAAATTACGTCATGTCTAGTTACGCTAACCTCGCTTCTGAACGTACATTTGTCGCGAATCGCCGTATGTGCGTATTTATGTGCGTATGTATGTGTGTGCGTATGTTTGTAAACATGTGAATCTCCGAGATTTTTGTGCACACAAGCTTAAAACTTGGCGAAATACTTTCTTAAGTGGGTGGCCAAGAGAACCTCCGAGCATATTGTGATTGAATGTCTCATTTAAGACATAAACAACCGTTTATAGGAAGTCGGTTGACGCAGATTAGAGTCTGTTATTTTTGTCATATTTACTTGAAATTTTGGATATAGCTAGCTATTGGAAAGATCACCGTTCCACCTGTTTGGACTCAGTGAGACGCGTCTGAGTTCCTGTGTAAGCGATGCAGTAATCAGTATCCCCAATTTTTCAGTTATTAGACGAGACCCCTTGTCTCCCGGTCAAACTGGCATCGCTGTCTATATTCATAATTCTATCCAGCAATTAGTTCATCGACGCGTCGACCTAGAAATGATCGGGGTGGAGTGCGTATGGGTCGAAGTTAAGTGTCCGAAATCAAAACCGGTATTAATTGGGTTCTTATATAGAAATCCCGCCTCAACTTTTGAGTGGTACGATCAGTTTAGTCATAACCTTGACAGAGCTTTAAAAAAGAAGGCCGACATTCTTCTATTGGGCGATTTTAATATAGATTTACTTAAGCCGCACCCCGCCTGGGGCTCAACGTCATCTCTGTTTGGCTTAGTACAGTTAGTGAAATCACCCACCAGAATTACTCCAACTACTTCCACGCTTATAGACCACATATATACTAATAAACCCAAAGCCGTCTCTGACGTTGATGTCTCAAATCTTAGTGTTAGTGATCATTATCCTGTGGCTTGCTCCTGGTCTTCTAAACTCCCTAAACCAAAAAAGAACGGCCATACAACTATAACGTATAGGACATTCAAACACTTCAGGAAAGACGAATTTCTATTTGATCTAGAAAATACTCCTTTTAATGACGTGCTCCTGTCCTATGATCCTAATACCGCCCTCAGTATTTGGTACTCTCTTTTCCTAAATGTACTTAATAAACATGCTCCTCTACGCGAGAGGAGGGTAAAATCTAACACTCTTCCTCCCTGGCTTACTCCGGAAATCATGCAGGCGATGGCGCTTAGAAACGATCTACGTAGCAATAAAATGTTCACTGAATATAAGCAACAGCGTAACCGTGTTAAATACATGATCAGAGAGGCAAGAAAAAAGTTAGTTCGTGACACGGTTAAATACAGCAAAGATACCTCTACTATATGGCGCCTTCTAAACACACTTACTAGGGGGTCTCCAAGTACCGCAACTACCATTCCCACTAATCTTACTGCTGATACATTCAATGACCATTTTCTTTCGATTGCCAAATCTCTAATATCGCCAAGCCAGGATAACACTTATCACCGTTCAAATTTGCTGTCTGAGTTTTGTCAACAAAGAACAATGGGCACAGCCCCCTTCAACATCCCTATGTTAGCTGTTCATGAAGTGGGTTTACTTATAAGTAACCTTCCAAATAAAAAGTCCTCGGGGCCTGATGACATCAGCCCGAAAATACTTAAACTGTCTCTCCCATACATTGTAGAATCCTTAACTTATATTTATAATCTCTGTATCCAGCATAACACTTTTCCTAACGAACTTAAATATGCCAAAGTAATTCCACTTCCAAAAACAAAAGATCGTTCTGATCCTAATAATTATCGGCCTATTTCTTTATTATCTGTTTTGTCCAAACCACTGGAAAGGCACGTTCATAAACACCTGCTTGCTTACCTAGAAAACCGTAAGCTCCTCCACCCTTTCCAATCCGGATTTCGTCCGCAGCATTCATGCCACACAGCACTTACACGCCTTGTTGACACATGGCTCAAGGGTATGAATAAGTCACAGTTAACAGGAGTAGTCTATCTGGATTTTAAGAATGCTTTTGATCTGATTAACCATACTATTCTGACTGCTAAGCTTCACACATACCTCAATAACGGAGACGCAGTTGCTTTTTTCACATCTTACCTTACTAAAAGAAAACAAAAGGTTCTTGTTCATGGCTCATACTCCTCTCTCAAAGATGTAAGCTTCGGTGTGCCCCAAGGGTCTGTACTGGGCCCTCTACTGTTTTGCTTATTTATCAATGATTTGCCTCTACATATTACTTGCCAAGATGTACAATGCGACCTTTTTGCTGACGACACCTCAGTTCATACTACTAGTAAAGATATACAGGTAATTTCCGACAACCTACAACAAAGTCTTCATGAAGTATCAGCTTGGTGTATAAACAATTCTATGGTTGTTCATCCAGCCAAAACGAAATCGATGGTAGTCGCCACGCGCCAAAAACAGCAGATAATGCCTCTATTACTTAACCTTTCACTTAAAGGTAGTCAGGTAGAACAGGTAAATGAACATCGAGTACTGGGGATTAAAATCGACAGTCAGCTAAAATGGCAAGCTCATACAGACGCCTTATGCAAAATAGTAGCCAAAAATCTCTTTATGTTATCAAAACTGAAATATTATACTGATTCAGATACCCGTAAACTATTTTATAACGCTCACATACGTTCTTATATCGATTACGCGTCATCGGTATGGGATGGGTGTAGTGATGTCCATTTAAAGAGACTCAATTCCCTACACAGACGAGCGGCCAAAATAATCTGCCCTGATCAACACCTTAGCACTGAAGAAAAGCTCTCAAAAGCAGGTCTCCTGCCACTTCAAGATCATTTTAAATATAACAAAGCAATCTTTATGTTCAAAGTGTGGAAACGCAAAACACCTGAGTACATCTGCACTTTGTTCCGTAAGTCTGAGTCCAAGCTTGGAAACATCAGAAAGCTTTTCATAGTCCCAAAACCAAGGATCGATCTATATAAAACTAGCTTATCCTTCTCAGGGGCACTTATCTGGAATGCCCTTCCAGACCATGTAAAATCCGCCTCCTCGCTAGCCTGTTTTAAAAAGGGTCTCTTCAAATATTTTGTGGATCACTCGTAGGGATGACTCAACCACTTGTATTATATGTTTCTTTTTATGCTGGGTCCAATTTATTCCCAATTAAGTCTGTTATCCTTTTCAATTATCATTTGGACTACTTAGCTCTGTCTATGTGTGAAGGGGGGTGGGTGGGGTGGGGGGTGTCTGTGAGTCTATGAGTATGTCTGTCTATGTGAATAGTGTTGTCATCTCTTTGCAAGTATTATGTTTACTTATATGTATGTATATTTGTAGTTAGTCTTGTAGTTGTTAGCAACGGCAGGTTTGTAAAATGGCTGTGTCGATGACGATGTCAATGCCTAAACCGTTGTAAAATAAAGTTTCATTGATTCATTGATTCATTGATTCTCTCTCTCTCTCTCTCTCTAGAAGTGGGCAGAACTGCTTCCTCGTGTGCAGCCTTTCTATGCTGTGAAGTGCAATCAGGACCACGCTGTGCTGAAACTCCTTGCTCACATGGGTGCTGACTTCGACTGTGCTAGCAAGGATGAGATTGCACGTGTTCTAAAGCTTGGCGTTGAATCATCTCGAATCGTATACGCCAACGCATGCAAACAGACCAGCTTTATACGATATGCAGCCAAGGACAACGTCTAGCAACTGACGTTTGACAATGAGGCTGAGTTGTACAAGATCAAAGGCGCCTTCCCCAAAGCAAGGCTGATTTTGCAAATCCTTCCGCCTGCGAACTTCAAAGTGCAGTGTGAGCTGGGTAACAAGTTTGGTTGCTCAGTCTTAATGTTATCAGTGTCAGTTTCCATGTGGGAAGTGGTGTAGCAGAGGCAGCTGCATTTTCTGCAGCAGTTGAAACAGCAGCCGATGTCTTCGACACAGCAGCGACAATGGGTTTCAACTTTACCCTGCTTGGCGGCTTCCCGAGTCATGCCAATGCACCAATCACATTTGATGAGATTGCTGCCGTTTTGAACGAGTCGCTCAATAAATACTTCCCACCCAGGAGGAATGTACTCATCATCGCATAGCCAGGGCTCTACTTTGTGGCCTCAGCTTTCAACCTGTGTGTCAACGTCATTGCCAAGCGCACAGTAGCTACACACTCAGATGGAGAGGTGAATGACAAGGGTGCCTTCGTGTACTATGTCAATGATGGTGTCTACGGCTCCTTCAACTGCCTGCTGTACGATCATGCTGAAGTCAAAGCTACGCTGGTCAATGCACCAGTGAACCCCATGGAATTCCGATGCAGTGTGTGGGGGCCCACGGGATTCTGAAGGACACCAGGCTACCGGAGCTGTGTGTTGGTGACTACCTCAACTTCCCAGACATGGGTGCCTGCAGCATGCGTGCTGGATCCACCTTTAATGGCATGCCACGACCATACTGCTTCTACCACTGCACTGAGAAAGTTTGGAACCACTTGTACGCAGGCAGCCAGAAGGGTTTAGAAGTAACCATCCCATGCTGAAGGCTGGCCATGAGCTAGAGAAAGTGGACATCGACGTGTGTCCAACTTCACCCATCTTTGTTCTGGACGAGGATGATGGCTTCTTTCACTGAAGGCCACGGATGTTGCGGGCATTCCACACTGACAATCGTTTCTTGTCGCCCAGAGTCTGTCTCAATCAGCCCTAGCACCAAGGGAATGAGACCAATGGAGACAAAACCTTTTTCCTCTTTTTCCACACACACACACACATGTACGTTCATACAGATAGATGCTTGGGCCAGAAAGTGCCCTCAGATTGAGAAACAGCTGGAGCCGATCTAAGCAGTTTCAGAAAATCATGAAAATGTACACATTGAAGATGTCACGGTCTCACATCGGGACTGCATCTATGCACATGCAAGTTTTTTTATTCGTTTGAACTCACTTTTGTTTCTTTGCGTAGAACATTATCATTGCCCTGTTCATTTTAAACTACAATGTTCTTTGACTTTTTTTCTTTTTGTGGAATAAGGTTTACTATACTTCTCCGTACTTCATTAGAAGCACTCAGGCCCTGCAACACAGAAAATAATCACAAGCGGACGAACAGATTCTCATGAGTTTTTGTGTGCACGTTTGATAATGCACTACTGAGAACATTGGTTGTGTTTTTCCTCTCTCCTCACCGTTTCTCAGTTCCATGACAATGTCAAGCAAATGGTGCTGGAGCACTTGGAACCTTTAATTTAAATAGCATTTGTGACCAAATCCATTATTTTTCTGGTGGTTTATTTTTCTCTTTTTGAGAAAGATGCTAAAGTGATTACATGTGTAGTTGGCTGCTCGTCGCGTGTGAGGCTGTATGAACAATCGAAAACAATAACTCTAAATCCCCGCCCTTACTTGTCGGGTTTCTGTATCAAAACCCCGCAGCCACCTGCAAAGACTGAATGCATGGTTGTAAGTACCCGCCAAAAGCACCAGCTCGGCTCTCTCTCGCTCAGCTTGTCCCTACAAGGCAAATCTGTCAGCCAGGTAACGGAGCATCGTCAACTCGGCTTTACTTTAGATAACCAGTTTAAATGGCAACGCCATCTTAGTAATATATGTAAGACAATATCAAAGAAACTGTTTATTTTATTCAAGTTAAAATATATAGTTAATGTAGAAACACGAAAACTGTTCTTCAACGCCCACATCAGGTCACATATAGATTATGCATCTAAGATGTGGGATGGCGCAAGCGAGGTCCAGTTTTAAAAAATAATAATAATTACGGTATTTATAATGCGCTTATAATAATTATAACTCTAAGCGCGCACTCACAACTCGCACACGCATGCGCACGCTTTAGACAAAGACTCACGTACCACAAATAGTGAAAATACATTACGACGGTCAGCTTGGGGTGGGGAGTGTGGTGATGTAGTGCTAGAACTGTTGAAGAGGTGAGTTTTGAGGGCGGACTGGAAGGAGGAGAGAGAGTGTTTCTGACGGAGAGAGAGTGGGAGAGTGTTCCAGGTGGTTGGACCTATACTGAGAAGGAGCGGGGGCCGAAAGTGCTGAGTTTGGTGCGGGGGATGAGGAGGCGGATAGGGTCAGAGGCGGAGCGGAGGGAGCGGGAAGGAGTGTAGGGGTGAAGTAAGTTGGAGAGATAGGTAGGAGCGTATTTGTTCAGGGATTTGTAGCAGAGAGACAGACTCTTGTATTGGATGCGTTGGGGGATGGGGAGCCAGTGAAGGAGCTTGAGCAGGGGAGTGATGTGGTCAGACGTTTTCTTTCTGAGGACGATGCGGGCAGCATTGAAGAGGCTTCTTCATCGTAGAGCCGCGAAGCTTATCCTTTCAGACCCTAACTCAACAACGGATAATAAAATGAAAACCTTAGAAATTTTACCCTTCAAAAACCATTTATTATACAATAAGGGAATAACGATGTTCAAAGTAGTGAATAACAGACTCCCCGAGTATATTAAAAAAAATGTTTTCCCTCCCGGCATCAACATACTCCAGATCAAGGCAGTCCATTACTGTGCCACGACCTAGAATCGATCTCTATAGACAAGTTTAGCGTTCTCAGGTGCTAGCATGTGGAACACATTGCACAAAAATGTTACAACATCAACAACGCTTTCGTCTTTTAAAACCGGTCTCTTCAAGTACCTCACCTCATTATCGTAAGATGTTCACAGCAACCTGCACTTGCAGTGTACGATTTTCCCCTTTCTAACTCTGAATCTTCAGTTAACTCATTCTACCCCAGACACACCACAGCAAGATAAGGATCGACCATGATAGTTCAAGGGTGATGCCAGAATAGCTTGGCGCCTATGGGCGCCAAGCTATTCTGGCATCACCCTTGAACTATCATGGTCAATCTGTGTCCTGCACTGCAATGCAGTCTAAAGAGGACAACGGCAAAATGTTGGGATTTCGGTGTTGGGGTACAATGACTTAATACAAGATGCTGATGCTGCACGTAGTGTGTGTGTGTGTGTGTGTGTGTGTGTGTGTGTGTGTGTGTGTGTGTGTGTGTGTGTGTGTGTGTGTGTGTGTGTGTGTGTGCGTGTGTGTGCGCGCGCACGCGCGTGTGTGTTTGTGCTTGTGTCTATGAATGTATGTATGGATATGTACACCTTTATAATTGTGTGTATGTGTGAGATTTGTGTATGTTTATTTTTTTATTTTTTAATGATTTCTTTTTTAAAACTTTATATTTTAATTTTTTATTCGTTTTATATTTTGTGTTTTTTTTTTTTTTCATTTTTTGTGATTTGTGCATTATATGTAAAGTAGATTAGCAACGGCAAGTTCGAAAAATGGTTTCACCAAAACTTTCACCGTTGTAAAATAAAGAATCATTGTCATTGCATTGTCATTCTCTCTCTCTCTCTCTCTCTCTCTCTCTCTCTCTCTCTCTCTCTCTCTCTCTCTCTCTCTCTCTCTCTCTCTCTCTCTCTCTCTCTCTCTCTCTCTCTCTCTCTCTCTCTCTGTTTTATGTCCATAACTCGATTGCACATATGGTGCACAGACGTGATGATCTGGAGTCAACTGAGATCGAGTGTGTTAGGCTGGAAGTAAAAATTAATAACTCATCGCCAATTACAATGGGTTATGTATATATATAGAATCCATCGTCCACTGTCGAGTGGTATGATGACTGTGTGCAGATGATGGATAAAGTGAATGACACTGACAAAGATGTACTGCTGTTAGGTGATTTTAACATTGACTTACTGAAAACAAATCCCATGTGGCAATCGACAACAACTCTTTCTGGGTTGAAGCAACTTGTCCAAACTCCTACTAGAATAACCCAATCATCTGCTACACTCATTGATCACATCTATACCAACAACTGTAAGTCAGTACTAGAGACCAGCGTCCCCTCATTAGCTGTC
This sequence comes from Semisulcospira habei, assembly GCA_036245525.1. Taxonomy (NCBI): domain Eukaryota; kingdom Metazoa; phylum Mollusca; class Gastropoda; family Semisulcospiridae; genus Semisulcospira; species Semisulcospira habei. Next base: position 4,698,068 of record BTPG01000006.1, on the reverse strand, counting down.
AGTGATCATTTTCCTATCACCTGTACATGATCGTGCAAGCTGCCCAAACAAAAGAGAGATCAACATGTGTATATTACCTATAAGTCTTTTAAAAAAATAACTAAACAAAGATGCTTTTCTACACGATCTTAGCCTTACACCCTTTCAGGGTGTGTACAATTGTACTGACCCAAATAGGGCTGTCTCTGTCTTACTTGATCTGTTCCTCGGGGTGCTAAACAAACATGCGCCAGAAAGAAAAAAGCGAGTCCGATCCCACCAGCCTCCCTCATGGATAACCGACGAAATCAAACAAGCAATGGCGGACAAAAATAATGCTAAGAAAGAAAAGAAATTTCAAGAATTTAAAAGATTGCGAGATAAAGTTAAGAACTTAGTTAGAGATGCTCAGAGATCGTTTGTAACCAAAACAGTCGAAGAAGACAGAAACCCTTCCTCCATCTGGACAGCACTTAATACGCTTACCAACAGCAAGCGTAAACAGTGCAATACCATTCCAGAAAACCTCTCCGCTGAGGAGTTTAATAACCACTTTCTATCAGCCCCAAAGACTTACTCAGTTCTCACAATCGCGATCAGTCGATATGTTCTACTCCAGAAAAGCTAACAAAGTTCTGTAAGCAAAGATTGTCCTCAGATCATGTCTTCGTCATCCCTGATATTGCTGTACACGAGGTAGGCAAATACATTTCCATCCTAAAAAAGAAAACATCTTCGGGCAGTGATGGTATCAATGGATATATCCTTGACCTGTCGCTACCATACATAGTGGAATCTCTTACATACATTTATAAACTGTGTATACAAAAAAAAATGTCTTCCCAGTAGCTTTCAAAAAATCAAAAATAGTGCCTGTTCCTAAAGCAAAAGATTCCTCTGAAATAAATAACTTTCGCCCCATTTCCCTTCTATCAATTCTCTCGAAGCCTCTGGAAAAACATGTTCATAAACATCTTCTGGAATTTATTGAAGAAAGGTCCCTATTATGTCATTACCAGTCAGGATTTCGTCCCAAGCATTCATGCCACACTGCACTCGCACGAATAGTGAATTCATGGGTCAACAGCATAAATGATAATAAAATGGCTGGTGCTGTCTTCTTGGATCTAAGGAAAGCGTTCGATCTTATCGATCACACCATCTTATTAAAAAAGCTTGCCACTTACTTAAACAAAAAGAGCCCGTCAGCTCTTTCGTTACTGAAGTCCTATGTTACAAAAGAACACAAACAGTCTACGTCAATGGAAAATGTTCTTCTGAACAAGTTGTTGAGTATGGAGTGCCCCAGGGGTCTATTTTAGGCCCACTACTGTTCTGTATCTACATTAACGATCTACCGTTACATGTAACGTGTACTGAGGCTGAGTGTGACATGTTTGCCGACGACTCAACATTACATTCCGCTGGTAAAACTGTGCCTGAAATTGCAAATAATCTTCAAGAGAGTCTTCATGAAGTCTCTCGGTGGTGTAATAAAAATCGCATGCTTGTAAATCCCACAAAAACAAAAAGCATGCTTATCACAACCCGCCAAAAACATCAGCTCCAACCTCCATCACTCAACCTTTCTTTTGACTCCATCCCAGTTAAGCAGGTCAGTCAACACTGCCTGCTTGGAGTAATAATAGATGATGGTCTAAGCTGGCTAAACCACCTAATCTATATGCGAAAACATTTGTCCAAAATGTTGTTTCTACTTTCCAAACTTAAAAAGATCATTGACCTTAAGACGCGCAAACTATTTTTTAATGCCTGCATTAAACCACACATTGATTATGCCTCAACAATATGGGATGGCGGCAGTAAAAATCACTTCAAGAAGATAAACTCACTATACAAGCGTGCTGCTAAGCTTATAGTCCCTGATCCGTCTTTATCCACTGATGCCAAGCTGGAGGCCATTGGACTTCTCCCTCTGGTTAAGCACCTCGCACTAAACAAATGTGTACTGATGCACAAAATTCTTAACGACAAAGCTCCACCTTACTTATCTAGACATTTTTCGCCAACTGAAAAGAAATACAGCGTCTCCAGGAACAGTCTTTCTATAAAAAGGCCCCGTATGGACCTGTACATATCTAGTCTGTCTTATTCAGGTGCTCTTTTATGGAACTCACATCCTCCCACTATTCAACAAACCACGTCCCTCTCTCTGTTTAAAAGTAGAGTACATGATTACCTTTCTAAGACAACGAAATGCTGATCCTTTCTTCTTCTTTGTTTCTAGACATGATACGCTTCATGTTCTCACTTTTCGCTAGTTTTTTTTTTTCTGCTTCCCATCTAGCCTCCAAATCGTTGTTTTTTCTCCTGTTTTCCAGCTTGTTTTGGATAGTACACAAGATATCCTACCTACCTAAATGTTAGATATGTGTGCACGTACGTGTGCATGTGTATGTACAAAAGTCCGCATGTGCACGAGTACATGTATATGTGTGTTTGTGTGTGTGTGTGTGTGTGTGTGTGTGTGTGTGTGTGTGTGTGTGTGTGTGTGTGTGGTTATTATTTAGTTAGTTTTTGTTGTTTGGTTGATGTTCAGCTGCTGGGCAAAGTCAAGTCTTCTCCTCTTCCTAGCATATACTCCATGACAGAACATCCATCTCGTTTTTCCACATATTTCATGGAAAAAGTCCAAGCCATTCGCGACGATCTTGACTCACAGTCTTCTCAGACAAAAACAGTCTCTTCTATCGACTTTTGCTTTCATGGTCAGACCATGTCTGTGTTTAGACCTGTATGCTGTGACGATGTACGCAAGTTGTTAATGAAGATGCCCCCTAAGTCATGTGAGCTCGATCCAGTGCCTACCACTTTGTTGTACAACTGTTTGGATAGTTTACTGCCGTATGTTACTCACATTGTCAATGCTTCGCTTGCATCTGGTGTTTTCCCTTCAATGTATAAAAGTGCTGTTGTGAAACCCCTACTGAAAAAAACCCTCATTAGATCACAACGACCTTAAAAATTATAGACCTGTCTCAAACCTACCGTTTCTGTCAAAGGTGATCGAAAAGGTTGTGCTTTCGCAACTTTTGGATCACCTGGCCTTGAACAATCTTATGGATCCATTTCAGTCAGCCTACAGATGTTGTCACAGTACTAAAACAGCACTTCTCAGAATCATGAATGACTTGTTACTTGCTCTGGGTGTTGGTAAGGTGTCAGTGCTCGCTTTACTTGGTCTTTCTAGCAAGTTCGACACAATCGACCACACTACCCTGATTAATCGTCTCCAGCTTGTTTTCGACATTGATGGCACTGCCCTGTCTTGGTTCCACTCTTACATTACTGAGCGATCACAGACTGTGTCTGTCGATGGGCATGTCTCTGCACCTGCCAGCCTCCGTTTTGGGGTCCCACAAGGCTCAGTATTAGGCCCAGTGCTTTTCCTACTGTATGTAAAGCCTTTGTCCAGCATTATTGCTGGACACTCTGTTTCACATCACGCATACAGTCATGATACACAGCTTTATAAGTCAGGTAGTGTAAGTCAGGTCAACGAAATCATCCAGAGCGTGTCACTTTGCATTCTTGATGTGAGGCTGTGGATGTCAGAAAACAAGCTCAAAATGAATGAAGGAAAATCGGAAGCCCTGCTCATTGCATCACCCAGAATGTCTTCTTCTACCGCTTTGCCTCAGCGTATCATGATTGAGAACACGACCGTCAGCTTCTCTCAGTCAGTGAAGAACCTGGGTGTTGCAATTGAGCAGGACTTGTCCATGGATAAACAGGTGATAAACATTTGCAGGGCAGCCTATTTGGAGATGCGTCGTATTAGGTCTATTAGACAGTTCCTTATCTCAGAGGCTACAAAAACTCTGGTTTGTTCATTTGTTCTGTCTCGCATTGACTATGCCAACTCACTCGTATCTGGATGCCCGCAGTATCTATTTGATCGGCTCCAGAGAGTCCAAAATTCAGCCGCACGTCTGGTCATGAAAGCGAAAAGGTCAGACCATGTGTCCCCCATCCTGCACGCTCTCCACTGGTTGCCAGTGAAGGAGAGAGTCAAGCACAAAGTCTTGTCCATTTGTCATGTTTCTCTTTCTGGCACTGGACCCACTTATCTCTCAGAGCTCCTTCACTGTTATATCCCTTCGAGGCAATTGCGCAGTTCGTCTGACAATAAAATGCTTCGTATTCCTACAGTAAGGACTAAAGGATTTGGGCAGAGATCTTTTTCTTACCAGGGTCCATCAGCCTGGAATGATCTTCCTAAATCTTTGAGACACAGTGAGTCTAGTGCCAGTTTTAAACACAGTCTTAAAACCTATCTTTTCCCACTTTGATTATCAGTGTTCATGTATTTAGTCATAATTCTGTTCTTTTGTGTAATTGTACATGTGGCTTTGTCACTTTTTGTGTAATATTTGTATGTTTTGTTCATATGTACGGCGCCTAGAGCATCTTACCATGTATTTGCGCCTTATAAATCTTCCTTATTATTATTATTATTATTATTATTATGTTCTTTTTTTATATAAAGTAGCTTAGCAAGGACAGATTGTAAGAAAGGCCTGCGCGCCTAATATCTCAATCCTTGGAAAATAAAGTTTCGTTCGTTCGTTCGTTCGTTCGTTCTCTCTCTCTCTCTCTCTCTCTCTCTCTCTCTCTCTCTCTCTCTCTCTCTCTCTCTCTCTCTCTCTCTCTCTCTCTCTCTCTCTCTCTCTCTCTCTCTCGCTCGCTCGCTCTCGCTCTCTCTCTCTCTCTCTCTCTCTCTCTCTCTCTCTCTCTCTCTCTCTCTCTCTCTCTCTCTCTCTCTCTCTCTCTCTCTCTCTCTGAGTGGCGAGCGATCAATGCTTTTACGAGATCCAAAAATACCCCACAATGTACACAGTTATCAGCTGATATCTTGAATCAGCATTTCCTCTCGGCTGCCATAGTACGTTGCTAAAAAAATACATATTCTGCTCAGTCTTCAGCTGTGTCCGAAAAGCTAAAGACGTTTTGTGCAGAACGGCTGGACCCTGATACGTCATTCACCATTCCGCTGTTAACGATATACGACGTGCGAAAATCCATCTCGTACTTGGAGAACAAACGTACGTCTGGCCATGATGGTATTAGTAGCTCAGTTCTGAAAATGGCCCTGCCGTATATTGTAGATACCTTGACATACATAATTTATACAACCTTTGCATAAAGCAGGGGATATTTCTATCTTCTCTAAAAACAGCCAAAGTGATCCCACTACCTAAAACGAAAGACCTTGCCGACCCTAACAAGTTCAGGCCCATTTCGCTACTGTCAACACTGTCGAAACCGATAGAAAGACACATTCACACACACTTACAACATTTTCTAGAAAAACACAAACTCATACATCCATTACAATCTGTCTTTCGGCGGAAACACTCCTGTCACACAGCATTGGTACACCTAGTTGACAGATGGCTTACTGCCATAAATGGCAGTCAAATGACTGGAGCAGTATTTTTGGACCTTTCAAAAGCATTTGACCTCCTCAATCATAAAACTTTAGTTCAAAAACTTAATGTCTATCACCTAAGCGCAGACACACTTGCCTTCCTTACGTCATATCTGCATGGGCGTACGCAGTATGTCTACGTGAATGGTAAAAACTCACTTGAAGGGGTGATAGAGCACGGAGTACCACAGGGATCGATTCTTGGTCCATTATTGTTCTCTGACTTCATAAACGACCTTCCATTACATATATCTGACTCCAGTGTAACTTGCAGTCTTTTTGCAGACGATGGAACACTGGACGTTTCGTCATCAGACGTAACATGTATGGTGAAGATTCTCCAAGACAGTTTAAATGAGGTATCTGAATGGTGCAGACATAACGCCATGATACCTAATCCCACTAAAACCAAACGCATGCTGATTACCACACGGCAAAAGCATCAGTTGACCCCCCCCCCTCCCACCCTCCCCTTCAACTAACACTTAACGGCCAGCCTGTGGAGCAAGTCAGAGAACAACGCGTGCTTGGAATCAACTTATACGACAAGTTGTGCTGGCAAGGCCACATTAGTAAACTGTGTAAAATAGTATCTAAAAATGTATTCCTCCTGTCGAAATTGAGACATTTCGCTGATGAGCCAAAAAGGAAACTCTTCTACTATGCCCATATTCAGTTACATTTGGATTATGCCTCATCTATTTGGAACGGTATTAGCGATGCTAATTTAAAAAGTCTGAACTCGCTCCACAGAAGAGCCATTAAACTCATTGTTGACAGACCCTCAGAAGTCATTAGTACTGACAATAAGTTCAAGCTGTTAGACATTTTGCCACTTTAAAAACAGTTTAAGTATAATAAGTTGGTGCTCATGCGCAAAATCACCCTCTCAGAAACACCAGCCTAACTCAATAGTTTGTTCCACTTTGCTCATACGAGGTCCAGTCGAACACCAGGGAACAATCTTGTTGTACCGATGCCTCGACTGGACATTTATAGGTCGTCGTTGTCCTATTCTGGTGCAAAGTTATGGAACTCTATTCCTGCGGATGTTAGAGCGGCGCCATCGCTTAAAACTTACAAGACCAAGCTGCTCAAACATCTAGACAAAACTTAATTTTTCCTTTTATTTTTTATTTCTATTTTTATTTTTACATGTAGCACTCCATGCCTTATGCGGCACTTCCCGGATAGTCTGCATTCTCTTCTAACATTTATGAACGCATGTAATATACCGCTGGCATTCCAGCAAGCCCCATTATGTAATGTCCATGACCCCATGGACTCGGCTGGCCAGACGGGATGCCGTCGATAGACACAGCATTGGGCGCTCGCGCCGCGTGGCAGTGCTGTGGTTTCTTCGCGTCGACCCGCGCGCGCGGTGGTTGCGGGATTGCTATACAAGTCTAGTCTCACTGAATATCTGGCTTATTCACAATTCCATGGTAGACTATAGCATCTAGCTGTGCGCGGTTTCCATTGGCGCGGGGAGGCCGCTATCGCGTGTGTGTGTGCGGGTGTGTGTTTATCTGTGTGTGTGCAAGTGTATGTGTGTGTGCGCGCGCGCGCGCGTGTGTGTGTGTGTGTGTGTGTATGTGTGTGTGTATGTGTGTGCTTGTTTATGTTTGTTGGAGTGAGCCGTGTTGATTTTTATGACGAGAACAATAGCGGTTTTATGTACAAAATCCTTTATACTTTTTATATTTGCTGTAGTATAGTTTTAAGTGATATAATGTATGTGTACATGATATACTGATGTGTGTGTGTGTGTGTGTGTGTGTGTGTGTGTGTGTGTGTGTGTGTGTGTGTGTGTGTGTGTGTGTGTGTGTGTGTGTGTTGTGCAGGCTTTGCTTGGCGCCTGTAGGCTACAAGCTAATCTGGCACAAGCCTGTGCACGCGGCAATTGCACACCGGCGCGCGTGTGTGTGTGTAAGAGAGTGATTTTATGTACGTTATTTTGTTTTGTAGTGTGTAGCAAGGACAAGAATGAAAACAGGTCTGCGCATCTATTCTTTTATCCTTGGTTGGAAAATAAAGTTTCATTCATTCATTCTCTCTCTCTCTCTCTCTCCTCTCTCTCTCTCTCTCTCTCTCTCTCTCTCTCTCTCTCTCTCTCTCTCTCTCTCTCTCTCTTTTTCACAGACATGCGCGCATCTCCAAGAGGCATAGATCCTCATGCGCCCGGAGAGCGCATGAGGATCTATGCCTCTATCCTCTATACACTCTATCCTCCTCCACCGCCTTCGTCACTCCTTTGGCATCACTGACTCTGCTCACTCCTGGTTTCTCTCCTACCTCTCTGACAGACAGCAGTCCGTCACCATTGACGGCGTCCCCTCCAACCCAGTCACGCTCTCCTGCGGAGTACCACAGGGGTCCGTCCTGGGCCCGGTCCTTTTCACACTCTACACCTCCCCCCTGTCCAACATCATACAGTCTCACCACATACGCCACCACCTCTACGCTGACGACTCACAACTACTAGACAAAGACAAACTCGACAACACTCAGTCACTACTGACTCGCACGGCTGACTGCTATGAAGACGTGAAAAACTGGATGACAGCAAACAAGCTTAAACTGAACGACGACAAAACGGAAGCCATGCTGGTAAGCACTCGCCAGGAACTTTCCCAGCTCCCTCCCTCTCTCCACCTTCAACTCGACAGCACCCCCATCTCCCTCAGTGACTCGGCCAAAAACCTTGGCGTTATTCTTGATTCCTCTCTTACCATGACCAGCTTCATCTCCGCAACGGCCCAGGCATGCTACTTCCACCTCCGCCGCATCGGTCAGATCAGAAAATACCTCACCACCGAAGCTGCCACCAAACTTGCTGTCTCTCTCATCCTATCTCGCATCGACTATTGCAACTCTCTCCTTTCCGGCCTCCCTCACTCCACCACTTTCACTCTCCAGCGCGTCCAGAACAATGCTGCCCGCCTCGTCCTCAGAAAGAAAAAATCCGACCACATCACACCCCTGCTCAAACTCCTTCACTGGCTTCCCATCCCACAACGCATCCAATACAAGATTCTGTCTCTCTGCTACAAATCCCTAAACAACTGCCTATCTCTCCAACTTACTTCACCCCTACACTCCTTCCCGCTCCCTCCGCTACGCCTCCGACCCTCTCCGTCTCCACATCCCCCGCACCAAACTCAGCACTTTCGGCCCCCGCTCCTTCTCAGTTTATGGTCCATCCACCTGGAACACTCTCCCACTCTCTCTCTCCGTCAGAAAGACTCTCTCTCCTCCTTTCAGTCCGCCCTCAAAACTCACCTCTTTCAACAGTTCTAGCACTATATCATCACACTCCCCACAAAAGCTGACTGTCGCAATGTATTTCACCATTTGTTGTACGTGAGTCGTTGTCTAAAGCGTGTGCATGCGTGCGCGAGTTGTACGTGCGCGCTTAGAGTTATAATTATTATAAGATAAGCGCATTATAAATACCGTAATTATTATTTTTATTATTATACTGACCATTTTCGAACGTGCAGCATGATGTGCTTTACTGAGACCTGGCTACATAGCAACATAATAAAAAAAAATAATAATTACGGTATTTATAATGCGCTTATCTTATAATAATTATAACTCTAAGCGCGCACTCACAACTCGCACACGCATGCGCACGCTTTAGACAATGACTCACGTAACACAAATAGTGAAGATACATTACGACGGTCAGCTTGGGCTGGGGAGTGTGGTGATATAGTGCTAGAACTGTTGAAACAGATGAGTTTTGAGGGCAGACTGGAAGGAGGAGAGCGAGTGTTTCTGACGGAGAGAGAGTGGGAGAGTGTTCCAGGTGGTTGGACCGTATACTGAGAAAGAGCGGGGGCCGAAAGTGCTGAGTTTGGTGCGGGGGATGAGGAGGCGGAGCGGAGGGAGCGGGGAGGAGTGTAGTGGTGAAGTAAGTTGGAGAGATACGCAGGAGCGTAGTTGTTCAGGGATTTGTAGCAGAGAGACAGAATCTTGTATTGGATGCGTTGGGGGATGGGGAGCCAGTGAATGAGCTTGAGCAGGGGAGTGATGTGGTCGGATTTTTTCTTTCTGAGGACGAGGCGGGCAGCATTGTTCTGGACGCGCTGGAGAGTGAGAGTGGTGGAGTGAGGAAGGCCAGAAAGGAGAGAGTTGCAGTAGTCGATGCGAGATAAGATGAGAGAGACAGCGAGTTTGGTGGCAGCTTCGGTAGTGAGGTATTTTCTGATCTGACATAACAGATGATAGTGTTGCAATTGATGGATTTTCTTCATTCAGATATGACAGACATAAAGATTCTGGGAAAAAGAAGGGGGAGAGGGTGGACTTTGTGTGTACGTAACCAAGAAGTGGTGTAATCCGAACAACATGTCGCTGACGTACATATTCTGTTCGCCTGACGTTGAAATCATGACAGTGAGCGCACGCCCCTACTACCTTCCGCGGGAATTTTCACACGTTTTAGTAACGAATGTGTACGTACCACCATCAGCTAACGAGAGAGGAGCCGCCGATATCATCGCTAACCATCTACACGACCTTGACACGCGCGCGCCCGATGCGTTTAAGTGTAATTTGAAGACTGTTCTGCCAGGGTTCCACCAACAAGTGACGTGTACAACACGAGGGGACCGAACTCTTGACGTGTTTTGGTGTAATGTCAGAGATTCGTACGTCGCTGTTCCGATGCCGCCTCTAGGACGATCTGATCATAACTTGGTTAAACTCGTGCCACGGTATACACCACGCGTACAACGCGAGCCGCCGCTTACCAGGACAGTACAGAAGTGGTCCACAGCAGCTAAAGAGGCCCTGAAAGGTTGCTTGGACTGCACCGAGTGGAATGTTTTTACTGACACTACAAACGACGTTGCCGAGCTGGCTGACACAGTTTGCAGCTACATAAATTTCTGCGTAGACAGTGTTGTGCCTAAAACAACTGTTAAAATCTATTCCAACAACAAACCTTGGGTCACAAAGCACATCAAGGAGGTCTTAAACAGAAAGAAGAACGCTTTGAAGACAAGAACAAAGAACAGTTACGGACAGTACAAAAGGAACTGAAAAGGGAGCTTAGGAAGGGGAAGGAAGCATATCGAAAAAAGATAGAAAAACAGTTTGAGACTGGTAACATGAAACGTGTGTGGGAGGGTATGAATCTGATGAGTGGGAACAAGAAGCAAAAAGCTGTTCCGGTTTTGAGCAAAACTACGGACTATGCCAACGACTTAAATCAGTTCTATGCAAGATTTGATTGTCATGATTTTGAGCATGAGAGGGAACAGGTCAAGGAAATGCTAGTTAGTGGACCTAAACACATGCAAAGTGAAGTGATTGTGGTGACTGAGGAGGAGGTGCTTAGCGTACTTAAACATACCAACCCAAACAAAGCGGCTGGGACAGATGGTGTTAGATCAAATGTGTTAAAATTATGCGCTGAACAACTGCACCGAATTCTTTGCTATATTTTTAACATGTCACTTACCCAGTGTGTCGCCGTTCCCTGTTCGTGGAAGACCTCTTGTATTGTCCCCGTGCCAAAAAAGCAAACTGTATCTGTGATGAATGATTTAAGACCAGTTGCTCTTACCTCGTGTGTCATGAAGGTTTTTGAGAGGGCTGTTCTTTCACATTTTAAAATACAGGTTGCAGATTTTATGGACCCCTTTCAGTTTGCTTACAGAAGGCAAAGAGGTGTTGATGATGCCATTTTGCATGTTGTAAACAACATCTACTCTCATTTAGAGAAACCAGGAGCCTCCATTCGACTGATGTTCTATGATTTTTCGTCTGCTTTTAACACCATTTAGCCACACATACTCGCCTCCAAACTAGTTCACATGAACATAAATGCCTCTACCATTCTTTGGGTTTTGGACTATCTCACTAACCGGCCACAGTACGTCAGAATTAGTTCGGATCTAATCTCAGATGTACTTTTTACCAACACCGGTGCACCACAGGGGACTGTCCTGTCGCCTTTTTTGTTTTCTTTGCACACAGCAGACTGTAGAGCTACTCATGACGACTGTGTCATGGACAAATACGCTGACGACACGGCACTGACAGGTCTGATTACAGATGAGGATGACAGACACTATCGACAAGAGATCGATGACTTTGTAGAGTGGTGCGATAGAAACTATCTTAAATTACATGTTGGCAAAACAAAAGAGATGGTCATAGATTTCAGGAATAACAAACAGCATCCCGGTCCTGTTGTTATCAAGAGAACATAAGTTGAGCGTGTAGAGTCCTACAAGTATTTAGGTGTTCTTTTTGATAACTCGCTCAACTGGAAACAAAACACATATGCTATTGTGAAAAAAACGCTTACCCGTCTTTACTGTTTGATAAAGCTCAGATCATTTCATGTAAGCACTCAGCTTTTACAGGTGTTTTCCTGCTCCAGTATTATTAGCATTTTAACTTTTGGACTGACGTGCTGGGGGAGAAATTTATGTAACAGAGACCAAGATCGCCTTAACAAAGTAATCCGGAAAGGGGGCGGGGTGATTGGTAGGGCACAGGATAATGTGGACACACTGTACAACAGACGGATTACGAACAAATTGGTTGACATGCTTGATGACAAAACACATCCATTTAGATATGAATTTGACAGCAGACGTATCGAACGAAGTGGCAGACTCCGAGTACCCAAAAGTCGTACATCACGTTATCCCAACTCTTTTGTCCCTCAGGCTGTTACCCTTTTCAACAGTAATATCAGTAGATAGTGTCGGTCAACATTCTTCCGTCCTTAGTACTAGCCCCCTTAGTATTATTATTAGTATTATTATTAGTAGTAGTATTATACAAAGGTAGCAATATGTCTGTTACACTTCGTTTCTTTAATTGAGTGTTAGGGTTATTTAATGATTTTTTTTTAATGAGTGAATGATGATGCCATGTGTTGTATGGGCAGACAATGAATTTCCCCGTGAGGGATTAATAAAGTAGTATTGTATTGTATTGTATTGTATTGTATTGTATTGTATTGTATTGTATTGTATTGTATTGTATTGTATTGTACTGTTGTATTGTATTTTCCCAAGTCTTGAAGCTAAAGCGAAACTCATATCACGTTAAATATGAAATTACGTAAAAACCAAAAAAATACGACATGACAAATGACGTTTGACAAACCAATGACGAGTATGCACTGCGCGCGCTCCTTTTAGAGTTTACTATGACGCAATGGCACATCTGCGAGGCTTTTACAAAAAGAGATAGTTCAATATCAGAATCAAGTGAAAGGCAAAAGGTAGAGACCCTTGACAGCGAAGACACCTCTCATATAGAAGTGACTTTGTGGGCTATGGTTCATCCATCTTGTTCTTTTATGAACGTTCAGAGTTGTTCATATTTTCAAGCTTGTCCTTCTGATCCATTTCTCTCCTCTCTAAGCCAACCTGATCAACACACACGTCGGCGCACACACATAAAGACAGACACACGGTGCTTCCCGCCATTTGTACGCTCTGTGGGGTCGTGTAGCGACAGGATTCCATCTCCTTCTACTCTAACCCACCCTCTGATCCGCACACACTGACACAGAAATAAAGACGGACACACGGCGATTCTCGCCATTTGTAAGTTCTGTGGTCTGGCGTAGCGTAGCTATTCTGAAGAAGAAGAATAGCACGAGCAGCGAAATGACGTCACTTCATGCCTCTCGTCATATGTTGCATCATTATTCCCACGACGCCGTGTTCATAGTGCCGACTCAATGTTATACGTCACTCATCGCAGTACTAAATGACAATCTGCGACCACTCTCAGTGGAGTGAAGGGATTTTCAAAAGCTACAATACAGATGAACATAACCCAATGCTTTTGACTGCGTAACAGCTGAACACCAACCCAGTGCTCAAAGCCGACATCGGACCGACGTCGTGCGCGGGCCAACGGCAGCCGAGGTGGGTCCGATGGCCTTCTGCGCATTGGGAAGCTTGTTCTCAACACAATGGATCACCACAAAATACTCTCGACTCTTCATCTTCATCTCTTCATCTCTCAGACCAGTGCTAAAAACACTTTCTTATTGTCCCAGCTTAGACATGTAACGGATACAAATACCCGTAAATTGTTTTTTCATGCTCATATAAAGTGCCACGTTGATTATGTCTCCACAATGTGGGACGGCTGCAGTGATGTCCACATGAAGATGTTAAACTCCATATATAAAAGAGCTGTAAAAATGATAGATAGGCGCCCCATCCCTACCACAGACAAATTTAGACATTTAAACTTTCTCGGTCTGCGTCATAAATTACTTTTAAAAAAAATGCGTTTTTATGCATAAGATACTGAATAATATGACACCCCAGTATCTAATCACTAAATTTATATCTCACCAAGAACGTGAACGGACCTCAAGAAACAATACCTTACCCTTACCACTGCCAAGAATCGACCTTTTTAAAACTAGTATGTCATTCTCTGGTCCGTTTGATTGGAATTCTATCCCTGCACATTTAAAAACTATTACCTCACCAGGAAGTTTTAAAACAAAACTTTCTGATTACCTGATGCGTCAAACTTAGTACTTCTCCCAGGTACTGTAATATCTCCTGTACCTCATGTGTTTCATACAGATGGTTATTATATGTGTGTGCGCGCGTGTGTGTGTGTGTGTGCTCGTGTTTGTTTGTGCGTGTGGGTGTATGTGTGAGCGGCGCGCGCGCGTGCGTGCCTGTGTGCATGTGTGTGTGATGAGTGTTATTATTTTTTCTGTATATTTATAATGATGCTATTGGGTTTTGTATGTAAATATATTTTTTTATAGTTTCTCCTTTTTTATGCTGTAGATGTTAGCAACGGCAAGTTTGTAAAATGACGATTTGTTTTCTGTCAAAACTTTTTACCGTTTAAAAAAATATAGTTTCATCATCATCTTCTACACAACGCTGACAGAAAGTTCTGGCAAGTCCACTAAACCAGTAAAATCCTACCTTGACATGTTCAGTCACGTTGATCTCCGTTACAATAGCAGTTGAATGGACCATGATAGATGAAAGGTGGTGCCGGAATAGCTTGACGCCTCGAGGTCGTTGATCTCATGAACTAGTATGTAATCTTCATAAAACAAGTCACAAATTGTAGACTGGGGTTGAGAGTGAGAGACATGTTACTGGGTGGTCAGTCCGCACTAGATTCACAACCAGTATTTCTGGACAACCCTTCACTCCCGGATCACGAAAAACGAAACTCAAATGCAAGAGGCACAGATCCTCATGTCATCCAGCATTTGCGCGGGCTCATGAGGATATAGACCTCTTGTTGGCGTCATTCATCTCCGTGAGCCAATCAGACCTCATTATCATATAGGATATAGACCTCTTGTTTGAGTCATTCATCTCCGTGAGCCACTCAGACCTCATTATCATATAGGATACATACATCTTGTTGGCGTCATTCATCTTAGTGTGCCACTCAGACCTCATTATCATATAGGATACAGACCTCTTGTTGGCGTCATTCATCTCCCCACTCAGACCTCATTATCATATAGGATATAGACATCTTGTTGGCGTCATTCATCTCCCCACTCAGACCTCATTATCATATAGGATACAGACCTCTTGTTTGAGTCATTCATCTCCCCACTCATACCTCATTATCATATAGGATACAGACCTCTTGTTGGCGTCATTCATCTCCCCACTCATACCTCATTATCATATAGGATACAGACCTCTTGTTGGCGTCATTCATCTCCCCACTCAGACCTCGTTATCATATAGGATACAGACCTCTTGTTGGCGTCATTCATCTCCCCACTCAGACCTCATTATCATATAGGATACAGACCTCTTGTTGGCGTCATTCATCTTAGTGTGCCACTCAGACAAATTTATCCAAATCAGGCACCCAACCTGTGTCGGTTTTACAGACGACAGTTTCAGACACTGGCAGTGACGAGGTGAAACCCCGCCATGTACCGTGTAATATGCGATTATCACTGAGTAACGCTATAGGCGCCTATTACACGGTACACGGCGGACTTTAATGGGGGGTCATTTCAGCCGGGTAGCCGAGGACGTGTCTTTGCGGCAGGTCAGAGAGCGAAGCTCCTGCTGGAAGCGGGACGACTGGCCAACGTAGACGAAGAAGTTGAGCAAGCTGTTGAGCATGAGGAAGGCGGTGGCGATCTGGTGGGTGGCGTGGAAGATGTGGCTGTAACGGCCCGTAGGCCAAAGGTCGTGCACGACAAAGCGAGTCAAGGCCAAGGCCACTATGGGAGCTGTGCACGCGATGTAGATGCACGAGACGGTCACGAGCATCTTCACCAGCGCCATCTGCCGACCGTGGCCCGCGTTACTGGTGTTCTGGCGCCATGCCATAGCTTTCTTCAGGTTGGCAACGGTGATTAGTGTTGCTATGGTAACGATGAGATAGGTCACGAAGGTCACAACTGGCAGGACAAAGTGATCCACAGTGTCGATCAGTGTCTTATGCTGGATGTAAAAATCGGAGTAACCCAGCACAAACCCGATGTCCCCGCTGACAGCGTCCTGGACAGACACCACACTGTGCATGACGACGTACACACAGCACAACACGTTGATGATCAGCACGATGGAACAGGACAGCAACACCACCGTCCTTGTCTTGACCAGCGTGGCGGCCTTCATGGGCAACATCACGCACACACACCTCTCCACAGCAATGATGGCGGTCAGCCAGCCCGAGGAGTACAGGAAGCCGAACGAGACACTCAGCAGCCATTTCCGGATGCTCCACTTGAGAAACTCTTTCATCCTGTAGTTGGTATCATCCCCAAAACAGAACGGACCGCGGCCAAGGAATATGACGGTGACAAAGAGCAGGTCCACGAGGGCGCGAGAGAAGAGCAAGAAGTTCATGCGGTCACGGAGACCCTGGCGGGCAAACACGATGGTGTTCAGCAAGTTGCCAGGGGCGCCCACAAAGAACATAGATGTCTGGATACCGCATTCAACCACAAAGACAATCTGCCGGAGTGTGGTGTAGCTGATGACGTTGTAAGGATTGTCCCACGGCATGAAGACTTCAGTAGTCGTGCTGAGATTCACGCCTAGATAAGAAATGGCGGAGGTGGTCCAAGGCGCGTCGTTTGTCATATTCCAGAACCATCCATCCTCCGTGGAGGGCGGAGCACCGGGCCACATCGCTAGCAGGTGTTCAGGTGCAGGATGTGCCCTGGAGTCTACAGTCAGTGTTGTGTTAAACATTTTGTCAGCTTCACGCAACTCACTTCAGGTCAGTCTATTTTATTCAGGATGGCGGAACAACTTCACGCTTCCAAGTGTCGTAAAGCAACAGATTTATTGTGTACGAGTTCTGATGTCAGGAAATTCAGCTGTATTTATAACAGAATGATGACGGCCGCAACATGCCCCAGGATTAAAGTGGACGCGTTTTAATTATGCAAGGAACGTAGGACGAGAAAAATACAACGTGACAAACAAGTGATCAATCAACAACATGATAAAATAATTCCCCCTCCCCCACCCGCCCACCCCCTATTAAAAATATCGAAGCCGTAAAATCACACACACACACACACACACACACACACACACACACACACACACACACACACACTCACACACACACACTCACACACACACACACAACACACACACACGCACGCACGCACACGCATGCACGCACACACACACACACACACGCACGCACACACACACACACACACACACGCACGCACGCACGCACGCACACACGCACGCACACACGCACACACACACACTCACACACACACACACACACAACACACACACACGCACGCACACGCACGCACGCACACACACACACACACACACACACACACGCACGCACACACACACACACGCACGCACACACACACACACACACAAACACTACACGCGCGCGAGTTCTGTCACTATTTTTTCCTGATCGACATTTCGCGACAAAACGCAGCAGATTTTTCAATATTTTTACAGAGAAATAAAGTAATTGACTTTCTTTTCATACCTGCTTGGTGCTGTGAAGAAAAGTCGGGAACAATCCATAGGTTAGTCACTCTTCAGTCTGTTCAACAGCGTATCACATGGAGTCAGTCAGCTGGATACAAACTGGTCTCATCAAGAGGCTTAATAGATCTCACGATCCTCCGCAGTTACCATGGCTCCTGAGGATCTATTCCCCTTACATCTGGGTGGTGTCAGTTGTGTTCCGGTAGTCAAGGGATTAACGGAAACTAATCAACATTAAAATGGATTTATGACAGACTGCATTACAACACGCCCATCATTTTAAAACAAACTGGTCTGCAGCGTTTGGCTGTCTATAGCAAAATAAATAAATAAATAAATAAATAAATAAATAAACCAACAAAAAAAATAAACAAAAAAATAAGAAAAAATAATACATGTATTGTCATGTTCAATTTTGTTACTTACCAGCGGTGTAACGCGCAATAACCACTCTCACGTCAGATCATGCCGGGGTCATTTTGAATTAAATTAAACCGAATTTAATTGAATTAAACTGAATTGAATTGAACAAGTTCAAAACCCTCTGGATGTCGGTAGCGGTCATTGTCGCGATGATTCCGACAGAACTAACAACCTGACATCCGACAGGAATAACAACCTGACATCCGACAGGAATAACCACCTGACATCCAACAGGAATAACAACCTGACATCCTACAGGAATAACAACCTGACATCCGACAGGAATAACAACCTGACATCCGACAGGAATAACAACCTGACATCCGACAGGAATAACAACCTGACATCCCACAGGAATAACAACCTGACATCCCACAGGAATAACAACCTGACATCCCACAGGAATCATCACGACAATAATAATAATAAGAAGAATAAGAAGAATAATAATACATGGTATTTATATGGCGCATCTCTCATATTTATAATATAACTCAATGCGCAGGCGAAAACGACGCGCGCACACAGAGAGAGAGAGAGAGAGAGAGAGAGAGAGAGAGAGAGAGAGAGACAGAGACAGAGACAGAGACTGACTGACTGACTGAAACTTTATTTATCAAGGATTGAGATATTAGGCGCACAGGCCTTTCTTCCAATCTGTCCTTGCTACATCTACTGACATATAATAACAGGCAAAGTTACATTACACTTACAAACAACATCGAAAGTAATGCGAATTACGACAACACTACAAACAGCAACAGAGAGAAAGAGAGAGTCTGCGGGGGCGGCGGGGGGGGGGGGGGTGTACAGAAAACCTTAGTGATCACACGAAAGTCTGCGAGAAAAAGTAAGTTATTAAATTTGCTTTGAACTGCGTAAGGGTGGAGGCATTACTCAGCTGAGTCGGTAAGGAATTCCAAATTAAAGGAGCAGTACATCTGAAGGAGCGTTCAACGGCTGATTTGAGATGGTATTTAACCCGTTCCGTGTCGAGAATATTCCAACACTCCCAGCTACAAGAGGTATAGATCCTCATGAGCCCCCGCAGTTGCACTAATTTACCGCAGTCGCGGGGGCTCATGAAGATCTATACCCCTTGCTGACATCACTTTGAATCTATTGCCCTGGGACAGCGAGGGCTTGCTGGTGTTGGACTGAAGAAGACTTTGAGTCTATTGCCCTGTGACAGCGAGGGCTTGTGGTGTTGGACTGAAGAAGACTTTGAGTCTATTGCCCTGGGACAGCGAGGGCTTGCTGGTGTTGGACTGAAGAAGAAGACTGCAGAAACAGGCATTGAACGGGTTAACATGACGTGGTGACACTGGAAACACACTACAAAAAGAAAACGCCATTGATTTTGTGATGACATTATCCTGTACAATTACCTACATGGTCAATAGCATTCTTTGGCCCGCATTCACGCTTCATAACAAATTGTCATGTGTCATGGTAACACAAAAGTAAATTGTGTGACATCTGACATTTCAATTTGACTTTTGTCCCAAATGCGTGCTCAACACCATTAACTTATTCCGCCCGAAGCACGTTTTTCCCAAATGTTGCAGGCGTTATCTAACGACTATGCACTTGTTGAAGGAGATGGATCGACCATGATAATTCAAGGGTAGTGCAGATCTGGCACTACCCTTGAATTATCAAGGTCGACCCGTCTCCTGCTGTAGTGCGTCAGGGCTGAGTGGGTTAATTAATACTTCCTGGCTTTGACGCTGGTTGTTTGTTCGGCATAGATTTTCTTTCCTTTGTGTCCGAATTATTTTCTCGAAACTATAACAGAAACAGACAAGGGGTACCACGCTGATGTTCTTAATGACATGATTAACCGTTTGGCTGCCTGTAACGCTTTTTGTGGAGATAACGATGGCGTGGCTGTGTGTATGTGACCTGAACACCCACTTCCATCAGGTGATCTTACTGGAAAAGAACACGCGGGAGAAATTAGGGGGGAGGGGGGGGGGAGTTACAAACTCCAAGATGAAGGGACTTGAATATAGCATTTTAAAGTTGTTGTTTTTTTGGGGGAGGGGGTCCTGAATCCTGCCTGGGTGCTTAAAAGCGCATGCAAAATGTACACTCTCACACGCACTCACATTCATAAACACACCTGCTTACACACGCATCGCATGCAAAACTACACACACACACACACACACATACACACACACACACACACACACACACACACACACACTCAGGCAATGAAGACGGAGATGAAATGTGAAAGAACTGGGTTGATTTATTCCACTGAGTCAATGTGTACAGAATCACGGAATCAGCAATGTCATATTGGTCAGCATAAGTACAAGCTTGACGCGAAGTCACGTGTACACGGAACATCTATTTGTCTGGTTGAAAATACGACATCGAGCGTTTAACCCCTTCACTGCCGAGAAAAAGTGAACACGATCCAACTGCAAGAGTCATAGATCCGCATAAGCCCCCGCGAATGCGGTAAGTTAGTGCGACTGCGGGGGCTCATGCGGATCTAAGCCCCTTGCTGAGGCCAATCTGTCTCCATGCTTCTGGGCGGTGTTGGCTTTTGGTCGTGGGATGAAGACAGCATTCAGAAAGGACAATGTCCGTACATTGGCTATGAATAAAGACAGCTCAGTTTCAGAAAGGACAATGTCCGTACAGTGGCTATGAATGAAGACAGCTTTCAGAAAGAACAATGTCCGTACAGTGGCTATGAATGAAGACAGCTTTCAGAAAGAACAGTGTCCGTACAGTGGCTATCAATGAACACAACTTTCAGAAAGAACAATGTCCGTACAGTGGCTATGAATGAAGACAGCTTTCAGAAAGAACAATGTCCGTACAGTGGCTGGGAATGAAGACAGCTTTCATAAAGAATAATGTCCGTACAGTGGCTATGAATGAAAACAGCTTTCAGAAAGAACAATGTCCGCACAGTGGCTATGAATAAAGACAGCTTTCGGAAAGAACAATGTCCGTACAGTGGCTATGAATGAAGACAGCTTTCAGAAAGAACAATGTTCGTACAGTGGCAGGGAATGAAGACAGCTTTCAGAAAGAACAATGTCCGTACAGTGGTTATGAATGAAGACAGCTTTCAGAAAGAACAATGTCCGTACATTGGCTATGAATAAAGACAGCTCAGTTTCAGAAAGGACAATGTCCGTACAGTGGCTATCAATGAACACAACTTTCAGAAAGAACAATGTCCGTACAGTGGCTATGAATGAAGACAGCTTTCAGAAAGAACAATGTCCGTACAGTGGCTGGGAATGAAGACAGCTTTCAGAAAGAATAATGTCCGTACAGTGGCTATGAATGAAAACAGCTTTCAGAAAGAACAATGTCCGCACAGTGGCTATGAATAAAGACAGCTTTCGGAAAGAACAATGTCCGTACAGTAGCTATGAATGAAGACAGCTTTCAGAAAGAACAATGTTCGTACAGTGGCAGGGAATGAAGACAGCTTTCAGAAAGAACAATGTCCGTACAGTGGTTATGAATGAAGACAGCTTTCAGAAAGAACAATGTCCGTATAGCGGCAGGGAATGAAGACAGCTTTCAGAAAGAACAATGTCCGTACAGTGGCTATGAATGAAGACAGCTTTCACAAAGAACAATGTCCGTACAGTGGCTATGAATGAAGACAGCTTTCAGAAAGAACAATGTCCGTACAGTGGCTATGAATGAAGACGGCTTTCAGAAAGAACAATGTCCGTACAGTGGCAGTGGAGGGGTTAACTCCAGGTGAGAACGAACGCGAGGCTCTGAGTCTCTAGAAATGGTCTGATTGCCAATACCATACCGATCTGGATCACGCCAGACATGACTGACGTCAAAAGAATATACATGTATACATAATAGACTTATGACGTAATTAAGATCTTTTATGACGTTGCCATCTGCATGATCAGCAGCATTGTCTACAAATTGTCAGAGTAATTCAATGGAAGAGGTGAGTGACAGTTTGCCTCCACAGATTTAAAATTCTTCAATACAATAGTCTCATAGGATACGCATGTGCCTCCGATTCTGCAAAGATTATTTCTTTAGTGGTCTGTTACACGCTATTGCTGCAAATGTGTGCTACAAACAACTCCAGTAGGGTGCCTGCTGTTTCGAACAACACTATGTAACTTTGTACATTAGAAAGTTTTGGTGATCTTTCACAGAACAACACTGGCATCATAGACGCGTCAGAAAGAGGGCTACAAGGAGTCCTCCATTAGTCGCTACAAGGGTTTTTGTAGCTCGGTCATGTGGTAGAGTTTGCGTTACAGTTCTGGTCGTGTGACGTAGGAATGAAAACAAAGAAAACGATATCAAGATTATCACCTTCTCAACCATATGGGGAAAAGGTGATAATCTTGATATCATTTTCTAGATCACCCATTTCTGTGGGATCCGTTGAACGGTCGGGGGATCACGTGACCTCACTTGAACGGTTTGCGCTCTGTCGGGACCGATTTTGACGGTAATTAACGGGTTTCTCCGTCAGTTACAAATAGAACACAGGTTGTCAGCCCTAGCGCAGTCACTGCTTATGGTTTAAACGCGCATGTCACAAAATATTACACGGATGACCGTGATAGCTCATGGGTTGTATCAAAGGTATGTACATGCTGCATGACAGGAATAACCGTGATATTTCACAAAGATGCTAAACAAGCGAAGACGGTATTAACCGCATGTCTGCTGCTGACGACACCAGTCGAGAGTGTTTCTATATAACGGCGTGACAGCGACGGGAAAGCTGTGGCCACAGCGACGTGAATCGAGAACATAGAAATTAAGGAGTGTTTACATATGCGTGACGCGAGGGTCATGCGACAGGCGACAGCCGCACGCAAAATTATATCGCCCCTTGGAGCGATTCCAAAGTGATTCTGCTGTGATTCTGCGACAACAAATCGCAACACGACTAAACACCTCAGCAGTAGCTGAACAACAGGCGGAAATAGATTTGTGTGTTTCCATATGGCGACGCGACAGGCGGCATCGCGCCCCTCAGGGGCGCGATGCCGCCTGTCGCGGCGCCATATGAAAACACATCTAGCGATTTCCGCCTGTTGTTCAACTACTGCCGTGTCACCTAATGTCGTGTAGCAGCATGAAAATACAGCCGTTGGCTTGGTTACGCGTCTTTGCGCCGAGCAGCTTCATCAATCGCAGTCTAGGATCTTTGGTTGTACCAGATCAGTCGCCAGGCTACTCCCAACCGTTCGATTATAATAGTCGAGAAATTTCCCGCTTCAGTGCAGATATCAAGCGTGGCTGACACAGTTCAGTGACGCTGTAAAAGTAAAGTCAAAACTTTGTGTTTTCGTACACTTCTTCAATTCGTCCCGAGGAACGTTGGATCCGGGTCCCCTGCAGGCCTGATCTGTTCAGGGACATAGTGTTGTTGTCGTCCTGCTCAGTGCTGGCTGCCCCGCCGTCTTTCTTTGGGCGTGCGGGGTTGGAGGTTCCCTTCTTCCCGCGGCGAGTTTTATCCGGCACACTGTAGAGGTAATCCGGGTCGCTGGCTATGACGTACACAGACGTGGCGCCGTCATCACTGGAGAATGCTGGGTTGGCGTGTGTGGTGCCTGTGGAATACATAACAAGGTTCATAACGCCTTGTGCAACGATTTGATGCGCATTAAAGTCTTTACTGCCGAAACGCAACCAAGAAGTCATAGCTCTTCCCAAGCTATTCTGGCACCACCCTAGAACTATCTTGGTCGATCCATATCGTCCTGTGGTGTGTCCGGGGCTGAATGAGTGAAGACTCTGGAATGCCGTCCAATGAAAGACTGTCTGCTCAGGCCCGCAATGCTTGAAAGCCGACTGACGCTGAAGCAGACACTTGCCCTCACACGTCTTTGCTAGACCAGGACTACAGTTTAACCCCCCCCCCCCACCCCCTCCCCACTGTGAGTACTTGCTCTTCGCTCATTGCTCCCCACCAAGCGCTGGTTCCAAGCATCATAGGTCAACACAGCGATGAAGATCTAGCAAGTCTAATACCCTTTGGCTGTCGGTAGCGCTTTTGGTCGCCATGATTCCGACAGGTAGGGTTAGAGTCCGACAGGAAGGGCTAGAGTCCGACAGGAAGGGCTAGAGTCCGACAGGAAGGGTTAGAGTCCGACAGGAAGGGTTAGAGTCCGGCAGGAAGGGCTAGAGTCCGACAGGAAGGGTTAGAGTCCGACAGGAAGGGTTAGAGTCCGACAGGAAGGGCTAGAGTCCGACAGGAAGGGCTAGAGTCCGACAGGAAGGGTTAGAGTCCGACAGGAAGGGCTAGAGTCCGACAGGAAGGGCTAGAGTCCGACAGGAAGGGCTAGAGTCCGACAGGAAGGGCTAGAGTCCGACAGGAAGGGTTAGAGTCCGGCAGGAAGGGTTAGAGTCCGACAGGAAGGGTTAGAGTCTGGCAGGACGGGTTAGAGTCCGACAGGAA
Organism: Semisulcospira habei; assembly: GCA_036245525.1. NCBI lineage: Eukaryota > Metazoa > Mollusca > Gastropoda > Semisulcospiridae > Semisulcospira > Semisulcospira habei. Next base: position 4,673,791 of record BTPG01000006.1, on the reverse strand, counting down.
ATGTTGGAGTCCGACAGGAAGGGTTAGAGTCCGACAGGAATGTGTGTGTGTGTGTGTGTGTGTGTGTGTGTGTGTGTGTGTGTGTGTGTGTGTGTGTGTGTGTGTGTGTGTGTGTGTGTGTGTGTGTGTGTGTGTGTGTGTGTGTGTCTTATTTTAGTCTTAGTGACTGACATCAAGACAAATTCCAATGTTTTTTTTTGTTTGTTTTGTTTTGTTTTTTGTTTTTTACATGGAAACATATGGCAATAAAACTATATTATTATTATTATTATTATTATTATTATTATTATTATTATTATTATTATTTTCTGTGCGGCCCCACGTCCTACCTCTGTTGGTCCTGTCGCCAGTCCCGTTCCATTCTCTTTGCGAGGAAGGAGTCCTGAAACAATGTTCAGTTAGCCTAGATATGCACACAGCGGGAGATGGAATATGGCTCTTCAAGGCTAGCTCTAGTTTCACTTGGCGCGTTTTCGGTTTCCAAGCTAATCTAGTACTACCTTTCAACTGGTATTGCAGCTGCATAGACCACTGTGTCAAGTCAAACGCGGGTCGGTACACTGCACACTGAGGAACGTAGATGATGTTAGCCTCATGAAAAACAAAACAATGCCAAGCACTAAATCATAAAATGCCTCTTCGGGTCAAAACGAAACGAATTATACGCCTGTTAATTAAGCACACGGCGCGGGAGATAGACTGGACGTGATAGTTTAAGGGTAGTGCCTGATTAGTTAAGTGCCTCTCTCAGAGCATCTTAAAGATTCAAGTATTTTATTTCCTTTATTCCCGATACGGGTGCGGAGGAAAGAAGCAATCACCCTCTCTCTTAGTCAATAACAAGATGGGACCCCAGCCCTCACCCTCTCTTTTAGTCAATAACAAGATGGGACCCCCATCCCTCACCCTCTCTCTTAGTCAATAACAAGATGGGACCCCCATCCCTCACCCTCTCTCTTAGTCAATAACAAGATGGAACCCCAGCCCTCACCCTCTCTCTTAGTCAATAACAAGATGGGACCCCAGCCCTCACCCTCTCTCTTAGTCAATAACAAGACGGGACCCCAGCCCTCACCCTCTCTCTTAGTCAATAACAAGATGGGACCCCAGCCCTCACCCTCTCTCTTAGTCAATAACAAGATGGGACCCCAGCCCTCACCCTCTCTCTTAGTCAATAACAAGATGGGACCCCAGCCCTCACCCTCTCTCTTAGTCAATAACAAGATGGGACCCCAGCCCTCACCCTCTCTCTTAGTCAATAACATGATGGGACCCCAGCCAAAAGATGTTCCTATTTTGAAGGTTATCCTTCTGATCCATCTCCTTCTACTCTAACCCACCCTCTGATCCACACATACTGGCACAGAAATAAAGACGGACACATGGCGATTCACGCCATTCGTAATCTCTGTGGTATGGCGTAGCATAGCTATTCTAAAGACAAGAATAATAGCACGAGCAGTAAAATGACGTCCCTTCAAGCTTCACGTCACTTCAAGCATTAGTCCCACGAAGCCGTGTTCACAGTGACGACTCGATGTTATACGTCACTCATCGCAGTACTAAAATTTGACGTATTAGAGGAGCAAACTTGACAATTTTCTTGCTGATTTTCACACCTAGGGCTTACGGGTCACAATTTAAACCTAATACTACCGCAGAGCCGAGACAAACAGCAGACTTATGCAAACACTGTTTATGAAAAATCATGCGGGTATTAATGAGAAGATAGTTTTATTCGTAAAAGAAGAATCAATCTGACCTTAACTGTTTTAGAAATGACTCCGAAAAAATGGAGCAGAAAATTGTCTGATTTTCACACCTGGGGCATACAGGTCACAATTTACCTAATCGTACCCGACAGCCGAGACAAACTGTAGGCTGATGTAAATACCGTATATGAAAAATCATGCAATTATTAATGAGAAGATTAGGGTTTTTTCGTATAAAAAGATTCAATTGTTTTAAGATTAATCTCAAATAATTCGTGAAATAAATCCCCCAAAAGTTTTTTTTTAATCCTAAATTATCACTCAAAAGTTCTACAGGTACAATCTGGTTAACGAACTCATTCAATATCGTCTTTTTATCCTAGATATGGAAAATATCTAATATAAATAAGAAAAAATACAAACTCCAGTGTGGATCAACCCGTTTTTTGTGAAACGGCCATTTTTTTCGCCAATGAGCATCTTAATAAAAAAAATCGAAAAAAAAAATCCACCTCGAGATTATTCTTTTAGGGACAATATCCTAACATTTCAAGCTTGTCCGTTCTCAAACGCGGGCTCTAGCCCCTGACACACACACACACACACACACACACACACACACACACACACACACACACACACACACACACACACACACACACACACACACACACACAGACGGCACTTGTCGCCAAAAGAAGTTATTCAGCAAGGTTTACGTAGCCAGACGTGAGTCATTTTCATCTTCTTACTTCTTTGCCATAATTTCTGCCGCGCATGCCAAACACGTCATGTGCATCCTCCGGAATGCGCTCCGACCAGCCCCATTTTAAAGTTGTTCCTATTTTTAAATAGGAACAACAAAAAGACCAATGTTAAGCTTTTCTTGAAAACTAATAATACAAGAAACTGACATTTAAAGTACATATATTGAAAATGAAATGAAGTGATTATAATCTCACTGTGACTTGGGATCCTTGCCACCAGACTTCCCGCCACGGATGTCGCCACAGGTGTTGTCGTAACAGGACATAAAAACCCACACGACAGCAACGACTACCACAACAGCCAGCACGATGCCGACTGTCAGTCCAATGTTGCGCCCTTTCCTCTTGCCGTCAGTGTCTACTGACTTTGTCCCTGTAGACACAGAACGTCCTAACCCCTTCACTGCCGAGACAAAAGGAGCGCCAAGCTACTGCAAGAGGCATAGATCCTCAAGAGCCCCCGAATTTGGGGCTCATGAGGATCTATGCCTCTTGCTGAAACCACGTTGTATCCATTGTTCATGGGGCGGCTGGATCTCTTTCTCTTTTAATTGACCTCCCACCCGGGTCTGCCCTGGGGGACCTGGGTGGGGTTAGGTACTTTTTAGTTCCCAGGGTCACCCTGGTCAGCCCCACAGGGTGGGTTTTTCTCTCTATTCTAGGGCATGTGTTTCTGTCTACCCTTTGTCCATTCACCTGTATTTGCCTTTTTAAAACTCTCCCTACTGTCTGCATTGCCTGTAGCTCTTGATATTTGATGTGTGTTGCTAAATGGTCTTAGCTTTATTTAGGCCCCATATGTTACGTTTATTTAATGTATTTGACCGGATGGCGACATACATTCAATGTTCTGTTTATTTATTTTTTTTCACAAGCAGTGCAGGCACGTCCTGAGAAAGCCTTGTTGCTGTCGGGACGTTAAGCAATGTACAATCAATCAATCAACTCTTTTAATTGACACGGATTTCAGACGTGCATTGTACGGCAGAACCCAACAGAGACAGAAACACGCTTAGAAATGTACAGTGTACGAATAGTGGCATTGAAGGGGTTAACCTAATACGTCAAGCTACACCGAGGAGCAAAAGAAATGCTACCCTTTTGGAATCATCTGAAACACCATAGTATTTCCGATGGTTCCAAAAATGTCGCATTTCTTTTGCTCCTCAGTATAATACACTGACGAGTAAAGAAAACGCGACATCATTGGAATCATCAGAAACGTTGAAGTGTCTCCGATGATTCCAATAATGTGGCATTTCTTTTGCGCGTCAGTATATCATAGTCTTACGTGTCGCAGAACTACAGTTTATCGCTGACGTGACACGCAGCAGTCAACTGCACGGTATTTTCGCTAACTTCAGACAAGCAACACACTAAGTGACTAACTAAGCAACCGTTTAGCAGTATTCAAACACTGCATCCTTTGTATGTAGGCCTATATGTGTATGTTGCTGTTGTTGTTTTAAACATGCAGTAAAATTGCTTTCACACTAATCAACTAACCAAACTGTATCGTTCAGCAAGACCAACTAGCCCAACCTCCTAACCACTGCTATTCAAGCATCCCTAATGACCAACCCTCACTACTTGCCAATTATTGAACCGTTGGCTGCCTCACAATCAATGGCCACAGATTGTGTTTGTAAAATGGTCCCTTACGTCACGACACATAATAATAATAATAATAATAATAATAATAATAATAATAATAATAATAATAATAATAATTACGGTATTTATAATGCGCTTATCATATAATAATTATAACTATAAGCGCGCACTCACAACTCGCGCACGCATGCGCACGCTTTAGACAACGACTCACGTACCACAAATAGTGAAATACATTACGACAGTCAGCTTGGGGTAGGGAGTGTGGCGATATAGTGCTAGAGCTGTTGAAAGAGGTGAGTTTTGAGGGCGGACTGGAAGGAGGAGAGAGAGTGTTTCTGACGGAGTGACTCAGACTCAGACAGTTTATTGTTCAGACAAAATGTCCATACAATGGAGTGAGACATTACATAATTTATAATTCAGGTGTACATACAAGCCATATGGCGATGTTTATATCAACACACCCACACACACACACACACACACACACACACACACACACACACACACACACACACACACACACACACACACACATTTCCATTCGATCTACCCCAGCACATAATAGCCACTTTTGACCTACATGTAAAATGCGGTATCTAAATCCAGGCCACAGCCGTGTACTACACAGACCAGGTCGGAGTAAGAACCACAGTTTGCACGTGGAATCATACAAGCATGCTGCTACGGAGTTTAAATGCATGGAATACAAATCTTTCTAAATCGGCAATAGACTGCGGGTTAGTAGTGTCTAGGATACACAATTCTTTCTTTTTGAGTTCCATAAGGTCAAACTTACATAGGTATTTGACACACAGTTCATCGTAGAATGGACAATAAAACATAAAGTTAATTTCATCTTCCACTGCCTTTGCACACAATGGACACATTTTCGTTACAGCATTGGCAGTACTATATCTTTGTTTGTTACTTTGCAATTCGGTTATGCCAAGTCTAAATTTGATGTATAAATTTTTGACATAGGTTGGCTTAACCAGTTCAAAATAATTTTTTTGGACAAGTGTATGTTTAAAACTACGATACACAGTAAAACGTTCACTCTCAGAAAGCTTTGATGACCAGTTTTGTTTGGAACAATCAACCATCCTTTGTTTAAACTTGTTTATAAAAGCATTCCTGTTTCCAACACCTTGTGAAATCCACACATGACCAAACCCATTTCGAAAAAGCAAATTCTTTATCTTTGACACCCATGTTTCTTTCCCTTTATCGTCTAAATCCTTAAGCATATGATAAGCCATACTTGCAAATCTAGTAACAGGTAAAGCACAGAGTCGAAGCCAGTAGGAAACACATCTTACTGACGTTAATATTGACAGGGGATATCGACCAAGTTCACCATAAACCATCAGGTTCGGTGTGCGGAAGTTGACATTAAGAAAACGTTTACATGCAAATGTATGGACTCTTTCAATTTCGGCACACTCCTTTATACCCCAAATTTCAGAGGCACACAACAAAATTGGGACAACCTGCGCATCAAACAACTTGAAAAAAACATCGGGACTAGCGCAGTTGATTTTCTTCAACATACAGAAAATATCGATTACACATTTTTTTGCCTTTGTGACTAAGTCATGGACGGATGTGTTTAGACTCAAACGTGTGGTAAAGTTTAACCCAAGGTACTTATACATATTGACAACTTCTACCCTCTTTCCCCCGTAAATTCATTTTTCATATTTTGACAAATACCCACCATTTCCAAATACAATTATTTTCGTCTTGTCTAGGTTAACAGACAAACCAAGTTTAGATGCTTCTTTGTATAAATTGTTCAGCTGAGTCTGAAGGCCATTGGGGGTTGATGAAAACAAAGCAATGTCATCTGCAAACATCAACAAAAACAGTTCTGCTGCATCGGCTTTTAGTTGGAAACCATGTTTACCATTTTCAATAATGTACACAGCAAGCTCGTTAATCAAGAAGGAGAACAATGTCGGCGATGCTAAACATCCTTGTTTTAAACCTTGGAAACACTCAAAAAACGCTGTACAATTCAGGCTGTCTCTAACACAAAATTTCACTGAGTCATACATTGCCTTCATAGCTGAAAGCATTTTGCCGCGCACTCCAGCCTTCAGTAAAATGTTCCAAAGCACACCTCTTTTAACAGTATCGAAGGCTTTGCGGAAGTCAACAAAAGCCACATAAACTTTCTTATTTTGTAGAAGTTGTTTTTGAACAATAGCATAACGTGTAAATATATGGTCTACAGTAGAGTAGGATTTCCTAAACCCGGCTTGTGTTTCAGACAGAATATTATGTTCCTCAGCCCAGTCTGTTAGCCTTCTGTTCAAAATGTAGGTATACAGTTTACTAACATAGCTAATCAGAGCAATGCCACGATAATTATCTGGATTATTTACATCTCCTTTCTTGTGAAGTGGGAAAATAATAGCTTTAGACCATTCGCTGATGAACATTCCTTTGTTGAATAAAGCATTAAAACACTTAGTGAGAAAGGAGATGATAGCTGGGTTGGAGACTTTAAGAACTTCATTTATAATTCCATCAGGCCCGGGGGCCTTTCCTGCTTTGGCATGTTTTAAAGCAGCAATAACTTCTGCTTCTTCTATGTTAATATCTAGGTCATGAAATAAGGCTTTATCAGACTCAGAGTCTTCTGATAAGAATAAATCATTATTATTCTCTTGCTGTGCTATGTTTTCATTTAGAATTCTAGAGAAGTGATCAAACCACTGCTTCTTTCTTATATTGTTTCTTAAACGACGTTTTCTTTTCCATTTCTTTATTTCCTTCCAAAATACCTGAGAGTTATGTCTATACTCAAGAATTTTGTCAACAGTTTCCCTCTTAAAATTAACTTCTTTAGCTCTAAGTAATCTCTTGTATTGTTTTCTCTCATTAAAAAAAACGTTGCTTTATTTTCCATGGTTTTGTTTTTTGTGTATGTACGTAAGGCTTTACGCGTTCTCATTTTTGCATTTCTGCATTTCTGGTCAAACCAAGGGTGACTAGCGGTGTTTGTTTTGTGTGTGTTGCCCGTGTAGGAATGAAAATGTTTTGTCATGCAACTAGCAGCGTCTTTGATAGCACATGTGAAAATGTCTAATGCACTAATAATATCATGATGGATCTCAGCAGTAGCAGCTACTAGAGCATCCTGAAATCTCTTGGCTGGACTTCGCGAACGAAGATATTATAGGAGTTGCCCACGACGTCTGCAGGCTTGTTCGTGGCTGCGGAGGCCAATCCGGGACAGGCAGGTTCGACCGCAGTGGCTGCAGGGGAAGGTATGGCCAGAGTTCTGAGTTGCGGCATCTCTGTTTTTTTCTCCTGAGCCGCTTGTCCTTAAGGCTAGCTCTGCGTGAGTCCTCAAAGGAGACAGCTGCCTTGTAAATAGTGGAGCGCCAGGTGTCACGGTCCACAGCAAGCGAAGACCACTGGTGGTGGTCGATTTGGCAGGCACTAGGTGACTTCTTGAGACAGTCTTTGTATCTCTTCTTTGGTGCCCCTCTGTCACGGTGTCCAGTAGCAAGCTCGCCGAACAGGGTGATCTTTGGTAGGCGATGATCCTCCATCCTGGAGACATGCCCCGCCCAGCGGAGCTGTGTCCGCAGCAGCAAAGCCTCGATGCTCACGGTTTCAGCCTGTTCAAAGACCTCGACATTGGTGACATAGTCACTCCAGTGAATGCCCAGGATGGTACGCAGGCAGCGCTGGTGGAAGCGTTCGAGGAGTCGTAGTTGGCTGCGGTAGAGGGCCCAGGACTCGGAACCATACAGCAGGGTGGTGAGGACCACAGCTCTGTACACGCTAATCTTGGTGCCTGTTTTCAGCTGTTGATTGTGCCACACCCGCTTGAAAAGTCGCCCGAAAGCACCGTTCGCTTTTGCCAGCCTGCTGTCAAGCTCCTTGTCCAGCTTGGCGTCCGACGTGATAATGCAGCCAAGGTAAGTAAACTGGTGCACTGACTTTAGTTCAGACTCGCCGATGGTGATGTGAGGAGGGCGATACACTGTCTTGGGTGCCGGCTGATGGAGGACCTCTGTCTTTTTCAGACTGACCTCGAGTCCAAAGAGCTGGGCAGCGTCTGCGAAGCAGGACGTGATGCGCTGCAGGGCTCTCTCTGTGTGTGCAACGAGGGCAGCATCATCAGCAAAAAGCAGCTCACGGATCAGTTGGTCTAGGGTTTTCGTGTGGGCCTGCAGTCGTCTGAGGTTGAACAGGCTGCCATCGAGACGATACCTGATGTACACTGCATCGTCATCATCGAGGTCCACTATGGCCTGCTTCAACATCATGCTAAAAAAGATGGTGAAGAGGGTCGGTGCCAGCACGCAGCCCTGCTTTACGCCGTTGAGAATAGGGAATGGTTCTGAGAGGTCATTGTTGAGTCTGACCTGGCCTTGCTGGTCCTCGTGTAGCTGGACAATCATGTTGAGGAACTTTGGGGGACAGCCAAGTCGCTCCAGGATCTGCCACATGCCTTGCCTGCTCACAGTGTCGAACGCTTTTGTTAGGTCGACAAACGTTACGTACAGCCCTTTGTTCTGCTCGCGGCACTTCTCCTGTAGCTGTCTCAGCACAAAGACCATATCGGTGGTGCTCCTGTTTGCTCTGAAGCCACACTGGCCCTCTGGGAGTTGGTCTTCAGCGATGGCAGGTACCAGCCGATTCAGGAGCAGCCTTGCAAGGATTTTCCCAGCAATGGACAGCAGTGTAATTCCCCGATAGTTGGAACAGTCAGACTTCTCACCTTTGTTCTTGTACAGGGTGATATGACAAGATGGCGGCCATGCAACACCTCCTGGCCGCCCGCTCCGGCAGAAATGGTCGCCACCGACAGAATTCTAGCCATTGTACCTTCGTTTGATATACGATGTCAGGCCCTGCAATGCTGCATCACGACCGGTATTTCTTTTTGATGACTTTTGTAAATTTGATGTGCTGTGACTGTTAATTGGATTTCATATTTTTCTCCGCTGTGCCCGGCGCTATGCTGGGAGTTGATACCAAGCGGATATCAGAAGAACAGCGCGCGCTATGCTGTGGCAAGACACCCAACGTGCTTTCCTCCCCTTTCATCATTTCATCTCAGGAGTGGCTCTTTCCGGCACGCCACGCTCGACATCACGGCCTGCGCTAGCCTAGTGCACTCAACGAATAGAAGCCAGTACCAGCAAGCTTCAGGCCCCACATTCCAGCCGAATGATGTAATGACAGACACCTCCCAGACTGACGCAGTGACTGTGTTTCTTACTGAACAGCCGCGTGTGTACTTTTTTAGAAACCATCGGACTGCTTTCACGTTAATGATGTAGTTCTACCACGTTTGTTTTTAAAATGAATATGAAGTTATTACTAGTTAAGTTCAGTATATAAAAGGTGGTGACTGTTTATGCCGGAGCGACTGTCTAAACACCGGCGCTGTACTATGGCGGCGACGGGCCCCCAGGTGCTGTTTGACCGTTGTTCAGTTTTATGTTGCCTAGATCGGAGATCATCTCCGTATCGACGCGGGTATTTTGTTTCTGTTGTTAACTTGTTTTATGTACTAGTTTTAGCCAAGTAGGAACTTAATAAAGAACATTATAATAGTGTGTTCAGGAGACATAGGGTTGTCTTAGCATTCTGTTTTTGTCAGGGAGGTTCGGGTCGGGATGAGGCCACTGGCGCTGGCCATTAGATGCCTTGGCGACGGGCTTCACCCGTCCCGAGTCATTGTCCATTGTGTAGCTCTGTTATTGTAATTTGTGGAATGAGCGAGTGAGCAGCACCTGTGGTGGCAAAAATGTGAATTTCCCCATGAGGGATTAATAAAGTATTATTGTATTGTATTGTATTGTATAACGACTGCATCACGGAGATCCTTTGGTAGTGTTCCTTCTTCCCAGCAGCAGAGAAAGAGGTCATGGAGCTTGTTGTGCAGTGCTGTGCCTCCATGTTTCCAGATCTCTGGCGGTATTCCATCAATGCCTGCTGCTTTGCCACTCTTGAGCTGGTGGATGGCTGTGAGGGTCTCTTCAGCGGTGGGCGGTTCGTCCAATTCAACTTTTACTGGGAGGTGTGGGATTTGTAGGACGACTGCTTCTTGAACAGTGCGCTCAGCGCTGAAGAGGCTCTGAAAGTATTCCGACCAGCGGTTCAAGATGGAGGTATTATCTGTGAGGAGTGCCTGTCCATCGGCGCTTCGCAGGGGACTTTGTACCAGGTGCCTGGGGCCATACACTGCTTTCAGTGCTTCGTAGAAGCCCCTGTAGTCACCATTGTCTGCGCAAAGCTGGGTCCTCTGTGCAAGTCTGGTCCACCACTCATTCTGGAGATCTCTGAGCTTGCGCTGGAGACTGCTGCAGACGAGGCGGAAGGCAGACTTCTTCACAGGGCAGGAAGGCTGGGCTAGGTGGGCCTGATGGGCGGCTCTTTTTTTTTTTTTTTTTTTGCTAGGTGTTCCTGGATCTCTACATCGTTTTCGTCAAACCAGTCTTTATTCTTCTTTCTAGCGAAACCCAAGACTTCTGCAGAGGATTTTGCAATAGCAGTTTTCAGTTCTTCCCAAAGTGTTTCAGGGGAGGAGTCTGCTGGGTCCGCTGTGTCTTTGAGCCTGCGCTGTAAATCTGTCTGAAAGGCAGCTTTCACGTCGTCACGCTGAAGGCTCGCAACATCAAGCTTTTTCTTGGAGGGCCCCCATTTCTTGGGTTTTGGCTTGAAGTGGAGCCTGAGTTTGCAGCGGACAAGGCGGTGGTCAGTGTGGCACTCTGCGCTGGGCATCACTCTGGTGAGGAGGACGTCACTGCGGTCCCTCTGACGCACTAGGACATAGTCGATAAGGTGCCAGTGCTTGGAGCGAGGATGCATCCAGGTGGTCTTTCAACTGTCCTTTTGCTGAAAAGTAGTGTTGGTGATGACCAGTTGCTGCTCTGCACAGAACTCCAACAGTAGGCGGCCATTGTCATTGCAGTGGGCAGTGGGCAGTGGGCAGATGTTCACATCTGCACGGGACATAGACGACCCCGCCCTCCACGAGTCGCCTGCTGCCTTGCAGGCCTGGCCGCTTGGCTGCGGAAAGGCTCACGGAGGAAACCCCTGACATCAAAGCCCCCGTGTCTCCGGGGAAGGCTTTTGAGCCAGAGACTAGGACAAGGACAGTCTGATATAAAACCTACGACCCGAGGACCTCGATGCCATCGTCCCAGCTTGCTAGGCCATGGCAGATGAACCAAGGGTTTAAAGGGTGGGGCCAGTACTGCGCACACTGCACTCCACCAAAAAGCTCCACCGCGCAGGCTTTAGGAAACGTCCAAACGTCCATCCTGGAATGCAGGAGTAGCTAAACTGTCGCTGAGCGTTTGGGCCTTAGCAGGTTCCCAGATAATCTTATCAAATGAAAAACACTGCGTATCGTCATCAGAAACATCGTTGTGGGGTGATACACGTACACAAGACACAGTAAGGACCGGCGGCATTTGCGCAGACTCTATCCTCTCGCCAACTTCAAGTTTGTCACACAAACAAATAAAGTCAGGGGATGCAACAAAATAATCATTAATACTACAACCAGTGGGAGAGATAAATGTCAGATGCTTTGACAGATCAGGGCTACAGAACCCATTCAAAATCATCAGTTCAAAACATGCACACAAATCCAATAATTTTCTTCCAAATATATTTACAGTCATATCTTCAGTAAACCGTGAAGATTCAAATAGAGCGGTATTAGTTAGTAGCGTTTCATCAGGATCAAGCTGAAACAAATATGGATTAGGCTGCAAATCCCCAGTTCCACCATTAAAATCACCACACATTAGGAAATGAATGTCTCCAAATTGCTCGAGCGCACTAGCAAGACACTGTTCTAATTCTTCTAACAGGCAGAGTGGGAGAGTGTTTCAGGTGGATGGACCACATACCGAGAAGGAGCGTGGGCCGAAAGTACTGAGTTTGGTGCGGGGGATGTGGAGGCGGAGAGGGTCGGAGGCGGAGCGGAGGGAGCGGGAAGGAGTGTAGGGGTGAAGTAAGTTGGAGAGATAGGCAGGAGCGCAGTTGGTCAGGGATTTGTAGCAGAGAGACAGAATCTTGTATTTGATGCGTTGTGGGATGGGAAGCCAGTGAAGGAGTTTGAGCAGGGTAGTGATGTGGTCGGATTTTTTCTTTCTGAGGTCGAGGCGGGCAGCATTGTTCTGGACGCGCTGGAGAGTGAAAGTGGTGGAGTGAGGGAGGAAGGGAAAGGAGAGTTGCAGTAGTCGATGCGAGATAGGATGAGAGAGACAGCAAGTTTGGTGGCAGCTTCGGTAGTGAGGTATTTTCTGATCTGACTGATGCGGCGGAGGTGGAAATAGCATGCCTGGGCCGTGGCGGAGACGAAGCTGGTCGTGGAAAGAGAGGAATCGAGGATAACGCCAAGGTTTTTGGCCGAATCAGAGAGTGAGATGGGGGTGCTGTCGAGTTGAAGGTGGAGAGATGTAGGGAGCTGGGAAAGTTTCTGGCGAGTGCCTACCAGCATGGCTTCCGTTTTGTCGTCGTTCAGACTCTGCCATCGACAGAACATGTATAACAGATTCTACCATCGACAGCACATGTATAACAGACTCTGCCATCGACAGAACATGTATAACAGACTCTACCATCGACAGAACATGTATAACAGACTCTGCCATTGACAGAACATGTATAACAGACTCTGCCATTGACAGAACATGTATAACAGACTCTGCCGTCGACAGAACATGTATACAAAGCAGTGTCAGCAAGAGGCATAGATCCTCATGAGCTCCCGCATTTGCGGGGGCTCATGAAGATCTATGTCTCTTTCTTGCTCTTGGATCGTGTTTCGCTTTTCTTGGTAGCGATAGGGTTAACACTCACCTTCGTGACGAGGCCCAGGACTCGGTGACGCAGATGTAGGAAGTGTAGCGGTCGACAGGGCTGTTGCTTCAGTATGTTGAGTAGAGAACTCTGTCGTAGTCTTACCTCGGCTCGAGGTTCTACGAAGAGTGTTCGCCAACGTTGATGATTGTTGAGAGGAAGTAGGTGTCGTGCCGGGTGACGTATTGGAACAGCTAAATCCGATGTTGTCAATGCTCACCTCATCAAACTTGACGCGCGGATTTCGCCCCTTGCTGTACCCGCAATGACCTCCTCTCAGTTTTCGAGCCTCAAACATGATCTGAAAGAAAGTGTGTTATAAAGAAATACCGAGAGACCAATTTCACAGTTGCAGTCCTAGTTTTGTGAAGTCAAAACCTCGTGACAGTTAATTCATAAATCCCGTTTCTTTTGAAACCCCTTATTCCTGGTGAAATTCTGTTCGTCTTTGTGGCCAAGATTAGACTTGAATACATTCTCAGACGGAGTCTGAGTTGACTGGGTAATGCGTATGGCCCACGACCAACCCGTCAGACCCATCTTGCCTCTTTTTGTTGATAATAGCGGCTAACGGAAATTCCAGCTTAAATACAGTAATCAAAGCTCCTCGGGTAACGACGGATGCAGTGGCCTTTGTGTGCCCGAAGGTCCTTATCTACTGCATGGGGACACTTACCACGCGATCCAATCATACTTTGAGACATTCGCACACTTTGTCTATGTCAATCTAATTAGTCCGAGTTTACTGCACGGATTGCTCAAGAGATATGCATTCTACCCCAAACAAAGCCACGTTTTGCAGTTCTGGTGGGGTCTATTCAGTCGGAGATGGCGGATTTGCAATATGTAGTTCACGGGTAGTGCTTAGCTTTTCGCTTTTTCAGCTGTATTGTGTTCGTAATGATTGTTACGAATGCAAATGGTTTCCACGATTCATTACTAATCCGTTCAGTGCCGAGAAAATGTCAACACCATCCTACTGCAAGAGGTATAGATCCTCATGAGCAGTTCAGTTGCGGGGGTGGGGGGGGGGGCTGATGAGGATCTATACCTCTTGCTGACACCACTTTGAATCCATGTTCTTGGGGCAGTTTGTGTGTGTGTGGTGTGTGGTTTGTTTGTGTGCGTGGTTTGTTCGTGTGTGTGGTTTGTTTGTTTGTGTGTTTTGTTTTTTGTTTTTGTTTGTTTGCTTGTTTGTTTTTGTTGGTGTTTTGGGGTGTTGAATTATGGACGATTGGAGAAACGCAAGTGGCACTGAACGGGTTAAAGTCTATTCCTATGATACTCACGCTATGACGACATTTATTATACTCATGCTATGACATTTATTATACTCACGCTATGACGACATTTATTATACTCACGCTATGACGACATTTATTATACTCACGCTATGACGACATTATTATACTCACGCTATGACGACATTTATTATACTCACGCTATGACGACATTTATTATACTCACGCTATGACGACATTATTATACTCACGCTATGACGACATTTATTATACTCACGCTATGACAACATTTATTATACTCACTCTATGACGACATTTGCTGGACGGTATCGTGATTGGCGGTAGGACACTGAGGAAATCGGTCCCTGTAGACTTTCTTGTTGACCAGATCTCAGTGCTAGCGGTGGTAGTTTGTAGGAAAACGGATAACTGGCAGTTGTCGTCCTGACCAAAGTAATACTGGAACCATAGCGTGCACTGCTGATTTTCTCTGGATCTGAGCCACGGGCTGGCCAGTAGTGCTGTACTGTTGATCTTTGCGCCAGACATGTTAGCTGACATGTAGTAGTCTACCACAGACAAAAAAAAGCGTTGAGAGATTTAAACGCTTTCTCAGCCATTGCCCTCTAATACGAATGGCCGGTAACAACTCGGACCGTAACCTCCAAGCTACCTCTACCAAACCCCAACCCACCACTACCACCCATCCACAGCACCCATCCCCCACCAATTTATCATCTTTCTGCAGTTTCAACTCTGAAACTGAAAAGAGCGGACTTGAGTGTTGTTACGTCATTGCTGGACTCTATGGCAATGTTCACTGTCAACCTCTGAAACATACCAGAATTATACTGACGAGCAAAAGAAATGCGGCATCATTCGGTTAATCAGAAATACTTCAGCGTTTCCGATTATTCGAATGATGTCGCGTTTCTTCTGCTCGTCACCTTTACGAATTTCAACAAGATGGGATACCCCATACCCACAAAGTCTCTTCTATATCAGCTTGCATGAATGTTCCCACCATTTCCACGATGTGCTCGCAGATATCATAACAAAGATAGAGACTGTCTTCCTAAATCAAACTGAGAGCTAGCGATTGAGAGCGGGAAAGAATTGCGTCAATTCATGCAGAGCACTGCTGACGTGATGCGTCAATTTAAGAACATTGTATAACACACGTGTCTGGTGCCGGCCTTTTACTGTGTCGGATTCGCCTCTATAAGTCTTCCTTTTGACATTTTTCTTTCAATGATTTTTTTCCCGTAGAAGTTGAAAAGGTACAACGCTGTTTAAGAAACTCATTCAATATCTTTCTTCAAACGAGTTATGTCAAAATTATAACGGGAATAAAAAGAAAATTAGACACTAATGATTGTCGAACGATTTTCTATGAACGGTCGTTTAAGTCTTGAATGAGACAGCCAATTTCAGTATACCCGGAGTCTCTCTCAGCCACCTCCTGAGTAAAGATTTTACTGCACTTTTAAGTCTGTACGAGGTTTTCGTGTTTACACACACACACACACACACACACAC
>BTPG01000006.1:4536401-4657565 GCA_036245525.1 Semisulcospira habei | reverse complement strand
TGGTGGGGGTGCACCCCCGGCCCCGACACCACCAGCCCCGGGTCCGCCAGCACCACCAACAGACCCAAAAGATTTACAGTCATGGGTAAAGAAACAACTGTCTCACATATCAGACTTGCTTAAGAAATTGGCTCTGAAAGCAGTGGATGCTTTGCCTGGCATAATTGGCACTGTTGTCAGTTGGCTGATTAGTACAGCGCAAAGGCAGTAGGGTTTATGGCAGAACATGTGTGGGTCTTTTTGGTTACAGTAGGAGGGTTGATGCTGGGTTATTTAATGAAACAGATAAAGAAGTAAAACCCCTAACCCTGTTAGACCTATTACCAATGCAGTTCTTTCTGACTCATGTGTGTCAGGGGTTGACTGTACTGGTTGTATGAGTGCCGGTGTTGGGGCCGGGGCCGGGGCCGGGGGTGTTACCGTCTGTAATGATTTTAATGACTGAACATGTGTGGTTGTGGCTCCTAAGTTTACAGATTGATTGAGACTGAGTTTTTGACCAACACCTGCAACAATGATTTCATTATTATAATTTGTTATTGTACCCATTTGGAGTTGAAGGTCAGATGGTAACATGTATAACCCGAAGCCGACTACAAAGTCAACTTTTGATCTGGCATATCTTAAAACGTCTTGGTAGCGTTGTATGCTTGATGGGAGATCTACTGTTGAATTAATTGAATCTTCCAGGTTAGCGAGAAATTGTTTTTGTGCTTCAATTTTACCACTTCCATTCAAAATATTTGATTTTGTTAATGATTGTGCTCCTAGTATACACCAGACATATGTTCTGATAGACTCATTGACGCGCTCGACTCCCGCTTGAGTAAACCCGTCAGTTTTATCTAAAATAAATGTGGTCCAGGTGTTTGACTGTTTCTGATCTATTGATCCTAACCAGACTTCAGATTTAGATGAGAATGAAGTGTACCCAGGGTAGTAATCTTGAGGGTATTGTCTGTCACTCATAGCATAATACAATGTACCCATACCATTGTGATCATCAAGTTTTTGTGTAAAGTCATACTTGGGGCTGATGTTAAACTCATTTACAAATCCGTTCAAACGCTTTCATATCCATGGGGTTGTTAAACCTGTTGAAACTGGATTCAGTGGGTAGTGGTGTATGAAGTTCTGACAGTATACGTCTAAGCTGGTAATAAGCATGGAAACGATAGACAGACTTAATCAGTTTGTTTGAGTGATTCAAGTGGTCTGTGAATGAAACACCACAGCCTGTAGTTGAACATAGTATGGCAAAGTTGAGTTGGTTTTGAAACATCTGTAGTGGACTTGAAGACCACTTTCTTGCAGTTGAGTCGTCTGTTATTGGAGGGTTTAGGTAATGGTCAAACGGATTTGGTACTTTCACTTGAAATAGATCTTGTTCTGATACAGCTATGTCAAACTGATTTAGTTGAATTATTTTCTGTTCATAAGTTGGTGCGACATTATATTTAGCATTCACATTAAATTGAAATGCGTTCGTTGTGGTAATGGTTGGTGATTTAAATTCCATCCTTTTTTATATGAGATAATAAAAATGTTTATTACCTTAACAAATCTTGACACAAGCAAACCAGTGTGGTTAACTAATGGGATTGATAATCGTGATGGTAGCAAGGCTGTAGCTATCCATGAACTGTTCTACACAGTAAAATGGTTTAATGTTACAAATGATACAGATTATAAAGTAGTTTTTTATGATATGACTGAAACTTTACCAGCTGGGTATTATGACTTTTGTACTATAGCTGAATGGTTTCAAAGTAATTTTAAAATTAAAGCAACTTTAAATCCAGCTAACCTACTTGTTACATTAGAATTTCCAAAAGATAGTCATTTTTCTTTATCAAATGCTCTTGTAACTTTACTTGGTTTTTATTGCACATTTATACTTTCAGATGATGAAGATTGGAAACTGACAGATTTAAGACTATTTGCACCCAAAAAACAAAAAATAACTGGCAGATGCCCTGTTTATTTGGCAGTACACACAGTATTTAATGTGCATTTGAAAGAACTAAACACGACTGAAAATGTACACAATGGAAAGCCTTCAACTTTGTTGAGATGTGTGCCAGCTGGAACTGCTCCTTATTGTGAAAGTGTAGTTGTTAGATTTCCTAATTTGCAGTTTAAGAAATTAGGTTCTAGTTTCTTTGAGTCACTGAGTATATCTGTAACTAATCAGGATGACAAACCAGTTGTTATGCATGATTTTAGTGTTGTGTTGGAAATTAAATAATTTTATTTTTGTTTATAAAAAATGAGTGGTGGTCCAAAGCCGAGAATCATACCAGTTGCATGTCCAGTAACAGAGTTGAAAGATTTGGCTGATGTACAGGATTTTGAGAAGGAATGGGATGTTGGAGAAATATATGGTTTTGAACTTGATTCAAATGGCATGTACAAGAGGAAAGTAATTGTTGACATGAAAGACGGTGAAAGACAGATTCCTAAACTTGGTCAGCTACGTGATGTTACTGTACCTACTCCACCTGTAAATAATTCGCCCTACAACTTAATACATGTGGGTAGTAAGTGGGTTGTTTCACCTGAACCGGCACAAGCACCAACAATTGATTGGGACATAAAGATTGAATTGATTAGTCCTTATGTATACACTGATGATGAAGGCGCCTTAGTGTTTAGGAAGGTTGTTAACTCTGGGCCGCTTATTGTAAGCCTTGTTCCAAGTTTTGCCCCAGACAACAATAGCAGAGATAAACTGAAAGTTGAAAATTATGAGAGACGGCGGTATCTTCTTACAACTAGAAAGGGTAGATCAGATACTTCTGTTGTGTTTATGCCAGTAAGCTTAGTCGTGGCTAGAGAAGCGACAATAGTATTTGAAATTATCATGAAATCTGTAACTTCTGCAAAAGAGGCAAATATTGCACAGGGAATAAAACTTACATGGGATGAAACAGTATCAGAATCATCAAAGGTTTTTATTGCTATTAGAAAAAATGTAGATGCTTTTGAAGTTTCGAGCAGTGTTCCAGCTGTTAAGATATTAGTCGACAAAACAACTTTTGTTCGTCTAAGTTACATAAACCTTGAACACATTGATCTTGTTGCATTTTATTATGCTAGTAAATTGTATACTTTTGACGAGTTGCAAAATGTAATTGCTGATTAAATAAAAAAATATTTGTCAATAAAAAAAATGGTAAACTTCTATCCGCAACTACCGACGACGATTGCGCATGAGACTGTGTCATCATTTGTGCCTGATCAACATATGCCAATTGCATCAGATAAAACATTACAGGCAGACGCATTCAGATTAAATAATATTACAGAAGCAATTAAATATTTGGAAAGTGAAGAGGCGAGGTACTCCAGATGTAAGAGACGGTATAAGTCAGTATTTAATTCTGTTCAAAACACTTCTATGGCTATTGGTGCAGTTTCAGCTGGATGTTCTGTAGGAGGTATTGTTCTGTTTGCCACGGGAATTGGAAGTTTGGCTGGAATAGCAGTTGAAGGTGTTAGCGTTGCTACATGCCTGGCTTGCTTTGGTTTGGAGGCCTTAAACAAGAGGTTTCACACGAAATTACAGAAACATGAAGCGTTGCGTACGCTTGCTGGTGCAAAGCTGAGCAGTATGAAACTTATTATCAGTAAGGCATTGAATGATAATTTTATTGATGACGAAGAATTTAAGAGAGTCCAGGATGATTTGAATAATTACAAGAAACAAAAATCAGAAATACAAAATAAGATGCGTAGTCAATCTCCCATGAATGTTGAAGAACTGAAGGCTAGTTTTTTAGAGATGGGGTAACAGATCGGTGTTCAAGAAACCACAGAAAAACTACACAATCTTTTAAACAAATAAAAATCAGATTTGGTAATCAATCAATATTTTTGTCATATGCTTCGCAGAGAGATGACACGTCATTTACACCACTTGTGCCTGATTGTTTAGCCCCATCTGCACCACCGCCAGAGTACTACTGAGAAAAAAAAGTTTTTTTATTGTCCTTGTATCTTGTCAAATCTGACCGAGTAAGTTGTGACTTAAGTCAAGTTGTTGTAAGAACTTATAAGAACTTACAGTAAGTAATTAATAAGTTCTTATGATAAGTAATTAATAAGTTCTTATGATGAGTAACTTAAAGGTTACCTCTGCAGGTTCCTAAAAGTTAGTTGTAACTTGTTAATAAGTATAAAATCACTTAGTCAGGTAAATAATTAGGTGTTCATAGAGACAATAGTTATAGAGATAGATACTAAGAGATTTAAAAGATAATTAAATCAATAATGACGCATCGGTCATGCTCGTCACTTTTTAAAATCAAAGGGTTGATTCGGAATAACGGGGGGGGGGGGGGGGGGGGGGTGTAATGGGGTCAAAAATTGTAATATTAAAAATGACGTAATTTAATGACCGATGCGTCATTATTGAATTCATTGTCTTTTAAATCTCTTAGTATCTATCTCTGTTTTGTCCTATGGAACGGTTGTGTTTGAGATACCTAGCCCGCATTCCAAGACTCTGAAGCCTAGATTTCAGGTATGTTTCTATAAACGTAGTATTGATAGTTGTTTAGTTAAAGACAGTATGCGTGGTAAGATTAATGTGGTTGTATAGCGGTGTTCCGGTTTGGTTTAGTTATAGTATGCTTAGAATTCGGTGAAGTAACCGGTGTTTTTGTATACAGTTGTTTACCGAGTTAGATGACTAAAGGAATATGAAGTGTGTATGTCTAAGCCGCTATGAAGATAGTACGTGGTTGGGTAAGCATAGTCTTTTCCAGGGTATAGAGTAATGTATAGCAAGAGTGTCAGTTAGGCTATAGTCTGTTTCAAGATAGTGACAGAGATATGAGGGTGATACGAAAATAGTTTATGAAGCACGTGTGTGTGTGTGAATGAACGTGTGAGTTATTTGTATCAGCCAGGTTACGTGACGTTTCTCATTGATCCAATATGTTGTGTGTTTAGCAAGTGGTACGTTGGGACTTTTCTTGTCTATTCAGAGTTCTTGTAAAAGAGTGGAAAAGACGGACGCCGAGACGTCGAGTCACAGAGTCTGAGAGTGAGTCTGACTGGGACCAAGACACCCAAGTCAAAACGAGAACTGAGTACCGTAGGAGAACGAGGACGTCCGTGCCAAAGAGACAGGACGGCAATAAGCGTACGACGAAGGACTTTCACGCCTAGACGTGAGAAGGACCAACGTAACCAGGCAACAACATCAAACAGGTTGGAGGCAATGTGAGACTAAGACCTAGCCTGGCAAAGATATTGTGATACGTGTGTGTGTGATAATAGAACAGTGTACATAGTTGATAGTCATTTAAGTCGTTCTTTTTCATTTATAGTGTATAAAGGTTAATTTAGAAAGGGAGCCCGTGTGTTGTGTTTTACCGCATGAATGCGCCCGTCTGAGTCAGTGGCGGTGTATGCGTCTGTTGCGTGAGAGTCTGTGCGTACGACTGTGGGCAAGTCTGCGTGAGTTACAATGAGGATCGATGCCTCTTGCTGACACCATTTTAACTTCATGTTCCTGGACATCTTGGTTCTTTGTGTGTTACATTTACAAAGATTGTTGAAACACAGACTGGTCCTCTGGCACTGACCGGGTGTACCTACTTCTGACGTAGAGATACCCGCTATAAGCCTCCTATCCCATGACTCCTTGTTGAAAACTATTCGCTATTCATACAGATAATCGTGTACTTACCCTGTGACGGCAGTTGGTATGCCGTAAACTGATTGGCCCGATATCTTGAAAGTTCCATCCTGTAGACTTCTCTGTTCGCCAGAAGAGCTCCATGCTAGAAGTGGCATTGTCCAGATATACTGATAACTGACAATTGCCGTCCTGAAGGAAATAATACTGGAACTGTAGCCTGCACTGCTGGTTTCCTGTGGCTCGGAACCACGGGCTGGCCAGTCTCGCCACGCTGCTTGTTCTTGCGCCATACATTGGAGCACTCAGGTAGCCTCTTTCGTCATCTGCAAATGGATGACATGTTAGCGAGTGACGTGGTGAGGATGAGGTGGGAGTGGGTGGGTGGGTGGGTGGGTAATTGGGTGGGTCCTTTGCATTGTCGTTTTATGTAATGACGAAGTCCCCAAATCTGGCAGTCCACTTTTCTAAGAACTACATTCAGGTGACAGATCGACCATGACAGCACAAGGGTAGTTGGAGATTAGCTTGTCACCGGATAGTTGCAGCAAGCTATTCTTACACCACCCATGAACTATCCACAGTTTGTTATTGAATATTTGTTATATCATAGTGTGTCAGAGCTGAAGGGTTTAGTTACACTTCACTAGTCTAACACCACTCTATCCCCTCTGTTTACATTTTACTAGTCTAACGCCACTCCATCCCCTCTGTTTCCACTTCACTAGTCTAACGCCACTCCATCCCCTCTGTTTCCAGAAGACGGCAGCTGCAGCTAGGACCTTCAGTTTGTGACACCACCTGTTTCTTCTTTTAGTTCTCTTTTATTCCGCCTACTTCTAGTTATTTGGAAGTGTGACTGAATGTGTGCAGTAGTGTGGATGAATGTGTCCATTGGTGTAGAATGAGTGCAGTAGTGTGGATGAATGTGTGCAGTAGTGTGGATGAATGTGTCCAGTGGTGTAGAATGAGTGCTGGTGATCTGTTGTGCTGTGTATGCACGCACTGTGATGTAATAATTATGACCGTGTCGTCATTATGTTCTGAACTGTGTTGGTTTGCGTCACAGTTTGTTAGTCAGAATGTCATACGTCATACGTCAGTGTAGTCGTGTTGAAAGCGGAAGTCATGGGAATGAAGACGTTGACAGTGTGATAAAATACAAGGTAAAACAGACCACCGACGCCTACTTCTTCAATGTTTTCAGTTATTTCGGTTTATCATTGGATTTTACACCTATGTTCCCCGAAGATTTTCCTTGCTGAAACGTGTGTCAATTATGTGCTTTGTACCCTACCAATATAATGCTATAAGGGCGACTCAGCTTTTCTGGCTTGGTGTTATTTCCTTAACACATTCTGGTTTAGTTCATGCCAACAACGGAAACTATTTCAGCTTTGGACGATGAAATAAATTAGAAATTAGTCAAAACAATTAATATTATGGTCGCACCTCCGCGTCGCACCCAAAGGATCTGGTTTCCTTCCGTGTTCCTCCATTCACACATGCTGCTCCAGAAGTGACAAGTTGCTGAAACGGAAGTGCCATGTTTTAAAAAACAAACAATCTATTGCATTTTAAACATTATTGCAAAGAAAGAAGGGTCAGCAGAAACAGGACTCTAATCCCTTCTCTGCCAGTGGAGGCAGACTGTGGAGCTACAACGTCAACATCCCCAGCCGGCAAAGGCACATCGACGTACAGTTTCCGCAAGAGGTATAAGATCCTCACGAGCCCTCACTGAAGTGCAAGAGGTATAGGTCCTCATGAGCCCTCACTGAAGTGCAAGAGGTATAGGTCCTCATGAGCCCTCACTGAAGTGCAAGAGGTATAGATCCTCATGAGCCCTCACTGAAGTGCAAGAGGTATAGGTCCTCATGAGCCCTCACTGAAGTGCAAGAGGTATAGGTCCTCACGAGCCCTCACTGAAGTGCAAGAGGTATAGGTCCTCACGAGCCCTCACTGAAGTGCAAGAGGTATAGGTCCTCATGAGCCCTCACTGAAGTGCAAGAGGTATAGATCCTCATGAGCCCTCACTGAAGTGCAAGAGGTATAGGTCCTCATGAGCCCTCACTGAAGTGCAAGAGGTATAGATCCTCATGAGCCCTCACTGAAGTGCAAGAGGTATAGGTCGTCCTCATGATCCCTCACTGAAGTGCAAGAGGTATAGGTCCTCATCAGCCCTCACTGAAGTGCAATAGGTATAGGTCCTCATGAGCCCTCACTGAAGTGCAATAGGTATAGGTCCTCATGAGCCCTCGATGAACTGCAAGATGTACAGATCCTCATGAGCCCCCGCATCGGCGGGGGCTCATGAGGATCTATACCTCTTGCAGTTAAGCAGTTTTTAATTTGTAACCACTGCACTGCTGGGACACGACACACATTATCCACGTGCAAGTGACGCAGATCTTCCTGTTGGTCTATATTTCTTGCTGACCCGTAAGTAGTATCCATGGTGATGCTCCAATCTAAGGCAAACATGACAGTGCTAGATAATCAGAACGCCTGTTAATTTAAACTGAGCTAACATCAGCCTTTAACTGTACAAATCTAACGAAAAGCTGGATTGGTGCAAGTGTAAGCTTGTAAACCGTGTGTTTCTAGATCTGTGTACTGCATTACATTTCTACACTTACCGCTGTCGTATGTCGCTCCTCTTGGGTCTTGGCAGCTGAAAAATAAAATAAGACAGACGTATATAGAAGTGATTGGAGTAGGAACCCCGGGGACGGGCGGGTGTTGGCAGGTGTGGTCTGGCCTCGTGTGACCATCAAAGTACCTTCTGGACCATAACCTCTTTATTTATAGAAGAGAGTTTTAGGATGGGTCGCGGCGGGGAGAATTCAACCGGAAGTCCTTGACGACATAGGCGGGCAGATCTAAAAATCTGGCAAGTAAATTAACCAGATAAAAACTACGTCATGTCTATATAACCTCACTGCTGAACGTACTTTTGGCGCAAAGCTTAGTTAGTTAGTTAGTTATTTGGGTTTAACGCCGAGCAGGCGACTAAGGCCATCTCACGGCGGATTGGCGCAAAGCGCCGTATATATATATATATATATATATATATATATATATATATATATATATATATATATATATATATATATATATATATATATATATATATATATATGTGTGTGTGTGTGTGTGTGTGTGTGTGTGTGTGTGTCTGTGTGTGTGTGTGTGTGTGTGTGTGTGTGTGTGTGTGTGTGTGTGTGTGTGTGTGTGTAAACATGAAAATCTCCGGTATTTTTGTACGTACAAGCTTTAAACTTGAGGAAGTGCTTTGTTCAAGGGGTGCCTACGACAGCCTCCGCCGGAGCATATTACAATTTTGTGTCTCATATTGGACGCGTTTCTTAGCCAGCTTTGTATCTGTTGAACTTTTTCAGTAAAGATTAAATCTATGCAGAAAAAAAAAAAAAGTAAAACACCTCGACTTCTGGAGAAAATCAGACAATGAAGGTAACGAAAGCAGCAACTCAGTCACCACACAGACATCGACGCAAAACTAGATTTCACGTCTCTCTCTCTCTCTCTCTCTCTCTCTCTCGCATGAGTGCGAGTAAGTCGCATAGTCACATCGCTCCGTCTCCGGTGACAATTGTGTTGGCAGTGTTTGGTTGTGATATATGATTTTTAGCCTCATTGACTTGTGATAGTGACTTCTATTGGAATGTGAGTTTTCCATTTGTGTAACATTCATTTTGCCAGAGTTATTAACGTTTCTTTTTTCTTCATCACTGTTCTGTTGAATACTTCGGGCAGTGGAACATGGACTCTCCCGTTTCTGTGTCGCTTGGCGCCAGAGTGGCCGGCGTGCCTACTACAGTCGTATTAAGCAGTCAGTCTCCAGATCCGAGTCTGCTGTGAACCTATACAGAGATCCTATGGTGCCCGCAGATGCGAAAGCTCATGAGAATCCTGGCTGCGCGAGTAGATTCAGTGACTGTTTCCATCGGGTATTAGACGTGTTGATAAACAGACCGCGCTCTGCTAGTGCCAGCTCACATTCCAGCTTATCAACTGATGATTAGTAAGGCATTTCGGAGTCTGAGCCGTTAGAATTCTCTTCTATTGCAGATGTGTGTAAAAAGTGACGCTAGCCCCAGTGCTTGACAGTTGCTGCCGCGTCACTTGAGCGCAGCAGTGAGCTATCATGGCAATCGACATGACTACGAGGCTGGCTTCAGCTGTGTAATCTGCCAACCACACCCGCTCTCCTCCATGGGCCCCTCCACCCGCGCCAACCACGTCAGATAATTAACTATCCCACCATCTTCCCTCCACCACCACACCCTCCCCTCAGTCCACCTTAAGTTTCACCATGGGCTGCTAGCTTTATGCTGGCACTTCATGTGTAGCATACCACCACCCCTTCCCTCTACCACCGCCGCCCCCACCCCTATCCCTCCACCACCACCATGGGCCCTATCACCCGATCTGCAAATGCCAAGCACGCCATGGACACATCCATTGAGAAAATTCGCCATACAATGGATCCTATTCAAAAGACTTTCACTAGCGATAAACTCCCGCTATGGAGATGCATACTCCACACACGGTACGTCGCAGGGTGTCTAGCCGCCATTACCGCCGACTGGTTCGACTACGAGCAAACCAGCAATCAGCTCAGCATCATCACCATCCCCATTCCAATGTGCAACCCTTCTCCTCCTAATCTTTACAAGACATTTCTCCAACTCTACCTCGAATCGAGCAAGCTCATCACTATCACCCTCTACCATACTACAGGCACTGTGCTTGTGCAGGGGACCGCATGCCGACAGTGGGTGGATGAGGAGTTTGACAAGATGAAAACAATAGTGAGCACAATGTCTGATGAGACTACCCCTGCCATTGAAACCCCGATATATAAATCCTCGTCGGAACACCCACTGAGTACCCCGTCAATACCTGCCATTGAACCCCCCTCATCTGACTTCTCAACTTCACCCTCCCAATCCCCACTCGCATCTCAGCCCGGCCATCCAGTCTTAAGCGCTGTAATCGCCACTAGCGCTGCCCCCTTCTATACCCCTCCCCCCCCCCCCCTGCTGATTCTTCTAATCCCCAACACATACCGGAATCAGAACCCCTCATTGACACCATGACGTCATGTGTCAATCATCATTTCATGGCCATCGAGTCAGCAGATGAGAGGAGCGTGGCGATGTGCAGTGAAAAACACCCCAGCCCCTCGGACACTGCTACCTCCTGTGCCCCGCTCTGCAACCACACCGCAACTGCTTTTGTGCCTAATCCCCCATCGCCCCACCTTCCGTCTCAAACACCCGTGACTGTGACCAACATATCTGCAGCCAGCATCGATCCAGCCAACCATGAAGTCTCCAGCGCCCGGATTACTCTCCCCTACCAAGCTAGCGAACTCGCCCAGGGCGTGTCCTCAGCTGAGGTTAACACAGTTGTAGCGGACACACCAAACACACCGAATACTACTTCACCATCGTCAACCTCACTCGTTCCTGTATCTGACAGCACGGCCATGAGACTAATCATCGCTCTACAGCACCAACTGGCTGAGTCCTCAGCCACCATCACCACTCTCCGCTCAGAGCTTCGCCAGTGCCGTGCTGAGCTGCAGGGAGTCAAGAATGAGTTTGCTGACCTCAAACAGGGTCACGACACCTTGACCTCGCTTGTCCTGGACAGTGAGGTGAAGGCCAAGAATGAGATCAAGGCTGTGGAAACGAGTGTGAGGGAAAACATCGACAAAACTGCAGAGGCGCTGAGAAAGAGTCAAACAACGCTCAGTGAGAAAATCAGCAAGCTTTATTCCTCTAGAGACTCTCACGCTGGGAAATTAGAGGAAATCTGCAAGCGGCTACATACGTGGACCCCATCACAAACCACGAGTGGGAGAGTCAGTACGACAGAACATTCACCCACCAATCTGTCCTCGCAAAATAAACCACCTTCTCCGCCAGCCTCCGGTAATACGCCTCATCCACATCGGTTCCACTCTACCATTAGCAGAGTAGGGCCAACTATTCCTGTTGCTAACAGGTACCAAGCGTTAAACCCGGAGCAAGAACTTGACTCTCCTGGTTGTTCACCCATCCCCAAGAACAATGACGGAAGACCTGCCAGTCGACTCGGACGCGACAATGAAAACCTGACACCGCTGGAGAGACTCCGCGCCATGAAAATCCGCCCTGAGGTCAACACTCTTCTCATTGGGGACTCCGTCACTAAATACATCGATGAGAACAGAATGTCTACTCATGAGTTGATCATGCAGAACTTGTCGGTGTCTGATCTCAGGGTGGATCATCTGACGCAGTGGCTGAACACACAGTCCCACAACCCCAACATCCGTACCGTCACCGTTCACATCGGCATCAACAGCTGCTGGCATGGGCCTATCAGCCAGCAGACCTGGTTGAAGCTGTGCCGCATGCTGGTAGTGTGTTTCCCCAAAGCCAGACTGCAGATGTCAACCCTCCTCCCAACTCGCGGCCGCTACCACCCTCTCCACAAACCTGCCTACGAATCAAACAAAGCCCTGCAAGCAGTTTGCAAACAGGAAAAGATCGCACTCATCGACCACACGTCATCTTTCCTGTCCACTAGAGGCGCCCCAAAGCAGGCTATGTACTTTGACAAAATGCACCCTAGCGAACATGGCGTGCATGCGCTGGAGTGGAACATAAACCGTTTCGTCAGATCGCCCTTGTCCTCGGGTGAGGAATCTCAGGGTACGAGACGTTACGATCACCGGGCCGTAAATCGTCGTCGTCGCTCCGAGTCACCGTCAGCAGGAGGAGGCGAAGAGGATCACCCTCGCCACTCAGCCACCTCGCGTCACGCCATCAGACCACCGCCTAACACCCGTAATGACATGCAATTTCCTCCCCTGCAGCCGATCAGCCCTCCGACCATGTTGGCTCCAAGAAACAGAGGGTGTGAGAAAAGCCACCCCGTCCTTTCCTCAAGCATTGAGTGTCAGCATCGCACAGGCGATTGCGCAATTTTACAGTTAATAATAGTAAGGAGAAGTAATCTCCGTCAGCCAGCCTGCTCAGTTAGCAGGAGGAATACATTATCATGAGTCCCTGCGGATGAAGGAGCTCGTGACAATGTATGTCTCTTGTTGGAATTGGATTATGGGACATAATTAGTTCGCGGATCGTCTTCAATCATTTCAACTTTTGTCACCGTCACCCGTCATTATGTGACCCTTTATCGTACCTTCGTCCAGCTTTATTTACCTATTCTTGACCCATTCACTCCTGATAGTGCGGGGGAGGCGCCCAATGGCGTGGTGCCCAGAGTGCCAGGCTATTCTTGATCTGTCACGGTTTATCTGTCTCCTTTATCGTGG
Source organism: Semisulcospira habei (assembly GCA_036245525.1). Lineage (NCBI taxonomy): Eukaryota > Metazoa > Mollusca > Gastropoda > Semisulcospiridae > Semisulcospira > Semisulcospira habei. The sequence continues at coordinate 4,644,564 of BTPG01000006.1, read as the reverse complement.
TGCCCAGAGTGCCAGGCTATTCTTGATCTGTCACGGTTTATCCGTCACCTTTATCGTGGTGCCCAGAGTGCCAGGCTATTCTTGATCTGTCACGGTTTATCTGTCTCCTTTATCGTGGTGCCCAGAGTGCCAGGCTATTCTTGATCTGTCACGGTTTATCTGTCACCTTTATCGTGGTGCCCAGAGTGCCAGGCTATTCTTGATCTGTCACGGTTTATCTGTCTCCTTTATCGTGGTGCCCAGAGTGCCAGGCTATTCTTGATCTGTCACGGTTTATCTGTCTCCTTTATCGTGGTGCCCAGAGTGCCAGGCTATTGTTGATCTGTCACGGTTTATCTGTCACCTTTATCGTGGTGCCCAGAGTGCCAGGCTATTCTTGATCTGTCACGGTTTATCTGTCACCTTTATCGTGGTGCCCAGAGTGCCAGGCTATTCTTGATCTGTCACGGTTTATCTGTCTCCTTTATCGTGGTGCCCAGAGTGCCAGGCTATTCTTGATCTGTCACGGTTTATCTGTCTCTTTTATCGTGGTGCCCAGAGTGCCAGGCTATTCTTGATCTGTCACGGTTTATCTGTCTCCTTTATCGTGGTGGACAAAAGACGTTAAGCCCTAAACATTTAACATGTATTTTCTGTCTCCTTTACTGTAATATGGTCCGTCGATCATAATTACTGTTTTGGGGTATTTTAGCCTCAAGGCTCAATGAGTCAATCAACGCGGTGACTACATAATATTCCTGATTTTGTGGTGAGATAATATTCTTGATGTTGTGGTAGTTGCTACACATGTAGCCAGTTTAAGCTTGTGTATTACGTTATTTTGTTTGCAGTCAACGGACTGTACTCTTCTGGGGTTGGTTACCACCAGCCTTATTATGAAGTTTTGTCTAAATAGTTTTGTGCATTTCTGCATCATCTCAGTGACAATCCAACGCCGGATAACTGTGCCTGAGTGTGTTGCGCAATGTTTTCTCTGACCAGCACTTTAATGAAATCTGGACAGTTGTACTTTCATATTGATGCTTCATAATTAAGCCGCACGCTGTGTGGACTGCGATCGTGTGGACTGTGGGAGGAACTTGTACTAAGCTATTTTATGAGTACTATACGGTCAGCCTCAGCAACCACATACAATATTTTTTTCCACCTTTATATGTTCATAAAAGGTATTTACTCTCATTTCGAAAACGTTTTCGCCGACTGAATAATGGTTCTACTTTTTCTGCTACTGCAACATCATAATTTTTGTTCTTCTTAAAAATTACAGTTCTTCTTCATTACTTTTAAGCCTAACCTTTGTTTGCTTTGATTCAATATCATTGTCCCTCTCATTGTTTGGTTTTATTACTATTTGTGTTTGTGTACTGATTACTGTACTTCAATAGCTTTATTACATTAAGTGTACTTATTGTTATTTTCTTTTTTGCCTCCTTGGTTTCTTTCTCATCTGTCACGATGAATCAAGCAGACGTGAACGTAAAAGATCTCCGCATTGGGCATTTAAATGTGTACCATCTATATGCCAAACTTGCTGATATTTCCGTTTACCTGAATGACTCAAACCCATTTCATATTTTTGGATTATCTGAGACACGTCTTGGTTCTAATGTATCTGATGAATCAATTCATGTTCCTGGCTTTTCTGTCCTGAGACGTGATCCAACGGCCCACGGACAGACAGGATTAGCTGCTTATATTCACACGTCTGTTCCAGCTCTTACATGTAGACGACATGACTTAGAAACTGAGCAAGTTGAGTGTATGTGGCTTGAGCTGAAGGCCCCCCCAATCACCAACATTTCTTATCGGTTTTCTGTACCGCAACCCTGCTGCAACCTTTGAGTGGTACGATAATTTTCTTAGTATGTTTGATAAAGCCTGTAAACCTAATTCTAATGTCATACTTATGGGAGATTTTAACATAGACATGTTAAAGTCGCATCATGCATGGGACTCTACGATGACGTTGCTGGGTCTTAAACAGCTAGTCACTTCGCCAACACGAATAACACCAACAACATCTACACTCATAGACCACATCTATACCACACAGCCGGAGTCTGTTCATAATGTGTCTGTCGGTAACCTTGGTATCAGTGATCACTTTCCCATCAGCTGTACGTGGTCCACTAAGTTCCCAAAAGCAAAGAAAGGATGTCATACGTATATCACCTATCGTTCTTTTAAAAAATTTAGTGAGAGCGACTTTTTATCTGACCTTAATAATGCACCTTTTGATCACGTGCTTAGTGAAACTGACCCAGACAGCGCTCTGTCTGTCTGGTATAGCATTTTTCTGACTATTTTAAATAAACATGCGCCTGTGCGGAGGAGGCGAGTCAAACACGCATCACTCCCGCCGTGGCTGACTCAAGACATCATTCAGGCCATGAGGGTGAGAGATGATCTGAGAAAACAGAAGAGCTTTGCTGAATTTAAACGTGAGCGCAATCGTGTCAAATGTCTAGTGCGGCAGGCTAAAAAATCTTTCATTGATCGTTTGATTAAACAAGACAAAGATATGTCTACGCTCTGGCGCGCTATGGCCGTAGTGACTGGAGGCAAAAGTAGTAAAACCACTGTAATCCCGTCTACCCTGACTGCCGATACATTTAACGAACATTTCCTTTCAATTGCTGAGTCCCTGGTCCCTTCTAAAACAAACTCTCGGCCCTATACCTGTCCTGAAACCCTGACTGATTTCTGTAGAACGCGAACTGCGAAATTTGATCCTTTTGCTATTCCACCTCTGGCAGTTCACGAGGTTGGTAAGACAATTAGTTCCATGAAGAATAAAAAATCTTCCGGGCCAGATGAAATAAGCCCCAAAATATTGAAACTATCACTTCCCTATGTTGTAGAAACAATAACTTATGTCTACAATTTATGCATCCAGAAAAATGTTTCCCCAAAAGAACTAAAAAAGGCTAAAGTTATTCCCCTACCTAAAACAAAAGATCTGTCCGATGTTAACAATTATCGCCCCATTTCACTTTTGTCTGTCTTAAATAAACCCCTTGAACGACACATTCATAAGCATCTGTTACAATACCTGGGAAAACGCAAATTAATCCACCCCCTCCAGTCAGGTTTTCGCCCGAAGCATAGTTGTCATAAAGCCTTAACGCGACTTACAGACGCGTGACTAAGTTCAATGAACCAAGGCGAATTTACAGGTGCTGTTTTCATAGACCTTCGGAAAGCTTTCGACCTGGTAGATCATGACATTCTCCTTTCCAAGCTCAGTATATATCTGGATGGTTCATTTTCAAGTAACTGTTTTCATACCTCAGACGCCAGTTCTCAGGCATCTTTTCATTCCTTGAGAACAACCTCGTTTTTCGCTTCCTATCTTACAGACAGACAGCAGCGCGTGATGGTCAATGGATCTTACTCTTCAAGTGGTTTAGTAACAAGAGGAGTGCCCCAGGGCTCTGTCCTGGGACCTCTTCTCTTTTGCATATTTATCAATGACCTACCACTACATTTCACGAATGACAGAATTGCATGTGATTTGTTTGCCGATGACGCAACAATCCACACCCCCGATAAGTGTCTTGAGTCTTTAAATGGTCGTTTGCAACAGGGACTGAGCGAAATTTCCAAATGGTGTGAAAATAATGCAATGATCCTTAATCCCACCAAAACCGAATGTATGACGATAGCAACCCGTCAGAAGCATCAGCTCAAGCCACTTTCGCTTAATCTGGAAATCCAAGACCACACCATTACACAAGTAACTGAACATCGCCTACTTGGAGTTATTGTTGATAACCAGATGAAATGACAATCTCACATCAATGCTGTCTGTAAACCTGTGTCCAGAAATGTTTTTATGCTGTCTAAGCTAAAATATCTTATTGATGTCGACGCTCGCAAACTATTTTACAATGCCCATGTCAAATCCCACATCGATTATGCCTCCACGACATGGGACGGCAGCGGTGACATACACTTGAAGAGGCTTAACTCCTTGCATCGCAGGGCAGTGAAGCAGATCCTGCCTGATCCAGCCCTTTCTACTGACCAAAAATTTGAAAAAACTGAAGATGCTTCCTCTCGACAGGCACCATCTCTTTAACAAAGGGGTAGTCATGTATAAAATCTGGAATGAAATCCACCCAGAATACTTGTGTAAGCTCTTCACCAAGGCAGCTTCAGGCTATTCAACATCAAGGCGTAACTTCATCACACCACGTCCGAGGATAGATTTATTTAAAACCACCCTCTCATTCTCGGGCGCCTCGTTTTGGAATAAACTGCCAGCGCACATAACACACACTGGTTCACTCCCCTCTTTCAAAGAAAGCCTCTTCAAGTACCTGCTATCTAACAGCTCATTCACTGGTTCGGGTATCCCCATCGCCTAAAGCCTTGAAATTAACCTCCGCGCGCACGTGTGCGTGTATGTGTGTATAAGTTTGTGTGTGTGTTTGTGTGTGTGTTTGTGTGTGTGTGTGTGTGTGGGTGGGTGGGTGCGGCGAGAGTGTGCGCGCGTGTTTTGATTTCAGCGAAAGAAGGAATTTTAAAGAATTTTTTTTTTTTTTTTTTTTTTTTTTTTTTTTTTTTTTTTTTTTTTGTTTTTTTGCCATTCACACTATTAGCAATCATAATTGGTGCCCTCCATTTTGCCTTATCCATCTTTTTTTGAACGATTTGTTATATTATGTGCACTTGTATCTTAGTAGCTTCGTACCTTTGTATGTTAGTAGCCTTGTACCTTTAGCAGAGTTGTACCTTTGTAGATTAGCAACGGCAAGCGTGAAAAATGGCACATGTGCTAACTGCTTCTTCCGTTCAGAAATAACGTTTCATTTCATTTCATTTCATTTCATTTCATTTCATTTCTCTCGCTCTCTCTCTCTCTTACTCACACACACACACACACACACACACACACACACACACACACACACACACACACACACATTTCAATAGGAGATAGTTCAACATCAGAATCAGGTCAAAGATAACAGGTAGAGACCCTTGACGGCGATGACAGCTCGCATATAAAATTAACTGAGTGAATGATGGCTGTGATATGTACGAGACTTTGTGGGTCATTGTTCATCCCATCTTGTTTTTCATTGTAAGCGATACATGCCGTAGGCCCACATTGTACAAACATATATAAGGGCAATACTTCCTCCAGGGCCATCTTCATGTTGTCACGTAGGGCCGTGTTGTATATCGTCAGTGTAACTGGAAACCCGTTTGTATATCGTCAGTGTAACTGGAAACCTGTGTTGTATATCGTCAGTGTAACTGGAAACCCGTTTTGTATATCGTCAGTGTAACTGGAAACCCGTGTTGTATAACGCCAGTGTAACTGGAAACCCGTGTTGTATATCGTCAGTGTAACTGAAAACCCGTGTTGTATAACGCCAGTGTAACTGGAAAGCCTTGTTGTATAACGCCAGTGTAACTGGAAACCCGTGTTGTATATCGTCAGTGTAACTGGAAACCCGTGTTGTATATCGCCAGTGTAACTGAAAACCCGTGTTGTATAACGCCAGTGTAACTGGAAACCCGTGTTGTATATCGTCAGTGTAACTGGAAACCCATGTTATATATCGTCAGTGTAACTTGAAACCATTGTTGTATATCATCAGTGTAACTGGAAACCCGTGTTGTATATCGTCAGTGTAACAGGAAACCAGTGTTGTATATCTTCAGTGTAACTGGAAACCCGTGTTGTATACCATCAGTGTAACTGGAAACCCGTGTTGAATATCGTCAGTGTAACTGGAAACCCGTGTTGTATGTCGTCAGTGTAACTAGAAACCCGTGTTGTATACCGTCAGTGTAACTGGAAACCAGTGTTTGACACGTGAATGTATGTCAGATACGACGTGTTCCAGTTACAACGACGAAATGTAACTCAACAGCTGTGGTCTGGTCAGGTCGGGTTATATTTCATTTTGATATGAGTGAGGACCCCGCCCCCCCCCCTCCCCACCCCTTCCCCCCCCCCCCTTCCTCTCTTCTGTCGCTTTTTTTTTTTCTTCAGACAGCTGACCGCCCTTCACCTCTTACACATACACAAACTTTTTTTTTTTTCATTACTGAATGACTGGCTCGCGGCATTTGGCTATTGGTCAATTATTAGTTTAAGTTTATTTAGCACATTTCAATATTTCATTTTACATGCATCAATCAGTCTCTTACCACCAAGTATCAATGGAACCATAGCAACAGTTTTGCATCCATCCCACTCTCAGCATAGAGAATCGACTAGGAAGCTCCAGCATCAAGAATAAAAAAGAAGGCCAGGTACACAGGGCTAAAGAGGCTGAACTTGTTGACTGTGGAATAGTTTGCTTACATCTCATTTCTGTTCGCGTTTCCTGCGGTGAAGGTCAGTCCAAACAGGAAGTAGATCCAAGGTCATTCACCTCGCAGGCTGAGTGTTCCTGAGCTCTGACTATGTGTGTGATTTTTCTATGGATGGAATGACTGTACGTTTGTGATTTTTGGCAAGCTGTGTTAGGATGTGGTTTACTTTCTTCCTGTGGGCATTTTGTGCCTCTCCGGCATTCAGATTCTGGATACTTTGGATTTTCATTTCAACAAGGCTGTCTAGTTTGAACGAGCAATGCCCGCCATTCCAGCTGCTGTTGGACCCGCGTATTGACACAATACAGCTGCAGAGAGGGGGGTTGTGGGTGTTTTTGGACAATTTATATTGATTCCAAATTTCCACGATTTTTGGACCACATATTACCATGCCTTCGCGCCGCCCGTTTTTCTAGGTTTCTCCTTATTTTTTTTCGGTAAAATAAAGGTTTCCAAATTCAATGACATTAAAATTAATATTTTTTATTATAAAATGAATCAAGACGAATTACTTCTTCTAAACGATATTAATGCTGTAGAAAACAAAGACTTAGACTCGAAAAAATAGCGCCTTTTTTCTGTAGTTGTGTCAGGCAAATCAAAGACTTATCTCGGAAAACAGTACATGACAGAGGATATTGAATCTCTCACCGCTGACGAGCTAATCAAGCTTCATTCTAAATATGAAAACCACATTGCTTCACTAATGACTCGTGATTTGAGTCGATCTCTAGTATGCCTATACACAAAAGCAGTGAGTCACTTTCTACCTGTGGATAGTGACAGTCTTTCACACGACCTTGAAAGCAATCCTATTGTTTCAAGTTCAATTGGTAAATTAGCATGTGTCATGTTTTACAAGTTTGGAAATTACCTTGCACCTGTCGTAACATTGCTTGTTACCAGGAGTCATATTGATTTTTCAAAAAATAAATTTTACTGCAGAAGAAAATGGACGAAACCCAGACGACTCCACAACCGAACCCCAGTCCGGTCTTGACGCAGGTTCAAACTGTAACTAAGGCTAAAAATCCAGGCCGCATTGAGGCGGGGAAAAAATTAGCCGAATGGAATAGGCAAAAAAAATTACAGCTTCAAGCACAAACAGAAAAAGCTCATGTGACTGACCAGACGTCAACAGCACCTGTGTCACTAACTTCACTACCATCACACCCTCATCAAAGTGAGAGACAATCAACTAAGTCTGACCCTGACCCCGAACCTCAAACAACAAAATATATAGTTGCCGGATTTGTTGTCGGATTTGGTTACGTAGGCTATCAATTATACAAAAAATACAAACCACAGACTCGTACAGTGTCCAAAAAATCAGACACTCCAAAAACAAAACCAGAAGTCGCCACATTACCAGTAACACCCAAAGCCGTTGACCCATTTTATATGCAGTAAATAAAAATATTATTTTAATTTTTCTTGTATTAGAAAATGAATGACACAAAGAACATAATGAACCTTGTGTATCACTCTGCCGTAATCAGTGGATTAGCAGTAGCTTATTCTATGCTAGGAAAAAGTCTACTCAAAATGAAATCAGCAGACTTGAGTAGATTAGACTTTGAAGACAGTGCTAAGCTAATTGCAGTTGTTACAGCGTCAATTGCAACAAAAGATTTTCTTGTCAAGCAAGGAATTATTCCCGAAAATGTTTCTATGTAAATAAAATAAGTATGGCGACTAGCTGTTATTGTGGGTGGAGCAGTTGTTCAGTGGCTCTAATTATCTCTTTTCAAAAGTGGGTAGAGAAGAATCAGCAGAAGAAATGAAACGTCACAATGAGGCATCAGAAAAACTTGCACAAGCGCAACAGGATTATGAAAAGCAGCGAATTGAAAAACTTGATTTCATTAATGAAAAATTGAGGCTTGAAGGCCACGCACAACATACGTTTTCAAGTACAGACGAAGCAATTCGTGAATACTATCTTGTCACAGGTGAAGACATGTCTATCCCAAAACCAAAACTAAGTGACTATTACAAACCAAGCTCACAACAAAGAAATGGAGAGATAATCTTTGTTCTAGTGGGAATGACATTTGTTTATTTTATTTGAGTTTTCATTGCTAGAAAAAATGGCAGCCGAAAATAAACTATCAAAAATATATTACTCACCATCAGGGTATTGGAAAGGAGCAACAGCTATTCAGAAATTACATGCCGCTGTGGGCGGAGATGTATCACTCAATCAAGTCAAGCAATGGTTACAGAGACAGGCAATTTGGCAGATATATCTCCCTGCTCCAAGAAAGATAACAAGACCTCATTTTGAGAACACAACACCAAATGACACACACCAAATGGACCTTTTGTTCTTACCACATGACACAATAAGAAAGAAACAATACAAGTACGCACTGACTGTTGTAGACATTGCTTCAAGGTACAAAGACGCTGAACCCATATCTGACAAAACTGCTAACACTGTTGTGACTGCTTTATCTAGTATCTATAAAAGAGGCCCTTTAAGATACCCCAGACTAGTGCAGGTTGATGACGGATCAGAATTCAAAGGTGCTGTTAATCAGTTATTTGTGAAGCACGGCGTACTGGTCAGACGAGGCATTCCAGGTGTACACAGATCACAGGCAATTGTAGAGAACTTTAACAAACAGTTATCAGAAAGACTTTTCAGCTACCAGTATTCTAAGGAACTCATGCATGACGCACAAAACACTGAGTGGGTAAAGAGATTGCCACATGTGATAAAAGCAATGAATAATGAAGGCCACCCAAAGCCTGCTGATGCTATTAAATTAAATCAATTACAGAACCAAAAACAGGATCACCCCCAGCACCAGACACAAGGTTATTTACTGAACAGGTGAGATATTTATATCAACCAGGTGAGGCTGAGAACGACGACAGACGCAGGGCAACAGACCCCATCTGGTCCACATCCGTTCATAATATAAAAAAAAAATAATTCCCGGTCCAGACGCAACAATATATTATCTGTATGACCCTGCACCCCAGAGGGCATTTGTCAGAGAAGAATTACAGATTATTCCCCCAGACACCGTTACTCATTTCAGTAACTAACTCATCAATTAGTTCATCAAACAGTTCATCGGCTATGTCTTCAGATAATTTAAGCCTGTAATGTCCAGGTGCATAAGCTTTTTCCTTACTGTGAAACACACGTTTCGTGTCCCCAACTGCCAGTGACTTTTTGTGTGTTTGGATTATTTCAAGATTATGTTTGTTTGATCTCAGTGACTTGTTTGGATAGTCAGGCATCAATGCACCATCTAACACTTGCTTGTAATGTTCATGAGGTATGTCTTTATTTTTTATTGCTGTTTTCTTGATACCTTTGGCTTTTGACTGACTACCCTTCTGGTGCAGTATAGAATACATTTTTGATCTCAGTCCAACGTACTCAACTATAGGCACACCATTTATTTCATCTTTAAACTTTCCAGGCACTTTCTTGTTTTGTGTGCTAAACAGTGGATGATCTTTAGGATAGTCAGACGTGTCATACATGTGTAACTCTGTTTTCATGTCTTCATAAAAGTCTTCAGTACACACATCAATGATCATAGAGTCAGTGTCAGTGTATAGCAGACGACACTCAGGATACTTTGGTTTGAAGTAATCATAATAAAATTCAAGCATCAACAGTTTTGACAACTCAAGAATTGCCATACCAATGAATACTGGCTTGTCCAGTTTAACAATCTTTTTTTTGAGTGACACTGCATACAATGATGAATGAAACTCTTTGTACCCTGTGTACTGTGGCTTGCCTGTAAGTTTAATTGCGCCCAATTCAGTTGTGACCAGTCTCACATCTTTTCCGTGATGAGGATTTTCCATTGTCTTGCCAAAACAGGCATTGTTCATAAGCTTAAAGAAGTCTTTGTCAAATGCAGTGTTGCCGTCTCTGGCACGCAATGTTGTGTTCTTCATTATGTAATCTTTCATGAAAGCACTCTGATCAAATTGAATTCCTCTGTGAACTTTCTTTAGTACTAACCCATGTCTGATGTAAAACTGCAACAAGCGGTAGTGACAAACGTAATTGAATTTGTCATTTAGATTTGGCACAAGTTTAGTGTCTTCTTTTTTCCCTGTCATACTCATTTTCTCAACTGCCAACGGATAATCATTATGGTAATCATGTAGATGGTGTGGGTACTCTAGGTCGACTTCAAAGATCCAACCCTTCTGGTCAAGATTCATAATATTGTTAGTTAACCCTGTTATGACATACTGTGACAAATCATACAGACAAAAGTTTTTCAAGGGTAATAACTCACACATCGCGAACCCATAAAGGTTATTAGCGTCTACGTACATAATGAATGACCTTGACCTCGAGGGGTCAAAACCCTGGCCAAGGTCACCATGACTGTCCAGATATTTATTGTTGGCTCTGGCGTAGTTATTTGCTGCAATACTAATCCCTCCCCTCAATCCACGTTCCACCATTTCACCCATCATACGATCAGACAACAGGTCTATAGATATCTTACTGGATTTCAAAAATGCATCCCATGTCATGCCAGGACTAGTTATGAAACAGGCTGGGTCAAGTTTGTAGTGCAATAGACCCTTTTCACGGTAAGTTTTTCAAGGGTAATAACTCACACATCGCGAACCCATAAAGGTTATTAGCGTCTACGTACATAATGAATGACCTTGACCTCGAGGGGTCAAAACCCTGGCCAAGGTCACCATGACTGTCCAGATATTTATTGTTGGCTCTGGCGTAGTTATTTGCTGCAATACTAATCCCTCCCCTCAATCCACGTTCCACCATTTCACCCATCGTACGATCAGACAACAGGTCTATAGATATCTTACTGGATTTCAAAAATGCATCCCATGTCATGCCAGGACTAGTTATGTAACAGGCTGGGTCAAGTTTGTAGTGCAATAGACCCTTTTCACGGTAACTTTCAAATACGTCTGCTAGCAAACAAACGTCTGCTTTCAAGTACTGATCGTGATAGTCACCAATCGTTTGACACCCTAATTTACCCCACGCATCAAGTGCATGTTGGTATTCAGAGTCAGAAATACCTTTTCCAGTTAGTGTAGAATAAAATTTCTCTTTTGGTGGCAGTCTTGTTTCCTCAAACACAACCCACTCACTGATGTACTCATACGGATAAACTCCTTTCTTAATCAAGTCTGGCTCAAAATATTTACTTGTTATTGGATACTCAGTCAGTCCTTCTGCCAGACTAGCAAGACCTAAAGACAAATGTTGCATGGAGTCATAAAATGCTAATTTGTTGTCCAATCTAAAAGTCAAGTACTTCTCAGTTGTCTGGGCAATGCAACTAATTTTTTTGTAAGATTCATCCACAGCCTGCATGATAATATGTGAATCATACCCTTTGAGATTGTGGAAAAAGATTGGTAACTTGTATGTCTTAGGATCTATTTTTAATAACAAGTTACAATTATTATGTGCAGCCCCTCTGTAACGCCCAGTTATGTGATCGTGGTCACGAACTTTATCACCACCTAAAGGTTGTTCACAAATCCAACACGTCACAGCTGTATCAAATTTTAGTTTGTCTTCTTCTGTCATCACCAGAGGCATCTGACATGCTGTGAGATACTGTACTACCTGACTATACAGATGTCTCATTTCTGTTAAAAACAGACATGCTGCATTTTCACCTCTGTAGATAACAGGCTCTGAATGCAGACCGTCTGACCTAACAATAATGTATCCAAAAGAACACACCACTTGGTCACTCAGCTTTATAGTCTTTGGTAATGATTCTGGAACAGGACCCTCATATGGTACAACTAATGATTCAAAATCAGCGTACACTACAAACGGCAGCTTTTGTTGATTCCCATAGTTCTTAAAATATACTTGACTACCAGGCTCTGGATACTTAAGTACAGTTTGTATGTCATCAGCTGATCTACAATGTAGGATGTGTTTGTGCGCTACTGAAATAGAGGAGAATCTTTGTAAACATTTTTTTACAAACTTCCTGTTTGCCATTGTGTTTTGTTGTATGCCCATGAATTAGACGTGACATATTTCTGATAATTGTGTAGTGAAAGTTATTGTCATCACCGGCAGGACCGATTAGCAACATGTCAACATGCTTATCTTCTGACTGACCATATGTTGGAGCCAGAGGTGATACTCTAATTGGTTGTAACTTGTTCTCAGATTCATTATTCCACACAAACACATTTACAGATATACCAGGATTTAGTTTTTCAAACAAGTCTATGTCTTCTATTTTAACAGGGAACACAATGCCACTGAAGTTGAGTTCATTTACAAATTTAGTGTAGTTAGATACACGTTCAGGTTTTGATTTTACAAAGTGTAATTTAGCAAGCACACACAACATGAAACAGAAATTGTCATTGTTCTGTATATTAACAACAGCCTTTTTGTTTGCAACCTCTGTTGGCAGTGGCAACCACGATTTACCTAATATAGGATGATACCTTGACTGCTTTAGTTTTAGTTCATGTACATGTCCTTCGTGCCAACCAGATCCCTTCATTTTTGCACTGTCAATTGCTTGGAGGAAGTCAGGTAATAGTCTGTCTCTAAACACGTTCTCTAATTCTCTTCTTGTGTTAACTGTGTGTTGTCTTGTTGATATGTACGATACAATCACTTCACCGTCTACTCTAGTAAATTCTATTTTAGCAACAATCTGAATCTTCACACTGCCTGTAAGGAGATTATTTTGTATGACAAAAAAAGATCTTTCTATTGATTCATAGACATTATTAGTATTAGATATAGGTAAGTCTGTTGTGTGAAACACGTTTCTTAAGCTTGACGAGCCTGATGAACTTTGAACATTGTCCGTCATTTTTATTTGTCCGACAAAATAATAAATGAAAAAATATTACCGCTGACACACCATATGTAATACTGTATTATCTGTAGTTATGGTAAACAAGTCACCCACTTCCCTGGTGTTTGTCCTGCAGATGTAATATCACTTTATTAAATGTAACACTTTCAATATAACAATGTAGTTTTCTTAGTTGATCAAATATATCTTCACACAGTACCTCAAACCAACGTAAGTGGCCACTGTTAGCATTATAAACTTTAAAAGCATTTGTCTTAAGATCAACAGTCTCAAAATCATAATGTGGTAATCCATCTGAATATTCCAAAGTAACATTATATGTCGTGTATATACTTATTGTCCGTGTTGAGAGTTTAAAGCTGGGTCCAAACACACGTGATTTTAAGTCAGTAAAGTGCATAACATCTTTGAAGCATTCTGTAACATCAAAGACTTGGGTTTGTCCATCAGTCATTTTTATTAGACAAACAAATGTATAAATTAATTCTCTAACCCATACCCTGTGGGCTGATCTGTCTTTAAAATGAGCTTTAGATGCTTAGTTGATTTCAGTTTATTTTTTACATCATCCCGTTCATGCTTATTTGGTATGACATCATTCTCTCTGAGACAGTCTTCAAAGCTGTCATGATCCTTACAGTAAAACAAACAGATAAACTTTAACTGTTCTCGAAAATCTTTCAGTACAGCATTATATTTCTGAGTGAGAATCCATACACTAACGTTTGCGTGTCTGCCACTGAAAGCAAGTTCTGCTAGAGTGTTTCTCTTTTTGACAATGTCTTTCTCTGCAGAACAGTCATCAACAATAAACAACGTTGACTGTCCTTCAAATTGCTTGTAAAAATATTGTAGGTAGTCATTCAGTTTTTTCTCAGGGTCAACTAAATATATGTTGTTGTCAGTCCAAATGAATAAACGGTTGTGATAAGCTTTGTTGTGTTTGATTGTAGGACAAAATATTACAATGTTTTCAAAGTGGTGTATGTATCTTGTTTGTAATAGGTTAAGAACAAATTCAGTTTTCCCACACCCTGTGGCACCACAAAACAATCCACAGTGTGGGTCAAGGGTCATCAAGCTCCGGTTCATTTTAATACACAATATAATTTTAATATATGTGTCCACTCAGTCTGCTTTCTGCAATATTGAGTTGTGCATCATCAATCAAATACAAATATATGTTTATAGCTGCAGCAGTTTCAACCTTCTTTTGTATCTGAATTGTTATTCCATCACTACCATTTTCAACAGTTCGTCCTGACTCATGAAGGTAGTCGTCATCTGTACTACGGAGGTCTAGCCACAGTGCATACTTATTCGTCAGGTATTGTCCGATCCTAACATCATACAGATGTAGATCTTTGCACGCAATGTTTGCTGGTTTATCTCTAATCCTTCCACCTGCAAAATACTTTGTGATCTCATCGTAGTGTTGATAAGGTAACATTCCAGACGTGTACACTTGATTAGGGCGGCCTTCAATTGTGCAGGACAAATGTGTAATCTTAGGATTGTAGAATTTTTCTGAATCCCGTTTATATGGATCTGCTGGTTCAACAAACAACATAAGAATACCTTTCACTGACCTAGCTGGTGTGTTCAAGTTTATGTTCCACATTGGGTCACTCTTGTCTTTGGGTATTAAACTATGTCTAATCACCCTGTCATAATAAATTGGCAGTCTTGACTGATACTGATTTTGAATGAGTCTGGCTAGATCAGTGTGTGTGACAATTTCATATTCCAAGGAAATGTTAGAGATCTTGTATGTTGCATCTGTGGCAGATGATTTTATAACTTTGGAGTAGTCATTGAAGGTTAGTTCAAAGCTCAGACGGTCATTCAGTGCCCCTTGATAATAAGGCAAATGAGCTGTTAGGATTTCAAACTCAAGTGGAATGTAAAATCTGGTTCCATATGTTTCAGCTATAATAACTTCCTTTGGTACCCCAGTAGTTGTTTTGTCTCCAGCATTGATTCGAAGTTTACAAACATTATCTGGCTGTATGCCTTGGTAAATACGGTCCTCTCATTCTTCTCTTGTTAGCCAAAGGTCTTTGTAACAGTAGAACACATCGGAGTCATAAAGACTAAACACTTCCTGTCCTTCAAGTTTTACTTTAATAGTTCTAACAATTGCTCTGCCAAGATTGTCAACCAGTGTTCTGTTCACATCTGCATCTGATGATAGTTCAATATTAAATGCTAGGCGTGCAGTGCCAGGAACAATAACGTCACTGGGACCTAGGTTTGGAAACTTGACTGTAAGAGTTTGGTTCTGGTCTATGGTACTTGGATTGTTTGTGATGACGATTGATTGTCTTATGCCCTTAACACCCAGAGGCTCATGTAGTTTTCTGTATGGGTCTAACTTTGATCCGTAAGACTGTGTCATTTTTATTATGCACAATAAAAAATAATAAATTAATAAAACAATGGCAGCGGGAGGATTTAATCATGAAGATTTTGAAATGGATGACATGAATGTCTCAGATACCAGTATCACAGATATAACTGGAATGGTAACTAGTAGTAGTAGTATGCATCATGAACTGTTAAAAGACAAAGTAAACTCATTTTATGACAGTGTTGGAGCGCGCCGAGATGTAATAGATCCTAATTAATTTGAATATGATAAAGGACACTTATTTGTAAATACAGACAGAGGGAAAATATATCTAACACATAAAAATAATCCTTCTAAGTTTAGAGCTTTAAGTACAATTAAAGGTGAAGTTGGTGGTAACTCTGGGTTGGCAAGGTATCTTGGAATTGGAGGGTCTCCTGTCACGCCGCTTGCGCCTAGACTGGCTAGTGCCCTCCATGACACGCAAACAAAGTTGCCAACAGGGCAACAAATTGAAATGGCACCAGTAACAAGCCTACCAGAAATAGCAAACACAGTGATACAAGAAACCTCATTTACTGAAGGACAAATAAATGACGCTTTGAAAACAATAGATGATCCACCTTTGTCAATGAGAGAGATTATAGGGTTGGATAAATCACTGCAGACGATAAGAGGTGAGATGGTAAACAATGTTGCCAAACTGGGTGAGCTTGATAAACACATAGAACGTGAAAAAGAGAAACTGGCTACCGCAGACAATTGAAATCTTGACACAGAAATGAAAGAAAGAATACAACACAGATTAAATGATTTGCAGATAGAAAGATCAGGAAGGTTAGAAGCGATTAGTATTGGGAGACAAAAACTGAAAACACAGGTCAACAGGATTAGAGAAACTATTCAGAAAATACTTCATGAAGACACTACTCTGGCTGAGAGACTTAAAACACTTTTCAGAGAACAGGGTATTACTATTGCCAGTTTAATTACTGCTCTTGGATTTATTATTAGTACTGTTGTGTTGGCTGTCTCCGGTGCTGGTGGGGGTGCACCCTCGGCCCCAGCACCACCAAACCCAGGCCCACCAACCCCGGCTCCAACAGACCCAAAAGATTTACAGACGTGGGTAAAGAAACAGTTGTCTCACATATCAGACCTGCTTAAGAAATTGGCTGTGAAAGCAATGGACGCTTTGCCTGGCATAATTGGCACTGTTGTCAGTTGGCTGATTAGTACAGTGGCAAAGGCAGTAGGGTTTATGGCAGAGCATGTGTGGGTCTTTTTGGTTACAGTAGGAGGGTTGATGGTGGGTTATTTAATGAAACAGATAAAGAAGTAAAACCCCTAATCCTGTTAGACCTATTACCAATGCAGTTCTCTCGGATTCATGTGTGTCAGGGGTTGACTGTACTGATTGTATGAGTGCCGGTGTTGGGGCCAGTGCTGGGGCCTGTGCCGGGGGTGTTACCGTCTGTAATGATTTTAATGACTGTACATGTGTGGTTCCAGTCACCAAGGACAGTCAGAATGTCTTTCTTAGGTGTTTTCTTGATGATGTTGTCCAGCTGTTCGTAAAATTCTTCTAATTCTTCATCATCATGATCTGCTGTTGGAGCGTATACTTGAATGATAGTGATGTTGTGCGGTCGGGCGGAGATGCGGATGGAGATTAGTCTGCTTGACACGGGGGTGCAGCTGATGACAGTTCCAGCCACCTCTTTCCTTACGATAAAAGCTACGCCATGTTCGTGCTTGGTTTCTTTTCCGCTGAACCAGATTTTATGGCCTTCATCTGTTGTTGTTTCTCCGAAGCCTGTCCATCGAACTTCTGCAAGTCCTACAATGTCCCAGCGATAGCGCTTCAACTCGTGGGTGAGTTCCTTCACTTTGCCGCACTGGTAGAGTGTGCGAACGTTCCAAGTTCCGATAGTTATTCCTTGCGTGGGCAGCTTGATGGTGGGTTTGGTTCCAGTAACACACTTGTCGCCCCCACCCTGGAGACCTCCAATGGGGTGCGCGGTCGTTGGTGATCCGGGCCCCGACCGATCCGGCATGTTATTCTTATTCTGTTGCTTGTCCATCAGTCCTTTCAATGGGCTTAGGCGAACTTGGCGGCGCCCGTCTCCTCTCCAAGTATTTCAACTGACTGAGAGACGCGTCAGCCCCTCACAACGTTTCGCCCGCCAGCAGAAGCGGTTACCGGGGTGTGGCTAGGTAAAGGACCTGGAGCCAGCTGTGAGAGTTGAGTGCCATGTGAAGACCAGTGCTCCCGCCTGCCCCAAGAGGCGCTGCTGGCTGAAAAGTCAAAGGTACTACTTCTCCATGAACACTCCACACCCTGACGCTTACCAACAATGGGCAGGAACAGCTGGCAAGTTTGGCCTTGGAGAAACAAACGACAGAGGCCTGCGACTTTTAGAGTTCGCACAGAGTCACCGTCTCACCGTTGCTAATACCCTCCATCCACACAAGAAGTCAAGAACAGTGACATGGCAATCGCCAGGAGGCCTGGTCCATAACCAGATTGACTTCATCCTGCTGCCTCGACGATTCAAATCCAGCGTTAACAAAGCACAAACGAGGTCCTTTCCTGGCGCTGATATTGGCAGCGACCACAACCTCGTCCTTACTAGCCTCAAGTTGAAGCTGGCATTGAAACGAGACAGCAAGAGCCCTCGCATCCGATTCGACCTCGAGAAGCTAAAAGACCCGGAAGTAGAAGAGGTCTTCCAAGCCCAGGTGGGAGGCAGATTTGCAGCCTTGGCTACTTTGGACTGCGACGTAGACACCCTTGCTGGAAATATAAAAGAAGTGTTACTTTCTACAGCAGAAGAAGTGCTGGGCAAGCAGAGAAGCGCAAACAGCCCTGGGTCACCGATGACATCCTCGATCTCTGTGATGAGAGGAGAGCCTGGAAGAAAAAGAGAGGCCAAGACCTCACATCAGCAAACAAGTACAGACTTGTCAACAAGAAGATCAGGAAGAGGATGAAAGAAGCCAAAGAAGATTGGATTGAAGACCAGTGTTGTAGCGTGGAAGAGGGCATGGCAAACGGCAACAGCAAGAAGGCTTATGAAACGCTAAGGACCCTCACCAAGACTCAACAGCGAACAGCCACAGTCATCGAAGACAGCAGCGGCCAACTCCTAACGGAAAACACTGCTGTACTAAACAGATGGACTGAGTACTGCCGAGACTTGTATAACTACAAGGCTGAGCCAGACACCAGCATCCTCCAAAACAACCAGGTTGGGGCCAGGAAGGCTGAAGACCTGCCAGTGTTAGCTGAAGAGGTGGAAGCAGCCGTACGCGGCCTGAAGGGAGGAAAGTCTCCAGGTGTAGACAACGTACCTGCTGAACTGTTGAAACATGGAGGAGAAGTAACAACGAAGGTCCTCACTACACTCTGTCAAAAGATCTGGGAGCAAAAGAAATGGCCAGTAGAATGGACACAGTCTCTAGTGATCCCGCTCCCCAAGAAAGGAAACCTGAAACAGTGCCAGAACTACAGAACTATCAGTCTGATAAGTCACCCTAGCAAAGTAATGCTTAGAATCATTCTCAACCGCCTCAAAACTTTCGCCAAGGAACTGCTGGCAGAAGAACAGGCTGGCTTCAGAGTTGGAAGAAGCACTGTAGAGAAGATTTTCAACTGCCGCGTCCTGATCGAGAAACATCTGCAGCATCAGCGCGAAGTCTACCACAACTTCATTGATTTCAGGAAAGCATTTGATCGCGTCTGGCACGACGGACTTTGGCAAGTCATGAGATCGTTCAACATAGAGGAGGGACTGATCCAAATGATAGAAGCGCTTTACAAGAACGCCTGCAGCGCGGTTCTACTTAACAATCAGTCAGGCGAGTTCTTCAGGACGACGATCGGTGTCCGTCAAGGATGCCTGCTCTCTCCTGTCCTTTTCAACATATTCCTGGAGAAGATCATGCAGGAAACCCTCCACGACCACCATACTTCAATCTCTATTGGTGGCAGATCCCTGTGCAATCTTCGATTCGCAGATGACATTGACCTCATGGCAGGCAGCAATAGTGAGCTTCAAAACCTGACAGACAAACTTTCAAGTAGCGCAGGGTCTTATGGCATGGAGATCAGTACGGATAAAAGCAAAGTGATGATCAACACCACAAGCGACAGCAGCAGCAACATCCACATGAACGGCCAGAAGCTAGAAGAGGTCAATAGCTTCAAGTACTTGGGAGCCACCCTGTCCAAAGACGGTAGTTGCATAGCAGAGATCCGTATCAGGATAGGTACAGCAACATCCGCAATGGCCAGGCTGGACAGGATATGGCGAAGTAACTCCATCAGCTTCACCATCAAGTACAGGCTTTACAAGTCCCTCGTAGTGTCTATTCTACTCTACGGCTGTGAGACTTGGACACTTCTTGCAGACTCAGAAAAGAAAATCCAGGCCTTTGAGAACAAGTGCCTGAGGAAGTTGCTTCGCATCTCATACCGCGAGCACAAGACCAACGAATATGTACGGAGCATCGTCACTTCCCTGGTGGGCCCACATGAACCCCTTCTGGCAACCGTGAAACGGCGCAAGCTTGCTTGGTTTGGCCACGTGACCCGACACAACACCTTGTCCAAGACTATCCTCCAAGGCACTCTCGAAGGAAGTCGTCGGCGAGGTCGTCAGAGAAAGAGTTGGGTCGCAAACATAAAAGAATGGACCGAACTCGAGATGCCAGACTTGCTTGCCACCGCCCAAAATAGAACTCAGTGGAGAGCACTGTCTGTTGCTGCTGCCTTTCAGTCCCCCCAACGCCCAGTTCGGGCAAGGGACTGATGATGATGATGATGACATGTGTGGTTGTGGCCCCCAAGTTTACAGATTGATTGAGACCGAGTTTTTGACCAACACCTGCAACAATGATTTCATTATTATAATTTGTTATTGTCCCCATTTGGAGTTGAAGATCAGATGGTAACATGTATAACCCGATGCCAACTACAAAGTCAACTTTTGATCTGGCATATCTGAGTACGTCTTGGTAGCGCTGTATGCTAGATGGGAGATCAACTGTTGAATTAATTGAATCTTCTAAGTTTGCGAGTAACTGTTTTTGAGATTCAAATTTTCCACTTCCATTCAAAATATTTGATTTTGTTAGTGATTGTGCTCCTAGTATACACCAGACATATGTTCTGATTGACTCATTTACGCGCTCGACTCCTGCTTGAGTAAACCCGTCACTCTTGTCTAAAATAAATGTGGTCCAGGTGTTAGACTGCTTCTGCTGAATTGAGCCTAACCACACTTCTGATTTTGATGAGAATGAAGTGTAACCAGGGTAGTAATCTTGTGGGTATTGTCTGTGACTCATAGCATAATACAATGTGCCCATACCATTGTGATCATCAAGTTTTTGTGTAAAGTCATACCGGGGGCTTATGTTAAATTCATTACATATGCGTTCAAACGCTTTCATATCCATAAGGTTATTAAACCTGTTGAAACTGGATTCAGTGAGTAATGGTGTATGAAGTTCTGACAGTACACGTCTAAGCTGGTAATAAACATGGAAACGATAGACAGACTTAATCAGTTTGTTTGAGTGATTCAAATGGTCTGTAAATGAAACACCACAGCCTGTAGTTGAACATTGTATGGCAAAGTTGAGTTGGTTTTGAAACATCTGTAGTGGACTTGAAGACCACTTTCTTGCAGTAGCATCATCTGTTATTGGAGGGTTTAGGTAATGATCAAAGGGAATTGGTACTTTCACTTGAAATAAATCTTGTTCGTTCACAGCAATATCAAGCTGATTTAGTTGAATTATTTTCTGTTCATAAGTAGGTGCAACATTGTATTTGGCATCCACATTAAATTGAAATGCGTTTGTAGTGGCAATGGTTGGTGATTTAAATTCCATCCTTTTTTATATGAGATAATAAAAATGTTTATTACCCTAACAAATCTTGACACAAGCAAACCAGTGTGGTTAACTAATGGGATTGATAATCGTGATGGTAGTAAGGCTGTAGCTATCCATGAAATGTTCTACACAGTAAAATGGTTTAATGTAGAAGATGATATATATAATAAAGTAAATTTAGATGGTAAGACTGAAGCTTTACCGCCTGGATATTATGACTTTTGTACTATAGCTGAATGGTTTCAAAGTAATTTTAAAATTAAAGCAACTTTAAATCCAGCTAACCTACTTGTTACATTAGAATTTCCGACACAAAATTGGTTAAAGATCTCAGATAGATTTGCATATTTCCTTGGATTTTATATTGATGAAGATTGGTGGAGATCAGATGATTTAGGTGAATTAAAGTTTGGTATTATAACAATGAAGACAAAAAAACTTAAAATAACTGGGAAACGCCCTGTCAATTTGTCAGTACACACAGTATTTAATGTTTATTTAAAAGAACTAAACACAACTGAGAATGTACACAATGGAAAGCCTTCAACTTTGTTGAGATGCTTACCAACTGGAACTGCACCCTATTGTGAAAGTGTGGTTGTTAGATTTCCTAATTTGCAGTTTAAAAAATTAGGTTCTAGTTTCTTTGAGTCACTGAGTATATCTGTAACTAATCAGGATGACAAACCAGTTGTTATGCATGATTTTAGTGTTGTGTTGGAAATTAAATAATTTTATTTTTGTTTATAAAAAATGAGTGGTGGTCCAAAGCCAAGAATCATACCAGTTGCATGTCCAGTAACAGAGTTGAAAGATTTGGCAGACGTACAGGATTTTGAGAAGGAAGGAGAAATTGGAGAAATATATCGTTTTGAACTTGATTCAACTGGTATGTACAAGCGGAAAGTAATTGTTGACATGAAAGACGGTGAAAGACAGATTCCTAAACTTGGTCAGCTGCGTGATGTTACTGTACCTACTCCACCTGTAAATAATTCGCCCTACAATTTAATACATGTGGGTAGTAAGTGGGTTGTTTCACCTGTACCTGTTCCACCACCCACAATTGACTGGGACATAAAGATTGAATTTATTAGTCCTTATGTATACACTGATGATGAAGGCGCCTTAGTGTTTAGGAAAGTTGTTAATTCTGGGCCGCTTATTGTAAGCCTTGTTCCAAGCTTTGCTTCAGATGACAATAGCAGAGAAAAACTGAAAGTTGAAAATTATGAGAAACGGAGATATCTTCTTACGCACAGGAAGGGTAGGTCTGATGCGAAGGTCGTGTTTGCACCAATAAACTTTCCCATCGCAAGAGAAGCGACAATAGTATTTGAAATTATCATGAGATCAGTAACTACTGCTAAAGAGGCTCAAATTGCACAAGGAATTAAACTTACATGGAATGAAACAGTAACAGAATCATCAAAGGTCTTTATTGCTATTACAAAAAATAATGATGTTATTAATGTTTCGAGCAGTGTTCCAGCTGTCAAGGTGGTGGTCGACAAAACAACTTTTGTTCGTCTAACTTACATAAACCTTGAACACATTGATCTTGTTGCATTTTATTATGCTAACAAATTGTATACTTTTGAAGAGTTGCAAAATGTAATTGCTGATTAAATAAAAAAAAATATTTCTGAATAAAAAAAATGGTAAACTTCTATCCGCAACTACCGACACTTGAGCCGACTGAAACAAATGTGACGACTAAAACAACACTTGCGCCTGATCCACAGGTGACAGCCGTGCCAATTGCATCAGATAAAACATTACAGGCAGATGCATTCAGATTAAATAATATTACAGAAGCTTTGAAATATTTGGAAAGTGAAGAGGCTAAGTACTCACGGTGCAAAAGGAGGTATAAGTCAGTATTTAATTCTGTTCAAAACACTTCTATGGCTATTGGTGCAGTTTCAGCTTCATGTTCTGTAGGGGGTATTGTTCTGTTCGCCACAGGAATTGGAAGTTTGGCTGGAATAGCAATTGAGGGTGTTAGCGTTGCTACATGCCTGACTTGTTTTGGTTTGGAAGCCTTAAACAAAAGGTTTCACACAAAATTACAGAAACATGAAGCATTGAGTACGCTGGCTGGTGCGAAGCTGAGCAGTATAAAACTTATTATCAGTAAGGCATTGAATGATAATTGTATTGATGACGAGGAATTTAAGAGAGTCCAGGATGATTTAAATAATTACAAGAAACAGAAGTCTGAAATACAAAATAAGATGCGTAGTCAATCTCCTGTGAATGTTGAAGAACTGAAGGCTAGTTTTTTAGAGATGGGAAAACAGATCGGTGTTCAGGAAACCACAGAAAAACTACACAATCTTTTAAACAAATATAAATCAGATTTGGTAATCGTTTATTAATGACATACACTTCACAGAAAAATGACATGCCACCTAACTATTTAACCCCATCAGCACCACCACCACCACCTGACTATTACAACTTGTTTTAAGTCACTTATAATTACTTACGCCAACTAACTTCAAAGGTACTTACAAAGTTACTTGCTGGTTTGTAAATTACCTTATTAAGTACTTGTAATTTACTTAGAAACATGTAGACAGTAACATAGACAGTAACTTGATAATTTTACCCATGACTTGAACACCAGAAAATAATCTAGACTCAGTAACAACATGGGAGAGAATTTGCTCTGTTCAGTATCAGCATAAGAAATAATAACAGATTATTTTTACTTTCCTTTGTTGAATATAAGTTTATACAAGGGAAGTAATTTTGAGAAAATTTTGGTAAGACAAAAAGTTACTTCCCTTGCTTTATTAAATTATGTTTTAATTTTTGACTAAAATATATATTTTTTCATAAAAAAAAAAAGGCAAGATGTGTCAATAATTATGATAGATAATAGTATAAAGATGTTATTATTTGATTTTTGTTTAAAAATGTGTGATTATTGTTGTCTTTTAATACAAATATAATTTTTTTGGTATTACTTTTTTACTTTTGCTTCACCAGCTTAATTTTTTTTAGGAGAATGTAGGGTTATATAAATGAAAATGTTTCTATTCATTGTGGGTCCGTTGTCCTGGTCCAGTGGCCTGGCAAACAAACAAAGAGAGTGAGTTGTGCACATTAACCTAAGGTTGTAACTCTCTTTGTCTGTTCCAAGCACCTCTGGGACATCTCCACACTTTCGTTTCGGGCAGCCGAGTTGAGGAGTCGGTAGATTCCCGTCTGGGGTGGGCGGAACAAACCAAAAGCTAGGCCACACCAAAAGCTCTCACAGGGAAGGCAAATTGTGCACTTGAACCTGGGTTATAGCTGACTCTGTGAGAGCAACTGGAAAAAGACCAGGAGCGGACTTTTACCATTTTTTGGTTCCAGTGTCATTGACCTCGTGACCTTTGACCTTGACCCATGACCTTGACCCGTGACCCATGACCTTGACCCATGACCTTGACCCATGGTCTTAACCTGGTGACCTTGGTGACTTGATCCATCACCTTGACCCGATGACCTTGACACATGACCTTGGTGACCTTGGCCCATGACCTTTACCCATGACCTTGACCCATGACCTTGACACATGACCTTGGTGACCTTGGCCCATGACCTTGGTACCTTGACCCATGACCTTGGCCCAGTGACCTTGGTTCATGACCTTGACACATGACCTTGGTGACCTTGGCCCATGGTCTCGGTGACCTTGACCCATGATCTTGACCCGGTGACCTTGACCTGGTGACCTTGACACATGACCTTGGCCTTGATGACCTTGACCATGACCTTGACCTTGCGACCTGGTGACCTTGACCTTGTGACTGGCGACTTGACCTTGGTGACATTGACCTTGGTGACCATGACCTTGACCTTGGTCTTAACCCTTGACCTGTGACTTTTTGACTTGCCTGAGACAATCACAGAAAGAAGGCACTGTTTTTTCGAGTCTAAGTCTTTGTTTTCTACAGCATTAATATCGTTTAGAAGAAGTAATTCGTCTTGATTAATTTTATAATAAAAAATATTAACTTTAATGTCATTGAATTTGGAAACCTTTATTTTACCGAAAAAAATAAGGAGAAACCTAGAAAAACGGGCGGCGCGAAGGCATGGTAATATGTGGTCCAAAAATCGTGGAAATTTGGGATCGATATAAATTGGTCAAATTCTTATCCTCTATTTTTCAAATAAAAATAAAGAAAATATAGGAAAAATGCATGGTGTGACTAAGTGTGTGTTTTGTGGGCAAATAACGTAAAATTAAGAGCTCAATATAAATTGTCCATTTCCACCCATATTACCTTTCTCTGCTGCGCTGAATTCCTGGCTGCGCCACCGGTTCTTGACTGCAGAGCTGACCTCTCACCTCCGCGCACTACAGATTGGTGCACGCTTACCGAGGAAGCGGATACGACGCGGCGGCGTTCGTAAACAAACACACAGACGCAACAACATAAAGGTACTGTCTTTCAATGTGCAGTCCGTTCGTCAGAAAGCCTCTGAAATTCATGACTTGATCCTTGAACACGATGCCGATATTGTGATATTGACTGAGACGTGGCTTTATCCCCAGGGAGATGAGGCCTGCATCGCTACTCTAACCCCGGCGGGATACGATTTCCGATCGTTTCCCCGCACTGGATCGAGAGGAGGTGGCATCGGTTTTGTCATCAGATCAGCTCTTTCTTGCAACGTTTCTTTAAAACCACTTGAATTTACATCGATGGAGGCTGTTGAGCTTAAACTTTTCCTCCATTTCCCTTGTGTGTCTCTACCGGCCGCCGCCGAGTAGGCGCAATAAACTGACCGATTCAATTTTTCTTCGGGAATTTCCGGAGCTGTTGTCCCGATACGTGAACCTGTGTTGCGATTTCTCCATCCTAGGCGACTTTAACTTCCATTTTGATGACAGTACTGACTGCCAGGTGAGCCGTCTGATAACTATGCTGAGCGATCACAATCTGGCACAGCTTGTTGGCGTCCCTACACATAAGCGCGGCCACACACTCGACTGGGCGGTGGTCCGTAGTGAGGGCAGCATGTTATCGCTTAAAGCAGTGCATGACTATCCAGGTCTTTCCGACCACAGTGTCGTCGCTTGCACTATTGCAGTTACCAGACCTCGCCCCCGTAAACGACTCGTGACGTCACGAAACATTCGCAATATTTCGTCCGCTGATTTTCAGGCCGATGTAAAGGAGATGGCAGCAGCTACAGATGGTGTCAATCAACTTCATTGGAACCTGAGCAGCTCGTGGACGCCTATAACAACGGGCTTCGACAGGTGCTCGACCGACACGCCCCGACTGTCAGCAGGCTGGTGAGGGACCGACCATCCGCCCCGTGGTTATCCGATGACGTCAGAGAAGCTCGCCGCCGACGGAGACGCGCGGAGCGTCATTGGAGACGGATTGGTTTGACTGTCCACAGACAGATCTACGTGAAAGTGAGGTCCGAAGTTACAGCGGTCATACAGTCTGCCAGGAGACAGTTCTACCAGGACAGGATCGACTCCAGCTCGTCGTCCAAGCAACTCTTCTCAGTCTTCAGTGAGCTGCAGGGAAAGCCCCGTACCACGCCCCTTCCGACGAATGTGCCAAGCCATGTCCTTCCACAACGTTTCTGCGACTTTTTCTCGGATAAGATTAAGCACATCCGCTCTGAACTAGACTCATGTTCATGTGATCCCCCTACTTTTGGTGTGTATAATGGCCCTTCACTGTCTCGTTTCGAGCCAGTGACTGAGCAGGAGATCCATGAACTCATTATGAAATCACCAACAAAGAGCTGTGTGCTTGATCCCTTGCCCACGTCCCTCATAAAACAGTGTATCGATGATCTCCTCCCACTGATTACCACAATAGTTAATACCTCTCTCTCTCTCTACAGGTGCTGTGCCTACTCAGTTTAGACATGCTCTTGTGACACCACTCTTGAAAAAGCCTGGACTGGACCCAAACGACGTGAAGCATTTTAGACCTGTCTCTAACCTTCCGTTTATTTCAAAGATTCTGGAGAAGGTTGTTTTGAAACAGCTACAAAGCCATTTGTCTGGAAACGGTCTTTTAGAAATGCACCAGTCGGCATACAGAAAGGATCACAGCACGGAGACTGCTGTGCTGAGCGTCCTGGATGGTCTGCTAGTGAAGGCAGACGAGAGACTTGTCTCTCTCATTGCTCTGTTGGACCTCAGCGCAGCATTCGACACGCTCGATCATTCTGTTATGCTGAAGAGGTTAGAGGTGACCTTTGGCATCCGAGGTACCGCCCTGGCCTGGTTCAATTCATACGTTAAGGATCGTTCTCAGGCTGTTATTGTTAATGGCCAGCTATCTGCTTCTATTCTTTTGTTGTGTGGAGTCCCTCAGGGCTCCGTATTAGGGCCTGTTTTGTTCACTCCATATTCACAACCTCTATCTGATGTAATTGCCGCCCATGAGTGTGATTTTCACAAGTATGCTGACGATACTGAATTGTCAAGAAGTAGCGCGCCTAGCCATTTCAGCTCCGCTAAGATGATCGTACAGTGTTGTATAGACGACGTCCTGTCCTGGATGACTAACAACAAACTTAAGCTTAACACTGACAAAACCGAAGTCATGCCTGCCGGCTCTCAGTCTCGCCTTAGTCTGATTGAGGGCGAGTTCGCAAACGTTGGTGGCTGCAGCGTTCCCTTCCAGAAATGTGTCAAATATCTGGGTGTGAAGATTGACTCGACGCTCTCCATGCATGATCATATCAGTAGCGTCTGCCGAGCTGGTTTCCTTGAGCTGCGCAGAATTTCTTCTCTCAGACCGTATCTCACAGAAAGTACGGCGTCAAGACTTGTAAACGCATTCATTACTTCCAGGCTCGATTATTGCAATTCTGTACTGGCAGGTTTACCGGCGGATCAGATTTCACGCTTGCAGATGATTCAAAACAATGCGGCGCGTCTCATCTTGAAGAAACGAAAGAGAGACCACGTTACGCCTCAACTGAAGCAGCTGCACTGGCTGCCCGTCAAATTCCGTTGCCAGTACAAAATTGCAATTTTCGCCTATCGGCATTTTGACGGATCTCTCCCGCCGTACCTCTCTGCCAAGCTGTCTGCCTATCAGCCATCACGCACCCTCCGTTCCTCCAGTGAAAAGCTGTTAAAAATCCCGAAGCTTAACATGAAAACTGTCGGGGAGCCTTCTTTCACCTTTTTCGCCCCAAGTGTGTGGAACTCGCTGCCAACGGAAATGCGGAATCTGCCCACATTGTCACAGTTCAAGGCTCACTTAAAGACTTTTCTTTTCTGTCGGGCATTTAACACTTAGCTCATATTTAGCTAACTGTTGACTGACTGCCACCTATTCTGATCCCAGAGGAAGTGAATGTAAGGTGTGGGGAAGGGATGGGGTGGTTTTAAGTAGTGTATAATTGTGCGTGTGTGTCTGAGAGAGAAAGTGTGTGCTGTTGTGCATGCCCAGTGAGTCCAGTGTTTTCCTGGAGAACAGCGCTATACAAGAACTATGTATTATTATTATTATTGTCACGACCCCGCTTCCGGGGTGCGAACTATGAGCGCTACCGCTCGAGACTCACCCAACCCACACTAACACAAACCTAACACAAACACCAGAGGAACAATAACAACGACGTTTATTAAATATAACCCTAACAAAAAACCAATTATTCACACTCAGTCCTAATCACACTCACCCGTCACATTCACACACACATACGTCCAAACTCCCCAAACTAAATACTAGTACAAAATACAAAATATATAATAACTAAATATTCCGAATGAAATACTAAAACCTAAATATCCTATCTAAAGTACAGCCGACCAATATAGAATAAAACTACTATCCTTACTAAATATAAAGGAGAACAGTCTGAAAGGCTTGAACCATACGCCACTAGACCCCGCCGGAAGCACAAGCGTCAAGCGCTAACGTCAGTTGTACCAGCGCTTTTGCCTCCGCGGAGAGTCTATTACAACACGTGGCTCCTTAATACAGTACTGCAAATAGTACAATAACTATATGAACCAAATACGCTTGCTTACTAATTCAAAGATAGAGAACAGTAGATACAATTCGTATGCTACTATAATTATCTCCCCAAAGGGACCACGAACAACACGTTCGAATTAAGCTAGCAAACTATACATTGACAGCACGAGGCTCTTAAAGCTAGCACGTCTCAGGATACACCAGGTTCCTTTAACTAGTACGTCTCAGAGTAATACCACATAAGCACATGGAGACTAAACAATCGCATATGCAAACAGAGCCTAAACAATCTCACAGACCTTAATATAACTGAAAGTTGACTAAACAATATATTTCAAGTCACGGGACCTTCTCGCCGGAAGCACAACCGTTGAGCGCAGTTCAACTCGACGCTCTTGCTTCCGCGATAAGGTCTTACGTAACACAGACTACTTTAAACAATACAACTCCAAATGTTACTGTACCAAAACTCCTCTCGCAATATAGCCGCCCCAAGGAAATGGAATATACTAACGTGCTTAATATAATTATACAAAATTTCACATAAACAGGTTAGAAATAACTATATGGGATGACCCGACCTGACTAAATACGTGGCGTGCGAAGGCACCCAGGTCCGGTGTCGTAGCCCACAAGGCGGAGTGACACAGTCAGCTTCCACACAGTACCACAGCACGTTGGCAGACTACCTGGTTAATTCTTCGTATTTAAAGATGCACTATAACAAAGGTGCAAAATATTCATATAAATAACTAACAAAAGACAAGATAATCACATCACCCTTCCCGCAACTTTAACTGCCGTCTTTTATATTCCCTTCACCTTTTTCCCGCAACAATAAACTCAACCACCACAAATACATATTCACAATGATATCACACTTCCCGCAACAATAGATTTAACCTCAACATTCTCCTCACCTCTCTCCCACAACAATAACTGCAACCTCAACATACATATTTACACGTCGCCACCTAACTCACTTCCGATATTTACACTCCTACCAACGCTAAATACTGAGACGAACTCAGTCGCCTACTCGGCGTTAAATCCCAATAACTACTTTGCCGCTTAGAAATACAACATAGCCCTCTACTTTCTATTCTCTTCTATTCTACGCCTGCCCCCCCCCCCCCCCCCCAATACACACTAGCCAACATAACGAACAAGCAAACACAAACAAACCCCCCGAGCAAATGGCCACTAAAAGATTGTTACGTGCACTTGCTGTCATCGGTGAAGACGCCCCGGCACGGCAAAAACGTCCTTCTACAGTATGAAGATTGCTGCATGCAACACCAGTAAGCAACTGTACTCAGTGGCTGATCAGCTGCTGGGCAAAGTCAAGTCTTCTCCTCTTCCTAGCATATACTCCATGACAGAACTTCCATCTCGTTTTTCCACATATTATGGGGGCGGTCCGTGGCGCAGTGGTTAAGGCGCCTGCCACCAATGCTAAAGGTGCGAGGTTCGATTACGGGTTCCGGCGTCGGATTTTTCTCCTCTAGTAAGTGTCACCGTTAATTCGGGCGGACCGTCGGGGGTTCTTTCTCCGGGTACTCCGGCTCTTCCTCCCCCTCCACTTTGGTATCAGTTTCAGCCCACTTAATCAAATTTCAAATACAAACGATTTTCAATTTCCAAAAACTACAGTAGCTCGCTTGAGCTTGCCCTTAGCACCACGTGAATGTTCTATGTTTATGTACAGTGTGTGAGTGAATGCGCGTGATTCACGTGAGCGTGCTTGTTGGGTTCAGTTCGCGGCGGCGCTTTGAGCCGATTTTCAATTGGGATAAAGCGCCTATTTAATGCGCTTATTATTATTATTATTATTATTTCATGGAAAAAGTCCAAGCAATTCGCGACGATCTTGACTCACAGTCTTCTCAGACAAAAACAGTCTCTTCTATCGACTTTTGCTTTCATGGTCAGACCATGTCTGTGTTTAGACCTGTATGCTGTGACGATGTACGCAAGTTGTTAATGAAGATGCCCCCTAAGTCATGTGAGCTCGATCCAGTGCCTACCACTTTCTTGTACAATTGTTTGGATAGTTTACTGCCGTATGTTACTCACATTGTCAATGCTTCGCTTGCATCTGGTGTTTTCCCTTCAATGTATAAAAGTGCTGTTGTGAAACCCCTACTGAAAAAAACCCTTATTAGATCACAACGACCTTAAGAATTATAGACCTGTCTCAAACCTACCGTTTCTGTCAAAGGTGATCGAAAAGATTGTGCTTTCGCAACTTTTGGATCACCTGGCCTTGAACAATCTTATGGATCCATTTCAGTCAGCCTACAGATGTTGTCACAGTACTGAAACAGCACTTCTCAGAATCATGAATGACTTGTTACTTGCTCTGGATGATGGTAAGGTGTCAGGTGTCAGTACTCGCTTTACTTGATCTTTCTAGCGCGTTCGACACAATCGATCACACTACCCTGATTAATCGTCTCCAGCTTGTTTTCGGCATTGATGGCACTGCCCTGTCTTGGTTCCACTCTTACATTACTGAGCGATCACAGACTGTGTCTGTCGATGGGCATGTCTCTGCACCTGCCAGCCTCCGTTTTGGGGTCCCACAAGGCTCAGTATTAGGCCCAGTGCTTTTCCTACTGTATGTACAGCCTTTGTCCAGCATTATTGCTGGACACTCTGTTTCACATCACGCATACAGTGATGATACACAGCTTTATAAGTCAGGTAGTGTGAGTCGGGTCAACGAAATCATCCAGAGCGTGTCACTTTGCATTCTTGATGTGAGGCTGTGGATGTCAGAAAACAAGCTCAAACTGAATGAAGGAAAAACGGAAGCCATGCTCATTGCATCACCCAGAATGTCTTATTCTACCGCTTTGCCTCAGCATATCATGATTGAGAACACGACCGTCAGCTTCTCTCAGTCAGTGAAGAACCTGGGTGTTGCAATTGAGCAGGACTTGTCCATGGATAAACAGGTGATAAACATTTGCAGGGCAGCCTATTTGGAGATGCGTCGTATTAGCTCTATTAGACAGTTCCTTACCTCAGAGGCTACAAAAACTCTGGTTTGTTCATTTGTTCTGTCTCGCATTGACTATGCCAACTCACTCGTATCTGGATGCCCGCAGTATCTATTTGATCGGCTCCAGAGAGTCCAAAATTCAGCCGCACGTCTGGTCATGAAAGCGAAAAGGTCAGACCAAGTGTCCCCCATCCTGCACGCTCTCCACTGGTTGCCAGTGAAGGAGAGAGTCAAGCACAAAGTCTTGTCCATTTGTCATGTTTCTCTTTCTGGCACTGGACCCACTTATCTCTCAGAGCTCCTTTACTGTTATATCCCTTCGAGGCAATTGCGCAGTTCGTCTGACAATAAAATGCTTCGTATTCCTACAGTAAGGACTAAAGGATTTGGGCAGAGATCTTTTTCTTACCAGGGTCCATCAGCCTGGAATGATCTTCCTAAATCATTGAGACACAGTGAGTCTAGTGCCAGTTTTAAACACAGTCTTAAAACCCATCTTTTCCCACTTTGATTATCAGTGTTCATGTATTTAGTCATAATTCTGTTCTTTTGTGTAATTGTACATGTGGCTTTGTCACTTTTTGTGCAATATTTGTATGTTTTGTTCATATGTACGGCGCCTAGAGCATCCTACCATGTATTGGCGCCTTATAAATTTTCCTTATTATTATTATTATTAAGACAAACAAGACAAGCCAGGGGTAAAGTCATCGCAGCTCTCTTTTCTTCTCAGGACACCGACCTCTGGGCTTAACCAGGGCCGTCTCGTAGGAACGCCATAGAAGGACGACACAGCTACTTGAGGCGGCGGCAAATGGAAACCCACGCGGCACAACCCCCCCCCCCCCCCCCCCCCCTCAGAGACTATGTTGAAAAAAGACAACTGTTCCTGTTCGCTGGTGGAATGCGAATGACTAGAAATTTTGATACCGTTAGATTGGCAAAAAAACTGCTCACTACCTCACGTGATAAGAATTCACGTGAAGCAGGTACCACCCGATGACGTTCAGACTGGGTGGCCACATGGCTGCACGCCGTCCACCCAACCCTCGCACAGCAGCAAAACTCGTGCAAAGGCCATAATTTTTATACTACACACTACGCTATCGCTACCCGGTGACTAACTAAATCCTGTCACCCCTCTAAACTTATCCTCCTACAAAAATAGACGAAAAAAATCCGTGTCGTGACAATTATTATTATCGGCAAGAGCAGTCTGCATTCTGAACCGTACTATGTACAAATCTGAAAAAGGGACATTAAACCCGTTTTCCCTTGTAGCAGTGTATTGTAAAACACGACGATATTCCAGTAACAAGACTACCGCCGAAGTTGTTAGTCATGTACTCCGTCCGTATCAAATTGTATGGCAAACGTACACATCGAAAAACAAATCTGTCACTGACGCAAATCATTCTAACCCCTTCTCTGCCGTGAAAATGTAAACATTACCCAGCTGCAAGAGGTAGAGATCCTCATGAGCCCCACAATTGCTTGTGAAGATCTGTGCCTCTTGGACAAACCGCTTTGTATCCACGCTGTTGTTGATGGCGGCATTGGGATCTCTGATGTTGAAGTTACAATGAAAACACAATCTGCCTCCACCGATCCGCCGGAGATGGCCTTAGTCGCCTGCTCGGCGTTAAACCCAAATAACTAACTAACTAAATATTGCCTTCACTGACAATGAAGGCGTATGTTCTGTTTGTTTGTTTGTTTGTTTGTTTGTTTGTTTGTTTGTTTGTTTGTTTGTTTGTTTGTTTGTTTGTTTATAATTAAGCATGTCTGCCGTTGACGTTCATGTTTAACTCATTTAGCCCGACGCAAGTATTTTCCAAATTCTGAAGGCGTTGTCTAACGACTATGCACCTGTCGCAGGAGATGGACCGACCATGATAATTTAAGGGTAGTGTCAGATTAGCTTGGCGCCGACAGGCACTACCCTTAAATTATCATGGTCGATCCATCTCCTGCTGTAGTGCGTCAGGGCTGACTCGGGTAACTGTCAACAATAGGATGGTTGCCATCGAGTTCCCGAGAAAAGTGAGAACGCTGGCTAGATTACGCGACTTTGAGCCGAGACAAGATTCGGTGAGCCATGAAATGTGAGCAGCTCGTCTAGCTGTTACGCTTAGCCGACACAGTTTTGTTGTGAATCACATGTAGTATGCGGCACAATTTAAGCTCAGATTAAAAAAATACTTTGGACGACTGCTTCCTGTCACTCTACAAACTTTCCTTCGATGTTTGTGGAAATAATGCAGAGGAAAGGATCTCTCAACATACATTAACACTGCGTACGGCGATGAAGCTAGTCACAGTGGCTTCGGAAAATGGTCTGCCATGTCGTTTGAATAGCTGGTATAATTATTCAGCTTTGCTGCGCTAACAGTAGATGCATGTTATTCGCGTACATTCTGCTAAAAGTGGGCCATTTTAACATAAATATTTGTTGTAAGTGTCTGCTCTTACTGCCGATCACCCATAGTTACTCGCCTCTCGCGTTAGAGAGCGCTCTAGTGTGGGTCAACACGTGACCTCGGTATTCCTTCAACTCATTCAGCCCTGACATACTTTGACAGGAGACAGGTACACCGTGATAGTTCAAGGGTGGATCCAGAACATCTTGGCGCCAAGCTACTTTGGCTGGATAACCATCTTTGAACTATCGTGGTCGTTCCATCTCCATATTGTAGTGAGCACAGCACACAGAGCTAGTAATGTGAGCCTTATGACAATGTGTTAAAGTCTCATGGAGCACTCGCTTTATTCTGGACTTCGAAGTTACAACGATCTGCTCCATGGAGGACACTGGTTGATAACATTCAACGATACATGTTCTCAATGTTGTTTAGCCTCAACTATAAATATCTATAATGGCATACAGCCCTTTGGTCCACCATGAAGCTATACAACATCAATGCCAACCTGATCAAAGTCATAGAAAACCTTTACAACAGGCCACTAGCGCAGTCTGCTTCAACGGCAAAATAAGAAACTGGTTTAGGACAACAGTCCGAGTCCGACAAGGCTGCTTGTTTTCACCTACTCTTTTCAACATCTTCCTTGAAATAATCATGACATACGCTCTGAAAGATCATGAAGGAACTGTCAGTATTTGAGGCAGAACAACCACGAACTTGCGCTTTGCGGACGACATTGATGGCCTTGCAGGAACAGAAATGAAATGAAATGAAATGAAATGAAACTTTATTTTCCAAGGATAAAAGAATAGGTGCGCAGACCTTTTTTCATTCTTGTCCTTGCTACAAACTACATAAAAACACACACGCATGCACACACACACACACACACACGCACACACACACACGCGCGCACACACACACACACGCGCACGCCGGCACACACACGCGCTTGCACACACTCACCCACACACGCGCGCACGCACACACACGGAAGTACGTAAATCAGAGTTAGGTCAGACCCCGCTACGGCTCACACTTTGGATTAAAGGCCGGGACAAACGTGATATCGTGATGTATGGCCGGGGCCTTCAACCAACGCCCGCGTCAGACGAAGCACAGCCCGACCCAAGTCTGGCTAATATGCATTACATACGGTACATGAAATACTGCTACATAATAAACAGACATATAGTATACATTGCACACTGATAAGACTAAATTCGGTACATTGAACGCAAAAACTGTAGGCATAAACGTCAAGATTATCTAGACGTTTTACTTCCTCCTGACTAACCCAACACACACATACATGCACGCAAGATGCACGCACGCACGCACACACACACACACACACACACACACACACACACACACACACACACACACAAATGCACGCACACACCAGCATAAACAAATATGCACGCACACACTGTTCCTCACACATGCACGCACACACATACACACGCGCCCACACACTGCATGTTTAATAACAGTCAAGAAGTGACTCAGGTGCCTGTGGACATGTTTTTCTATAGGCTTTGACAAAGTTGATAAAAGTGAAATTGGCCTGAATTTGTTGGGGTCAGTGAGGTCTTTAGTTTTAGGCAGCGGAATGACTTTAGCTATTTTCCAGCTTCTTGGGAAAGTACCTTGCTGGATTATAAGATTGTAGATAAATGTTAAAGATTCAACCACATAGGGGACAGACAGTTTTAAAAAGAAACTATTAATGCCGTCATGACCAAGGGAGCGTTTATTTTTCAGCTGACTAATAGACTTGCCTACGTCGAAAACAGTTAAGTACGGAATACTAAAAAAGTCGTTTGGCGCCAGTCTCTCGTCGCAAAAAAGGTTTTAGTTTTACAGAAACAGTCGGCTGGTTTAAGTTATTAGTACTTTTATTCAAAAGTGAGTCGGCAGCAGACAAAAATGTTGATTAAAAGTATCAGCAGGTATAGAAGTACATGGTGGTGTTTGACGTGATTTGGTAAAGGCATTGAGGGCTCGCCAGACAGATACGGTATCAGTTTTATTATCCATCAAGCGCTGGAAGTGTTTTTTCTGGGCCTCGAGCACCAGGTACTTTACGCGGTTACGCTGCTTGCGGAAGGCAGCATAATCTTTGTTCCGCTCCAGTTCATTTCGGAGGGCCATGGCGTCTTTAATGTCCTTACTTAACCACTGAGGTAACTGTGCGTGTTTGACTCTCTTCTCACGTAGTGGCGCGTGCTTGTCAAGTACACCAAGGAACAATCTGTACCATTCGGCCAACGCTTCTTCAGGAATATCATAGTTATAAACTGACTGAAAAGAGATTCCGCTCAGGTCTGCGAGAAACGCGTCCCGATTGAAGTGTTTAAACGACCTGTAATGAATAGTGGTATGCTGGTTTTTACGACATGGCTTGTCCACCTTCAGAGCCCAACTACAGCACACAGGATAGTGGTCGCTAATCGCCACTTGAAGAACACGAGAGCTAAGGACCCTTGACTTGTTGGAAGTGTATACATGATCAGTTAGAGTGGAAGACGTCTGCGTAACTCTAGTTGCGGATGTGATAAGCTGCTTGAGGCCTACCATAGTAATAGTAGACTCCCAAGCAGGGTGTGGGGAAAACATGTTAATATTAAAGTCTCCGAGCAGTAACATATCAGAGCTGCTATTGTTAACGGTGTCCGCCATTTGTAAGAAATCGTCGTACCACTCAAATGATGCAGACGGATTTCTGTAGACAAATCCAAGAAGCAAAGGGGCCGATTTGTTTGTCTTCACCTCAACCCACACGCTTTCAACAGAGTCTGATTCCAGGTCTGTTCTTCTGCGTGTAAAGTGCGCAATAGAATCACGAATATAGACAGCTAATCCTGTTTGTTCAGGACGTACAGGATCGCGCCGGATTACAGAAAACTCCGGTATCGAAATGGACAAATCACTTATGTCAGAATGTAATCGCGACTCCGTGATTCCAAAAATGTGAAAGGGGGAGGGTTGAGTCAGAAGGACGGTCAAATCGGGAATCTTATTCAGCAAATGATAGATATTTAGATGTCCCACGTGTAAACTGTGAAATTGTAATGAGCTACTCGACATCTTAAAAGACTAGAAGTGCAAGTTAAAGAACTTGAAATGAAAAAAGAAAATAAGCATATGAAATAAAATGGTACAGGAACACACATTTCAGAAGTAATGTCTGACCTTAACACAACAGTCAATAATGGCGTGCGCACGTGATGCAGAATGTCCGACAGTATATTTGTCTCGGCAGGAGCACAAGCACTGTGATAGTGTTTTAAGTAATAGAGATCTATAGAGTCCGGTGTGAAATGTTAATTCCACTACTACCGTAAATTGTCTATGGCGGTGAGTCACTGACGGAGAGTCAAGTTTGAGAACAGTACATGACCATGCTTTACGGCTTGTTCCCGAACTCGGTTATGTCAGACGAAGCAGAGATTCCGTGGCTGCTGGCAGAGAGTTTAACGAAAAGAAAATTATTATCTTTTACACTTACTGGTAAACAAATACGGTATCAATGTCAGGTCCGGCAATTTAGAAGTCGTGGACCCGGCTAGGCAACGGCCACTGATGCAATGACGGATAAGGCGTAGGGGTGTGTGTTGTCATAGTGATGTAAGGTTGCTGCGGCACGCCACCGTAAAAACTGTAGAACTGCGGTAGGAGCTGTGGCGGTCCAAACACCCGGGGATCGGTGTTGCACCCCGCTACAGTGGTTATCTCCCTCGATTCGCCACGCTGATCGTAGCGAATTGAGGGAGACAACCAGTGTGCACCGTACTCCTGCCATGGGGAGAGATGATGGGGGCCAGAATATTGCGTCATTCCCGGCCATGGAAGTATTGACGGCGTCTGTTGAGGGACATCAAAGGACTGCTGTGGCGGCTGAACCGGGGGCTGCGGTGGCAAGGATGACGCAACGTTGACGTCAGCGTCACACGCGGAGCCGGCCAGGGGAAGCTTCCTGCCGCACATTACGTTGTCTGGTATTAGTGGTAACATTACAGTACCGCTTCCCCAGTGCTGCATCCGGACTTGAGATGCTGCGCGGAGAGCGTGGCGGGCCGCGTGGCTGGTCGTTGCTTTGTGACCACGCCCGTTTGAAGTTGGCCGCAAGTCGGGTCATGCCCTTGAAGCTGGGATGAATCAGGTCGTGCCCGTCTTTTCGATAGAGGGCAAGACGCGAGACACCGGCAGTTGTAAAGGTGGCCGTGTTTTCGATAAACACAACCCCAAGCAGGCGTGACATAGGTTAGCGTTGGACAAGTCTATGGGAAGTGTCAGCCCACACTGTGTCTTGGGAGGCAGTATGCTGGAGGCGTGAAGACGGGCCTGAGGGAACACGCGCCTGCACTGCATTAGTAGTTGGTCCCACAGGCGGCTGGTCACCTCGCCAGTCTTACAGTCGTTTACACCCACATGCACAGTGACCACCTGTACATGGGGTGCCTCAGTCTGTCGCTGCATCCAGTCCGCAAGATCTGCAGCTTTGAGGCCAGACACAGAGATTAATTGGACCCTCTCGCGCCGTGAAGTCGCCATCTTGCCACCCTTCATGTACTTTAGCGTGGAGCAGCCGATGACGAGATGTGTAGTGTCCGACTGGATACGGCGAGTGGCAAAGTGTTCAGCTGACGGCGGGGAGGGTTGGTGCGACTGACGGCACGGTCTGGTGTGTTCTGGTGCAGGGGTTGACCATCTGAGCCACAGTCGTTTCTGGGGGTGACAACAACAGGTATTGGGCCAGTTTCAGACATGGACAGCGGTGGCGAAACCTCAAGGGTTTTAGCACTCTGCTCGGTGGTAGGAGACTGCGGCGGGTGGACGGGGATGGAGGGTGAAGGGGCCATAATCTTATTGACCCGTTTCTTGATGTCACGTATGGTGTGTATGCAAACCAAGGGGAATCACAGCGCTGGACAGACAACAGTTAGATCCCCTGCCCCCGCCTATCAGGCACCCAATCGCCAGCCCACAGAGAAATACGCAGGTATAGAATAAGACGATCATTTCCATCCTCAAACGAATGGATCAGGTCTCTTATATAACCCATGTCTTTCTCCGGAACTTAGGAAGTGGGCAGGAGAAACATACATACACAAACATATGGTGTGGATTTGGCTTTTCTTGCACGATGACAGGCGGCTAATTTGAACTTCAATATGGTGCACCTGATCATGCAGGCCGGTCAGTTCGCTATCCGACACCTTACACGTGTTATTGGCTTTTACAGCAGTATCTCGAATTTGGCTGTCTAGCTCGCTAATCCTAGCTAGAGCGGAAGCCAGCTGCTGTCTGGTGTCAAGCAGTTCCCGCTTGACTAACTGCATGTCTATGTGCAGGGAGCCAACAAGGATGAAGGTCTGTATATGACGCTGTAGCTGCTGAGTGGCGGCCCATCGCAGGGAGACAGGCTCTTTTACCTTGATGCCGGCTGTGGTTTTGAGCTGTTGCGCAACCTCTGCACAACCGTAGCATCAAGGGCATTGTCCCCTGCAAGGGAGGTGGGAAGTGGCGGGTGGGTGGGGCCTGAAGGGGACACAAGGGGACTGGGCTGGATCGTGATAATGCCGTCATCAGATTCTGTCTTACGATTTGTGGCTTGATGGTGGATCGGTGTAACCACTGAATCTGACGTGGCCACTTGACTCAAGGGAGTGGAGGGGTTAGGGTTGGGGATGGTGGCTTCGTCCGCAAGTTGAATGACATACATTTCCGAGTGGGAAAAGACGGAGGCGGCCGTATTGTCGCCGGTACCATGTTGGACGGACTTGAGCCGCTTAAGCCTGTTCACATCATGGAGACGGGCAGCGGTAAAGACTGCAGAGGAGGGCTGTGAGCTAATCAGCTCAGTGGGGATTAAGGGAATGGAGGTTACTGGAAGGGACTGCCTGTCGCTGGGCACGGCCTTTGGCTCTGAAGGAGGGAACGTATAGAGCGGGTGGGAGGAGCGTCAGGACCGGCGGCCGGAGAAGGGGCAACAGTCCCAGGCGTAGAGATCGCCGCTGCGGCCCCATCTGGTTCTGTCAATAACAGGGTGGGTGTGGTCTGGGTGTCCATTATATCCAAGAGGGTGCACGGGGGGTGGGGAGGAGTGACGATTGGGCTGGGCCCCGCAGCGTCAGACCGGAGACTAATCTTGTTGATCTCAGGAGCGGTGAAATACATTGGTTGGATGGAGGGTGTGGGCGGGGCATTTTGGGGTGAGGACCAGCTGTCAGCAGGAAGGTAGACAACGGCAGGCGGACTTGTGGCGATAGAGGAGAACACACTGTCCTCATTAAGGTCATCCTCCATTAGGAGTTTCACCAGGTCAACAAGTTCATGAAACTCCGTCATGACCCACTTCTCGCACTTAACGCCTTG
Organism: Semisulcospira habei; assembly: GCA_036245525.1. Lineage (NCBI taxonomy): Eukaryota > Metazoa > Mollusca > Gastropoda > Semisulcospiridae > Semisulcospira > Semisulcospira habei. The sequence goes on along the minus strand of BTPG01000006.1, from coordinate 4,603,354 downwards.
GATGAGACACGTGCCTCCATTAAATCGTTTTTTCATGTAGTAGAGAGTGATAGAGATGTACATGACGCCGGCCCGCCATATCTGTACGAATGACTTGGCCAGGCAGTCTGGAAGAGCAGTGTTCTTGCTACGCAAGTTGAAATCACGGAGGATAATATCATTCTCCTCAAAGTCGATGTCTCTCCAAACAACATAAAAGCTGTCGTTGTATTTTTTCAACAGATGGTTGTACCTAACGTTGAGAGCTTTTCGCCAACGCTTCAGGACCGTTACATCACCAGTCTTAAACACCTTCTGGTTGTCATCTTTGGTGTGTATGATGGTGGGAGTTGCGGGGGAGCCAAGGGGATGGAGACGGGTTGGCTGGTTCCCTATTACGGGGGACAACGTCGCCATTGTGTAGCAGATGTAGTGAAATACCAGCGGGGTAGGGTGGGGTGTCAGAGAAGGGGATGGGCAAAATGAAGGGAGGTAGGGGTGAAGGAGTGGGGCTCAGTGGTAAGTTGAAGGTACGGGATTGTCAGACTCTGAGCAATTTGACACTTAGCACAACACCGCGAGGCGCTCAAGGATTGGTAACACGGTGTTTGCACAGCTGTGGGTAAAGGGCCAGGGAGACTGGAGAAAGCGCTATAGCAGACCAGGCGTGTCGTAACCAGCATCCGGCATTGGCGTGGTCAAGAGGCACTTGAGTCTGGCAGCTTGATCACGAGATATCCCGCTGACGCCAGTCACGCCACCGGTAACCGACAGGGCAACGAGGAAGATACTTTATGGAAAACATATGGCGAAGAGATCGTGTACAAATATGATGGTACTCACAAAGTCCAAATGCGCGTAGTGCCTGACAGCCGTGAGCAGTATGTTGATATTTCACTTAGTAAGCACACACGATGACAGTCCGCGTAGTCCGTGTAAAACTCTCGTCAAGCTAACACAACCAGACACTGGTGTCGAAAGACTTTGAGTTATCTCTTCACATAGTAATGATTATTTTCAAATATATTGAGACACAAACACATACAGTATGATTAGTGTTCCATATAAAACATTTCCAGCACACATTTCGATGAAAGTAATGACAGTAACTGAACTCGTGAATAGTCACAGTATTCCAACAATACACATTTGCACAGCTGATAGGTTCAGTTTTCAAGAACACTGAAGCACGAACACAATCACAATATAATATAATATTCCATATGAAAAGGTTGTCCATATAAACACATTGCAACACAAATTTCGATGTAACTGATGTCAGTAAACTCCTCAATGGACAGAGCTTTCACAGTGTTCGCACAAACAGTCAGGGGTCACGCTCTGCTGCACACTGGACCGACCCGCGTCGGACGTCCGATCGGGACGGCGGTCGGCGAGCAAGAGGAGAAGGAGCTAGGCCGGCTGATGGAAAAGCTGAACAGTACAGCCATTGCGTATGGGATGGAAATCAGTGCAGAGAAGACCAAACTGATGACAAATAACACCAGTGGCATTGGCAATGACGTCATGATTGGAATCTAAAAACTGGAAACAGTTAATAAATTCAAATACTTAGGAGCTATTGTGACAGATGAGGGATCAAAACTAGAAATACTGTGCTAGGATTGCGCAGACAACAACAGCACTGACAAGATTGAAGACCATATATAAGGACAGAAACATCACGCTCTGCTCCAAGATCAGACTGATGCGCTCCTTATTCATCTCAGTATTCTTGTATGCCTGTGAGTCATGGACCCTCACAGCAGACCTTGAAAGGAGGATACAAACCACTGAAATGAGATGTTTTCGAAGGTTGGTTGGCATTTCATACAGAGATCACATCAAGAACGAGGAAGTGAGAAGCAGAATCAGGCAAGCCATCGGACCCTATGAAGACCTATTAGCCATTGTGAAAAAACGCAAACTGAAGTGGTATGGGCATGTCACGCGTTCAGCAGGGCTTGCCAAAACAATCCTGCAAGGCACTGTGCTAGGAGGACGAAGGAGAGGAAGACAGAGGAAAAGATGGGAGGACAATATCTCAGAGTGGACAGGACTGAGGCTGGGTGATACGCTAAGAATGGCAGAGAACAGAGAGGAATGGAGGGAGCTGGTTGCCAAGTCATCAACGGTCGGCAAGACTACGGGATATAGATAGATAGATAAATATCTACCCTTCTTTTCACAATCCGTATGAGCAGGCACATGTAACAGAGGGTTTCTACTGGCCCTGTCTCGTGTCGCAGGAAACGCTCCTCCGTATAAATGAGACGAAGAGCAGAAAAGTCATCTATATCACGACATTGGCACTACACAAGTAACGTTAACCCTTGTGTCCGCCATATTGTTAAACGTATTAACCCCTTGCATGTCGGTAGCGGTTGTTGTCGCGATGATTCCTATAGGACAAAAACCGCTACCGACACACAAAAGGTTAATGATGTTTATAAAGGAGATATTGCGATTGTGTTAACCTTTTATTGTCTGCTGTAGATCTCTCTAAGGAAACGAGATAAACGGTTCTTGAGAAAAGACAAGAACTTACCAGCAAACCCCACTCTGGGAGCCGTACTGTGCTGCTGTCTGGTGGTGGCCACACCGTTATAAACATCAACATACACAGCGGCAACTTTTCACTGCCTTTCACGGAAGTTGAGAACACTGTAGATATTCATCTTCATCCTGTTTGTTTCTCTCGTTCAGCTTGTAGTCACCACTACCGCCATTGTACGAACACAAATACAGCATCGTTAAATATGTAACCGGACTGACTGGGTGTAGGCGACTTAAATAATTTATCAGATAGACAAAAACCGCTGCCCATCTAATACAGTACTCAAGTGCCTACAGAGTTTGAGTCCGCATCCCTTTTGTGGTCTAGGGAAGGGCTGGAGATTGCAGTGGAGAGTAGATAAATCTACTCTAGTCTCGCATGCGCACAACTGAAATCCGTCAGTGTTTATTTGCCTCGCGTTGTGTTCAATAGTCAACCTGCGCAATGGACTGACCACAGTATCCAGAAAAACCCTATTTTGACTGGACTTGGTGTTTGTTGTTATCGTTCCTACTGAGCTGCTAGTAACGTGCGCTCGCACGATCAGTCACACCGTCATACATGCACGGACGTACACACACACAAACTTCTCGCACGTACACACGCACAGTCTCAGTCTCGCTCTCACGCTAGCCGCTGAGCATCATAAGATAGAAGTAAGGTTCCAAGATTTATTTGTACCAGAAAAGCATTCATAATAAAACAAACAACATAATCAAAATTAGTCAAACCAGTGCAAGTGCTAATAACCTTAAACACCTTAGGCCTAACACCTATACCTTCCGACACGATACCTTGCAAACCTATCTCCTATGCCTGACACCTACAACGATGAATACGATTCCTAGCGAACCTAGCTCCTAGGCCTAACACCTATACGCACTTACCAATAAAACCTACGCGTCGTCCTAACACAGTCTAAGCCCTATTTAGGTGAATTAGAACTGAACTAAAACGCTAATGTCCTATGAGGTAGGGCCGGGGTGGTTGAGGAGATCTATGTTCACAATCGCCTCGTGGGATAGGGTCGGGGTGGTTCGAGGAAATCATTGTTCACAATCGCCTCGTGGGGTAGGGTCGGGGTGTTGAGGAGATCATTGTTCACAATCGCCTCGTGGGGTAGGGTCGGAGTGTTGAGGAGATCATTGTTCACAATCGCCTCGTGGGTTAGGGTCGGGGTGTTGAGGAGATCATTGTTCACAATCGCCTCGTGGGTTAGGGCCGGGAAATGTAGGAGATCATTGTTCACAATCGCCTACGGGGGAAGAGGGAGGGGAGTGTGAGAAATCACTGTTCGCAATCGCTCACAGGGGGGGAAGGGTGTTGAGCATTGTTCACACTCACCCCGAGACTGTTGTTGTTGTTTCTTGATTTTTAACGTCTCTCGCCACAACGAGGTGATTGGAGATAGGTAGATTATTATGATTATAGGATAAAACATAGTTCATAATTATAATATAATATAATTTATCGGGGAAAAAAAGTGGTATGTGGTGTTTTTATGCAAAGAAGTACCCAACGGAGAAAGAAACACGCTTAGAAAAGACGGGTACAACACAATTTATTAATATTTCGGGTAAATACCCTTTGTCAAAATAGACAAACAAACAAACATAGAGATTAGCCGCTACTTATCTTCAATGGCAGAAGGAATGTGCTTCTATGATTTTTATGATTTCGCTGTTACAATCATTGTGTCTGCAAGGAGTGTGGGTTGGTGCATATGCGGCCAACAATGACTACGCACAGTTATAACAGAATTTTAGCATAGGGCGTCGTTGTTTGCCATCTTAGATGGGACGTACCCATCTCTGTTGTTTATATGTAAGTCGATAGTGTTGAGGAGTGGATGGCTTTCGCCAGCTCCACGGCCAGAGAATGATCAGATAGGAGTTGGAAGAGGTTTCTGATGTCGCGAGCCTGACATGATTGTCTAACTCTGGAGAGCTGTGGAGGAGGCATGCGGCATAGTAGCAGAGAGTGCTCTAGGCCGGCTGTCTCCCCGCAGTGACATAGGGTCTGGGTGAATTTCAGCTTCCAGGATCTCGTTCTGAGCCTATGGATGATCTCCGTTTGAGATCTAGGGAGTTTGGGGAGAAAGGGGGTAAGATCTGCGAAGCATCGCTTTTCTTTCACGGCACACAGTTCTCGCTTCTCCCTTTTCCAGCAGTTTTGGATGAGATTGCAGTATTTGGAGTTTAGTTCAGAGGTAGAGAGGAGGATGCGAAGTTGCTGAGTTGGGGGAACGTTGAGAGCGCCGACTCTGGCAGCGTTATCCGCCAGTTCGTTGCCTCTAATCCCTACGTGACTTGGGACCCAGTGGAAATCCAACTGAGTTCCTTGTCTTATGATGGCGTTTGAGAGTGAGAGGATTTCCTGCAGGAGGTCGGGTCGGGATCGAGACCGAGAGGAGCGAATGGCCTTAAGGACAGCTTGCGAGTCCACACAGACCACAACTCTGAGCGGAGTGCGGGGATAAAAAATAAGAAACTGAAGTGCGGAGATGATAGCGGTCATTTCAGCCGAAAAGACGCAGAAGCCTAGTCCAAGATAGAAGCTTTTACATGTATTGAGGGAGGGTATGGAGAAGCCGGCCCCGGCCCGTCCATCCTCCAGCACGGAACCATCAGTATAGATTTGGAGATGATGTTGGTATTTAATTAACGACTCCCGGACCCGAGCCGCAAGCAAGTGGGGGTTGGAGGTCTTGCTGGTGCTATGGTCCTCAATGCTGACTTTGGCGGCCTCAAGAAGCCAAGGTGGCTGTAGAGGGACTGGTTTTGGAGCGACTTCCCCAAAGACTGTATCTGGGGAATCAGTAATGTCACTGGTGTAGCTCGTTATGGATTCAAGCGTGTGGTTTTTCCTGCTAACTTTGAATTTGTCCCATTTCTTGTCTTTTACAAGGAAATGGGTGGCTGAGTTTGGGACGGTAAAGGTTCTGCTGACAAATTTGGACACTTGCAGCTTCCTGTGGTGAGCCAAGGGCAAGATCCCAGCCTCTGCATAGGCTGCACGTGTTTCGCAGTGAACCGGGACACCAAGCGCTAATTTGACCTCCTGGGAATCGATGGAGGTAAGCTTTGAGAGAAGCGATTGTGGGGCGGCGAAGTAGCACTCCTGACCATAAGAGAGCCTGGAGCGAACCAGGGCTTGGCAGAGATGGAGGAGGGTCTTTGTGTCTTGACCCCACGACTGCTTCCTTATTATTCTTATTAGGTTCAGAGCACTCTGGGTTTTTTGATGAGGTAGTTTATGTGCGCATTCCAGCTTAAGTTCGGAGTGAAGATGACCCCCAGGAATTTTACCTGAGAACACAGCACTAGTTGCACACTTTCAAGGGAGTATGTTGGTTTGTAAATGTCTTGATTTTTGGTGAAGAATATAAGTTGGGTTTTCTCCGTGGCCAAGGCAAAGCCGTTAATAGACATGTACTCTTGGGTTCTGTCAAGCACCTTTTGATAGAATTTCGACGCCTCTCGTTTTCTCTGCTCAGAGAAGCTTTTGAGAATCTTGGAGGATTGCCAGATCACCAAGTCGTCAGCGTATTGTGTAATATACATTGTTGTCAATTCTTTTGGGTTGTTTTTGCCAGTCAACTTAAGGAAGGAAGGGAGGTCATACAGCATTATGTTGTAGAGTATTGGGGCAATCATAGTGCCCTGGGGAACGCCGCAGTCCACGGTCTGTGGGGCTGACAGACACTTTCCCACCCTGACTGAGAAAGTTCTGCCATGGAGAAAACTACGGACATACGAATAGATGCGCCCCGAGAGGCCGATTTGTTTCAGTTTCAACAGCAGCCTTCTGTGCCAGACAGAGTCAAAACCTCTGCGGACATCGTAGAAAGTAGCTGTAATGCACTTCTTCTTCTTGAGGACTGTCTTCACGTGGGAAGTGAGAGATGCTAAATGGTCCGTAACTGAGCGAGCTTTTCTGAATCCTGCCTGACAGTCTGGAAGGATGTTTCTGGATTCCACAAAATATTCCAGTCTACTCTTTACGATTCTTTCGTAGATTTTACTAAGATGAGAGGTGAGAGAAATGGGTCTGTAACTGCTTGTGAGTTTTTTGTGTTTGCCTGGTTTTGGCACTGGTATTACAGTACTCTGTTTCCACGACTTTGGGAGCTCTCCGCTCTCCCAGCAGGTTTGGAAAAGACCAAGAATGATGTGTAAAAACTTCTCGGGGAAATTGCTAATCATGTGATATGAAATGTCATCGGGACCAACAGAAACGTTCGGGGATGATACAGATGAGATTGCTTCCTTCAGTTCTTTGAGGGTAATGGGGTGGTTTATAGACAAGGTGTTGTCAGGGAACGGATCGCTATATTCCGCCCTACCTTCTTCCCGAGTTCTAAACGAGCGGGCGGTTTCAGGAAGGGAGGAGGATTGGCTAACCGACGCAAAAACCCGAGCGAAAGCCTCAGCTTTACCTGCATCGTCAAATGTTGTGACGCCGTCCACTTCAACTGGGGGATCGGGCAGGTTATATACATTTTTGAGGATCTTTATGCTTTTCCATGCTTTTGAGAGATCTGTATGCGAGTGTATCTGAGAAGACATAGAGCTTGAGAAGAACGCCTTTTTGGCCTTAGCTGTAGCTCTATTACATGCTATTTTAGCCCTTTTCATCATTGTGTGGTTTTCTTCTGATCTAACCTTTGTCCATATTTTATACGTTTTTCTTTTGTCTTTCTTTGCTTTCTCACATTCTTCATTCCACCAAGGATTGTTGGGCCTGGTGTCTTTATTTCTGTTTCTTCCTGTTTTGGGAATAGCCGTATCCGCTGCACTAAGTATATGTTTGGTGACATTGGCGCAGTAGACATCTACATCTTCGGATTTTAGCTTGTCGGATTGAAACTCTAAGAGGGCCCCGAATTTCGACCAGTTTGCTTTCTTATAATTATAGGTAAGTTCTAGAGAGCTTGACTGAGAGCGAAAATTCACGTGAACAGCAATTGAGATCGGTAGGTGGTCGCTACCGAGGGTGTCCTCTCCGACCTCCCAGTCAACCATAGGAAACAGACCAGGAGATACTAGGGACAAGTCTATAGCAGAAGGAAGGTGGTCTGATCTATCAGGCACTCTAGTAGTGACACCACTGTTTAAAAGACACAGATCAGATTCCATGATTTGGTCAGCCAGGAAGGCTTTTTGGTTACTCGTAGCGGACTCACATACAAGGTTGTCCCAGATGGAATGTCTGGCATCGAAGTCCCCTACAACAAGCCACTCGGCCTGTGCGTCTGAGACTTGCACTATCCACTCAGTGTCGGGCGGGTGGGGGGATTTAGGAATATATGTATTAAGGATGTTTATATGTAGACCGTTCGCAGAGCGAATAGCTATTGCACAATGATAGACTGTGTCCAAGGATGGTGGGACGGGAGAGGGGATTGGGTGGTATGTAACATCAGTCTTAACATATGTTGCCGTATATATTTTCGTTGTGCCTGTGGTTTTGTTTACTACAGGAGGGTAGTAGTAACCTTGTAGTTTGGGGAGTTTTTTAAATGTACAGTTTGGTGACTGTAGGCAGAGCACCTGAAATTTATTCTCATACAAGTGCTGAATTAGATAGTCCAAGTTTTGGCCCAGACTACGGGCGTTCCATTGCAACACCTTAAGTTGACTATCCATTTTGACAGGGGCTTAATTAGTACAAATTAATAGGGAAAATCTAAGTTTGTTTGTTTTTATAATCGACCAAGCACACCGAGATGGCCTAGGATTTTGAACAGGTCTAGAAGCCCCTCCCGCATCAGTTTGCGGTCGGGGGTGTGGGCTTGGTATTTTAGATAGAGCCAGTCGGAGAACATGCCAAATACGGCCGAGGGGTTTCCTTCTTCCAGGGCTCTGACCAGTGACTTCAAGAAGTTTTTGATGAAGGTATGCTGGTCAAGGGAACTCCAGTCATCAGAGCCCTCCATTGCCAAATCGAAAGATCCTTCTTTGCCTACGTCAATGTCGTTACTATTGGATTGAATGAACGGGGTAGGGGGGGATTCATTCTGCACATTCTGGGCCTCACTCTGCTCGACTATGTTCTCCGGATCGCTTTTTCCAGACTTCGGGGAATGGGAGGCACTTGTGAGGGACTGTTGAGCAGACTCTTTTTTCTTGTTTTTACCTCTTTTACGAGTTTTCTTGGGACGGAGGTTTTCATGTTTATTTTGACTTTCGCTGCTTTTGGAGGCTGCCTGCTGTTGCTCTAGAGCAGACCGGGGTTTTATGTCAGGCAAGATTGTCTCCGTTACTGATGGGGATTCGGCAATTTCAGGGCGGTTAGATTTTGCTGAGTCATGTTTTTGGTGTTCTGAGAGCTTGGGTGGAAGGGCGGGGCGGGCGGGGGCCGGCCTGCCCGGAGCAGTGATCACTGGTGGTCCCCAGAACTGCTTGTCGTACTGGGGGCTGAACTGGGAGGCCTCGTTAACCTCCTGTCCAACCTTAGCACGCCTCAGAGCTTCTGAGAAGGGAATGTACGTTTTTGACCTGATTTCATTTGATCTTTTATGAAGAATGTACTCCGGACACTTAGCATAGGCGGGGCTGTGGTCCCCACCGCAGTTTACGCAATTTCTTGAGTTCTTACAGTTAGCACGCTCATGATCAGGCTGTGAACACTGTGCACAACTTGACTTTTTCGCACGACATTGAGCCTTGGTGTGCCCCAGGCGCTGGCATCTAGTGCATCTGCGCACGGGCGCAGAGAAAGGCACTACGTCAACATAAGCGTCTACAAGATGTACTCTCTGTGGCAGGGTGGCTAATTTGAAGGTGACCTTTACAGCTTTGGTAGAATCGCCTTTCTTGTTCTTCAGACGCTCCACAGAGGACGCGTTGCCGAGTGATTGCCTCACTATCTGCAGCTCGCCCTCTCCGAGCGGTATGCCGTAAATGACTCCTACTGTAGTAGGTTGGGGTATGGAGCACCTCACCTTTACCCCACCCAGTTCTCTCTGAATGCTAAGTTTGTGTTGGATAGTAGCGTTTTTACAGTGAGCAATGTAGTGCCCCGAATTTAACCTTTCCATGATGAGTTCGTCCTGCTTTACTGCCCCAGCAGCACGTCGGACAGGGTCAAACCATGGATGAAAGAAAGACAGTTTCGTTGAGCCAGTGCCCAGATCAACTATTTTGACCGGGAACTGTGCAAAAGTACGTTGGGGTTTAATTCGAGGTTGCGCGTAGTTTGCATCATGGGCAGGTTTAAAAGCAGCTTTGTTCTTTCTAACGAACGCCGCTCGGGCTTTACACGTATGGCCGGCGTGATCAAAGCCTTCATTGTCAATAGCACTAGCGAGTTGACCATTGCAGCTGACGTCTTCAGCGCCATTGTTAGCGTCGCCCGGAGCATCGTTATCGGACGAACCGGGAACAATTGGGGGGTTTTCCGAGTCACGAGAAGGGGAAATCGGAGAATGGGACTGCACAGAGGCATGACTATCTTCTTCAAATAAATCATCATCTTCCGAGTTTCTGTCTTCCTCAAGGATTCTTAATTTCTTTCCGTCCGTGCCTAGATCAGGCGAGTCGGAGGGATGAGTACGTTTACCTACTACAGGGGTAGCAGGAAAAGAGTTGTTCTCAATAGTTGTGTCGGTGTGACCAGTAGGTCGTTCCTCTCCCTGGGGAGTAGCATTTGAATCAAGATGACCCTCTACCGAGTCCATGACAAAAGCTAACTTCAGCACTGTTTAAGACAACGTGGCTCTGAACTAGAATATGTTTAATACGATTAATGGCTACAGAGACAGACAGAGGGGGGAAAGACAGCAGCAGCAGTTAAAAATGGCGGAAACAAAGACGATAAAAAGAGCGGGAATTTCAAACCGATCAGGATGTGATAGCGGGAAATGCCAACGCGACCGGAGCGGTGTACAAAAAGGAGTGAAAGAATGAAAACTAATCTATAGCTAGGAAAAGAACAGAAAATGCAAAGGCAACGAGAGCGTAAGAGAAAAAAGATTGCAAGATGGGAGAATGGAGAGATGATACTATATGTACAGCATACAGAAAAAGCAGAGAGGCAAAGGCCTGCAAACCGAAATGGCAGGAAATAATAGTGATAATAGACACTTATCTGGGTGTTCGGAGGATTTCAGCGACAGGCCACTGAAGGGAGAACAAACCTGATCACACTGTGTTAGTGGAAGGGAAGTTGGTGTCCACCGAAGGCGTCCCGGGCGAATATCCTCCGTACACGTAAAAGTGAATCCAAGCTGTGCGCAGAGAGCTCAGCGATACGTCCGACCTCGGCGGTAGCTCGCAGTCGAATCAAACACCCCGAGACTGCTGCTACTGCTGCTATTTTAGAAAGGGATCGGGACTTCCAGCTTTCGCTGATTTCGTCCAGGGGGGGGGGGGGGGGGCGGGGGAGGGGGGGGGGGGGAGGGGGTTTATTTTGACTGTTGCTGATGTACGCGCATCGCTTTATTCTATCCTTCATCATGCCTGTCCGCGTCTTGGGCGGTTGGGTCGTTGGGGAGAGCCCGTGCTCCAGTGGGTGTCCGGGTCCCGGTCTCGCTGGGTCGGTGGTGTTGTCTGCCTTCTCTCTCCTTCCTTGTTTGTTTATATGTACTTAACTAGGGGGTGCTCGTTGAGCAGGTGTATTGTGAGTTTGGTGGTGGTGGACCATGTTGTAGGGTCAGGGTTTATGAGGCCTTCTAACGTGAGGGGCGTGTTTAGTCTTTCTGCTATTGTGGCTCTGGTTTCTTCTATATTTTGGCAGTCTAATAGTACGTGCTCCGTAGTGAGTACGTGGCCGCATGTGCATACTATTTGGTTCGGGTGGACTAGGTATCTTTCGCCCCCCAACCGGACTCTTGTTAGCCGTGATTGGTCTTTCCTCTTGCCTTGAAGAAGGGTGGGTATGTTGTTAAGTACCCTTGTGAGATTTTTCCGTCTCCCTCTTTTGGTCTGGTGGAATTCTTTTACCCATAGTTTTGAAAGGCGGGTCTGAGTGCATTGGACCTCTCGTTAGCTGACAGTGGTAGGTTGAAGAAGGTCGATTCTTGATCGAGGCCTTTCTTCGCTACTCTGTCTGCACTTTCATTGCCTGGGATCCCCACGTGGGAGGGGACCCACATGATTTTGATCGTTTTACCGTGATCTGCGAGTTCTGCTGCTTGTACTCTAATCAGGTATGTTAGGTCTTCTCTGAATGAGTCTAGGTTTTGGATCGCTTGGATTGCTGACAGCGAGTCCGTCACTATGAGTATGTGTTTGTTTTTCTGTAGGTCACTCTTTATTGCCTTATAAGCTCCTAGGATGGCCGTGAGTTCAGCTGTGAAGACCGCTGAGTGATCTGGTAGCTTTATGGCCCGGTCCGATTTGTTGGGGACGTGGATACCTAGTCCGGTTGCGTGGGTGGTTGGGTCATGGGACCAGTCTGTATAGATGAGTGCGTAGTTTTTGTATGTAGTGGTTTTTTTAATGTCAAACTCCATTTTAATTTTGGGCCCGTCTACTGTTTTCTGATACTTAGTTAGGTCCAGAACCCCGAGACTGAGAAGGCTGGGAGCCTATATAAAGCGGCCGATACCCCGAGACTTGCTTGCTTGCTTGCTTAAACAGGGACAGGGACTTCCAACTTCCATTGATTTCGTCCGGGGGGGGTGGGCCAGGGGGTTTGGGGGGGAGGTTGTCTCACTGACTGTCTGCCGCGCCGTCGCTCAGCTGGCTGATGTTACTGCCATGGCCGGGTGGTTGGTGGTGAAGGAGGCGGGTGGTGTGGTCGGTGGGCCGTTGTTCTATCTCCAGGCTGGGGGGTGTTGGAAGGCCAGCCACTCTAGTAGTTGTTGGATGAGTGGTGGCGGTGGTGGTGGCGGCCGGGAGAACCGTGGCCGGTTGAGGTGGGGTGTCGGGAAGTGGGGTGGTGGTGGTGGTGGCCAATCGATCCGAGGTCGTGGTGTCTGGCGCTGGCGTGGACGCGGTGGGTGGCGGTGTCGTGGTGGCAGGCGAAGGTGTGGTGGTGGTGTGGGGAGCAGTGGCGGTCGCTGCTGACGGGCATGCTTCGGTGGTCGGTGGCGCCTCCTATGAGGGCCAACCGCCGGTCCGTTGCATGGTGGTGGTGGTTGCTGTGGTGGGGGGCCGGCTGGCCCGTTGCGTGGTGTTGGTGGTTGTTGGGGTGCCAGGTCCGTAGCCGTGCCCTTGGTCACGGTTGGTTCGGTGATTGTGCCGGCCTCCTGTGTTGCGGGTTGAGGGGTTGTGTTGGTCGTTTTGTTGGCTGTCTCGGGGACTTCTGTGGTGGCCTGGCTGGTTGCGTCGGTCGTTAGCGGTGGCTGGAGATCCCGGATCGCTCCGGTGTGCACCAGCCACCGGGTGGTGACCAACGCACGGTGGTACTTTTCCCCCTTCAGTGTGTCAATGGCTGGAATTGCATCTTGGATGAGGAGTACCAGGTCGTCAAACGTCATCAGGCGGACCCTCGTTCCCTCCTCCTCAGCAGTTGCCGGCCGTTCCCGAACAAGTGATTCGGGTATCACGACCGGCCGTGTGGCGGGCTGAGGGTCGGGTCCTGGCGCTGGTGTTGGCCGTGACGAACCCTGGCACTCACTCTCCCTGGCTCGTTGTTGTTGACGTGTGAGGCGCTCATGTTGGCGCTTTTCCGCTTGAATTTTCTTTCGGACTTGCGCCTTGTATTCGTGGTAGGGGCTCCTTTCCTCCCACTCCATAGTGCAGTGCGGTGACCGATCACTGCGCTTGGGTCTTGAGTCGCCTGACCCCGAGACTGAGAATCGGCCGCTTTATATAGGCTCCCAGCCTCTGGGTCCGGAAACTACGTCACAGCTTCGCGCGTGTAGTCTGCTACACACTAACTAGCCAAGTCAGCAAAATTCTCGCTCACAGTGCGCCAAGCGTGCACTAAACCACTGAACTCTGACTCGCTGGTAGTAAGTAACTAGCGATAGCGTTAGCAGAGGGCTCCTCTGCTACAAATACATGCTTCACGAATCATAGATAGTAACAACCAGTCCATCAGCTGAACGCATGTCATGATCTGACATTTAGCCAATGCACCAAAGGTTTCTGTACATGACCACGCCAAGTCCATAGTCCAGTGACCTCCCCTTTCTGTTCACACTAGGCGGATGTCAAACAGCATGTGCTGCTCTGTGACTTTGCCACTTTCCGCCTTTGCCACAAACCACAAACCACAAACCAGCACACATAGCGACAGTGAGTAAGAGGCATCGAAACCTCGCAGTTTGTTTCTTTAAGTCCCTTCTATTTATAGAAGGGGCTTTTGTAGGACGGGTCGCGGTGGGGCAAGTTTAATGTCATGTCCATAATGTCAAAGGCGGGCAGGCCTAAACTTCTCACAATTGAAGTAAAAAGATAAAAATTATGTCATGTCTTGTTTCGCTAACTGCTGAACGTACATTTGGCGCGAAGCGCTGTATGTGCGTATGTATATGTATGTGTGTGCGTATGTATGTAAACAAGAGAATCTCCGATATTTCTGTACACACAAGCTTGAAACTTGGCGAAATACTTTCTTGAGTGGGCGGCTAAGAGAGCCTCCGAGCATATTGTAATTGAATGTCTCATTGAAGACATAAACAACCGTTTATAGGAAATCGGTTGGCCAGATTACAGTCCGTAATTTTTGTCATATTTATTTAAACTTCTGCATATAGCTAGTTTGGATAAAGACATTAGATGATTTCGTTAAGCCAGCTTTGTATATTTTCATCTTTTTTTTTTAGTAAAATATAATTCTTTGCAGAAAAAAAAAGTAAAAAGTAAAAACCGCGACTTTTCGAGAAAATCAGACAGTGACAGCAACTCAGACACTGACGCAATACTCTAGGCATGACGTAATTCTCTCTCTCCCCCTGACACATACACACGCAACGCGCGCGCAGAGTGCAGACTTCAACTTTATTGGAGTTCATTCGACAACGCCGTATGTGACTGGTTTCAAGTCAAATGAATCGAAGGTGAGATTACTTACAGTTGACCAGTTCTCTGTGATCTTAGTGGTCTGACTGAGGTAAACATATTGCAACTATTTATAACAAATTGTGTAGTGCAGATATTTAAGCCGATCTTGAGTAATTCAACCCAGGACATGCCTTACAAGTTACATTTGTGTGTTTTTTTGTTTTCTTTTTCGGTGGTCATTTGTAGGCCGATATTTTGAGATGGGTCCATAATATCTACATTGTGGTCAATGAATGGTACAGGGAAGAAAATGGGCATTTTCGTGCACCGTCATCACTACTTTTCTGTCCGTCATTTCGTGCTCTTGTTTAAATCGTTATCGTGCAACAATCCCAGGCCTTTCTTGTTGTGATGGTCTCCGCCCGTAGCTCTAACTCACTGTCAATTCGTCAATTATGTTAGCCCCGAGGCGGCAGATGCATTGGGCTACGCATTCCAGCTTGTAGCCTGTACTAAACCGCATGATAATCTATGACACTTGCAACCATGTTTGCTTCCGTTGTATTCAAAATGTTTTCCCATCTTTCTCATGATCGTTCAGTGATGAATACAAATTTTCTTCACTGTATAACTTTGCACAAAAAGAAGAAAATATCCTCATGGGCCCCCGCGGCTGTGGCGGATCATGAAGGTCCATGCCACCGACAGATGTCGTGGAGTGCCTTTCTGGCAGTAGACTGTGAGTTGTCTCCCCATCTTTCTGATTATCTCCCATTCGTTTTAGATCTATTCGGTCTGTCCACACACAGCAATGACGTGCTCTCATTTCTGGTCTGTCACAGTTTCGAACTGAGATAGCTCAAGTGATCCGCCTCGAAGTTTCCTGATTTTCATCTTAGTGTATATTGATCTGCCGATTTTCTGTCCGGGCATGTGCTGCAAATGTTTTCTCGGAGTTAAGGACTACGTCCCATACGACCCACTAGGCTGCAATTTATTTGTGAATCAGACATAATGTAAGTCAATATTTTTCATGTTTAGCACCCCCTAGATGCAAATAGATTGGCGCACCTGTAGCTAGTTGCAAAGGTAACAAATGTGGCCGCAAACCGTCATAATTTGATGAAATCGGCGAGATATACGTGTGCAAAATTTGATCGATCGCGTGTCCGATTCGTCAGGCCAGATTCTGCTGCTTAACTGTGTCTCTCTCTTGGCTTGACTTCGCGAACGAAGATTATATAGGGCTTGCCCACGTCGTCTGCAGGCATTTTCGTGGCTGCGGAGGCCAATCCGGGACAGGCAGGTTCGACCGCAGTGGCTGCAGGGGAAGGTCTGGTCAGGATTCTGAGTTACGACAACTCTGTTTTTTTCTTCTGAGCCGCTTGTCCTTAAGGTTAGCTCTGCGAGAGTCCTCAAAGGAGACGACTGCCTTGTGAATGGTGGAGCGCCACGTGTCACGGTCCGCAGCAAGCGAAGACCACTGGCGGTGGTCGATTTGGCAGGCACTAAGTGACTTCTTGAGACCATCTTTGTATCTCTTCTTTGGTGCCCCTCTGTCTCGGTGTCCAATGGCGAGCTCGCCGAACAGAGTGATCTTGGGTAGGCGATGGTCCTCCATCCTGGAGACGTGCCCCGCCTAGCGAAGCTGTGTCCGCAGCAGCAAAGCCTCGATACTCACAACCCCACCCGGGTTTGCCCTGGGGGACTTGGGTGGGGTTAGGTATTTTTTAGTTCCCAGGGTCACCCTGGTCAGCCCCACAGGGTGGGTTTTTCTCTCTATTCTGGGGCATGTGTTTCTGTCTACCCTTTGTCCATTCACCTGTATTTGCCTTTTTAAAACTCTCCCTACTGTCTGCACTGCCTGTAGCTCTTGATATTGGATGTGTGTTGCTAAATGGTCTTAGCTTTATTTAGGCCCCATGTGTTAGGTTTATTTAACGTATTTGACCGGCTGGCGACATACATTCAATGTTCTGTTTATTTATTTTTTTTTCACAAGCAGTGCAGGCACGTCCTGAGAAAGCCTTGTTGCTGTCGGGACGTTAAGCAATGTACAATCAATCGATACTCACAGTTTCCGCCTGTTCAAGGACCTCGACGTTGGTGACATAGTCACTCCAGTGAATGCTGAGGATGGTACGCAGGCAGCGCTGGTGAAAGCGTTCGAGGAGTCGTAGTTGGCTGCGGTAGAGGGCCCAGGACTCGGAACCGTACAGCAGGGTGGTGAGGACGACAGCTCTGTACACGCTGATCTTGGTGCCTTTTTTCAGCTGTTGATTGTGCCACACCCGCTTGAATAGTCGCCCGAAAGCACTGTTGGCTTTTGCCAGCCTGTTGTCCAGCTCCTTGTCCAGCTTGGCATCCGACGTGATGATGCAGCCAAGGTAGGTAAACTGGTGTACAGACTTCAGTTCGGACTCGCCGATGGTGATGTGGGGAGGGCGATGCTCTTCCTTGGGTGCCGGCTGATGAAGGACTTCTGTCTTTTTCAGACTGACCTCAAGTCCAAAATCCCGCCAGATTTGGAAACATGGAGGCCCAGCACTAACTGCGTCTACACTACACTAAATACACGTGTCAACATTCTTGTGGGTTGTACACATGACAACAAGTGGTTAGGTTAGGGAATGTTATTGTAGTTCGAAATGAAAAAGTTTATTTGATTGTGAACTTGTTTGCACCCGGTGTTGGTGGGTGAATCAGGTTGGGAAATATATGAAGCTGAGGCAGAGGTCGCGTTGACGTACTTTATGTGTGGTTTATCAAATAAGTAGATAAACAGCACCTAGGACAAATACAACAAAACATATTATCAGAAATGGTGCCAGAAAGTTGCATCATACAAATACCGTATTCACTAAATGAACCAACTTATTAATTCAAGTCATAACTAAGGCCGAAGCATCAGACCGTCACTAAATTGTGATTAAAACCAAAAGATCAATGTGAGGCGCCACACAGTCATCAAAGATACACATGATCAAACATAACATACATCATGATATTAAAATGGCAACGAAGCATGAAATCAGCATGCAAATCAGGGCATTTAAGGCATCATGACCATAGTGTAAGCAAATCATATGAACGCTAACAATAACAGAACGTGTAATGAAAAGGGAAACGACTAGAATCAAAGGAGGAGATAGGCATAAAATTTAAGTGTAGGTTGTGGCTTACATTCATGTGCAAAGTAGTGACCTGAGTCTATGCAAAAAGTAACAATATAGACCCAATGCAAACAGATATCAACATGCAAAGCAAAGCAACCTCAATACACAAATCAAAAGACTACGTCACACGATATATTATAGACAAACAGAAAGTTCAAGGCAGGAAGAGTGAAAAAGAAAGAAAAGAATAATGCGTCATACACAACTAGTGGCCACAGGAAATACTGTGTGTTGTTCCTGCGATCCCGGACCCAATGGCACCAGGCCACATAATGCAGTATCACAGACCAACACAGTGTCATGATTATCAGGTAACACAACAGGTGTGTGTCAATCTGCGATTCCGGACCCCGTGGCACCAGGCCACAAGATGCAATATCCTAGACCAGCACAGATGTCGCACAACCTAGCACGCTATAAGCTCATGTGTCGGTCTGCGATTCCGGACCCAACGACACCAGTCCGCAGGATGCAAAATCACAGACAAACACTACACTGGAATTACTAAGAGACGCATAATGACCCAATACTGTGTCAATCTGCAATCCCGGACCAAATGACACTAGGCCATATGATGTAGAATCCCAGACCGACACAACATGAGAGAGAGAGAGAGAGAGAGAGAGAGAGAGAGAGAGAGAGAGAGAGAGAGAGAGAGAGAGAGAGAGAGAGAGAGAGAGAGAGAGAGAGAGAGAGAGAGAGAGAGAGAGAGAGAGAGAGAGAGAGAGAGAGAGAGAGAGAGAATGAATGAATGAATGAATGAATGAATGAATGAATGAATGATACTTTATTTCTCAAGGATGGAGACAATAGGCGCACAGGCCTCTTTTCATGTTTGTCCTTGCTAAACTACACCATTAAAAGCAACATTAAAACAATATGTTAACAGCACAAAACAAGCGGTTACACCCACAGGTCACTTGTGTTACATTCCGATACAAGTTCCAAAGTCGCTGAAGATTACACACACACACACACACACACACACACACACACACACACACACACACACACACACACACACACACACACACAGCAAAATGACAGGGTCTTGGGGGAGGGGGGTGGGGGGCGATGTAAAGTCTGTTTATAGAAAGCGACTGCACACTTATGATACAGCTACTCATGTGTAGGAATTTAGTGAGCAGGCAAAACACTACGATAAAGAGAGATATTATGTAAAAGCTAACAAGTGCAAAACGGAGGACCACAGGAAATCATTGACATGGCTCTTTTGGGCATATTATCTACGTTAATGGTGTTTTCGTACCTTTGTACAGTCAATAACCCCCAGCCTGGTATGGATGACCTTCTCTGACTGCTTGGTCTTCATCTATACCCAAGTCTTCTGGCCTGACGGAGCTCCTTTGCAGCTAGCTTCGCCTGCCCTTGTGCATTTTTGACGCGGAATACATCTGTTTCCCCACAATATGTACGACAGAACTGTCCCGGAGTAATTTCCATGGTTTGCAGAATAGCAATCAGAGCACCCATCATTGAACAAACAGACTTCCACTTCCACAATTTGCTCTTGCTCTTATTATCCATAACTTTACCAGTTTTCATCCCAATGGTAGTTACTACACCTACTTTTGATGAATGACCTACAGTCATCCAAGTGCCATCAGTTGACACATGAATGTCGCGAGTGTTGTCACCCTCTATTACCTCAGCCTTGTCATATTCAGCTGTTGCTGCTGTTTGCATGCTGATTTTCTGTACAGAAGTGCTTGCTTTGTGCTGTCGCCTGTCGCATGACCATCGCGCTGCTGTCGTGTCACGCATATGGAAAAACTTAATTTTTTTGTTCTCGATTCATGTCGCTGCCACGCCGGTCTATGGAAACACTCTCGACCAGTGTCGTCAGCAGCAGACAAGCGGTTAATACCGTCTTCGATTGTTTAGTATCTTCGGTGCAGCCCTTCAAATATCACGGTCATTCCTGTTATGCAGCATGTACATACCTTTGATACCACCCTTGAACTATCACGGTCATCCGTGTAATATTTTGTGATATACGCGTTTTCACCAAAAGCTGTGACTGCGCTACGGCTGACAACCGGTATTCTATTTTGTTACGTGGTAGTCGTAGTCGTTGTATGATGCAATCACACCAGACGCACGCACGTAGGGTTCTTGTAAATATACTTCACTCAGCTGCAACTCGTCACACGTGGCACAAGGTTGTAGACCACAATGGAGTAACAGTTCAAACAATATTGTATTGCAGCGATGCGATCTCCTTACAATGCATCCACAAATGCACCAACACTGATGCACTGTCTCCTCTACAATGCATCAACACTTTTGACACACTGCGTCTCTCATACAATGTTCCTAACACGGTCTTTTATACTATTACAGATTTTAGAACAATCCAACAAATTCGCACAATACAAACCAATCAGAAAAAGAAAACGTAACCAAAACTCATTAATATTCATAAAAAATACACTAGAATG
This sequence comes from Semisulcospira habei, assembly GCA_036245525.1. Lineage (NCBI taxonomy): Eukaryota > Metazoa > Mollusca > Gastropoda > Semisulcospiridae > Semisulcospira > Semisulcospira habei. Next base: position 4,583,283 of record BTPG01000006.1, on the reverse strand, counting down.
AACGACAAATTTCCACTACTATCTAAGCGTCTTTGATACAATGTTACGAAAGGAGGTAGCCGACACTTTGACGTCATATATGAGGTCACTAGAAAGACCGCGAGCCTGTTCGAACCTTGCAGTCTAATCTTAGAGAAACTACGCGTCACAACAACAATCGATCGCAATTTTCCCAGCAAAAGAAAATGAATCCTTCTAAAAAGGTACGTAATTCTTATCAAAATTAACGCAAATGAATATCGAATCTTTCCTATGATTAACACACACATGCTCTCAAAGAATAACACAACCACACACGTAACATATTTGTACCTGACGGAAATCCCCGTACAATCAAAATCGGTCCCGACAGAGAGCACATGGTTCCAGTGCGGCCACGGTACATCAGAAATGGGGGATATAGAAAATGATATCAAGATTATCATCAACATTACTGTCAAATGATGTCGAGAAATTCCTCTCTGTTACGCAGATATCAAGTGTGGCAGATATCAAGCTTGGCTGACACTTATTAATGATGCTGTGAATGTAAAGTCATCACTTTGTGTGTTCGTACACTTCTTCAATTCGTCCTGAGGCGCGCGTTGGATCCGGGTCCCCTGCAGGCCAAGTCTGGTGTCCACGCTCTTCATCATGAACATGATCGTAAGTCCGCGCTGAAGATGGCGGTGCCGCGGCCGAGGAAGCACTTGCACGGAGCGTGGTGATGGACAGCGTGTTGTACTCGTCAGACTGCAGCACGTCGGCCATCAGCGTCCTGGTCCCACAGCCGGTCCGCCTGTCGCCTGGTGTGGGCTCTGTCACGTCTCCATGGTGCTCGTCGCCTCTCGCAAGATGGCAGTACGGCTGTGCGGCTCTACGCTGCTTTGGGCTGGAGGACGGACCAGCTCGTGATTTGTTCAGAGACAAAATAAATGGTTGTAGTAGTCTTGCTCAGTGCTGGCTGCCCCACCGTTTTTCTTTGGGCGTGCGGGGTTGGAGGTTCCCTTCTTCCCGCGGCGAGTTTTATCCGGCACACTGTAGAGGTAATCCGGGTCGCTCGCTATGACGTATACAGACGTGGCGCCGTCATCATTGGAGAATGCTGGGTTGGTGTGTGTGGTGCCTGCGGAATACATAAAAAGGTACATAAGTAGTAGGCAAAGTTCCTCGATCTCGAGTCCGAAATAGCTCAGGCGGAGCAAGAGAGCGAAGGGAATCGCCGGGTCGTGGGTTCGAGTCCCCGTCCCGGTCCCGGTAGCTGGACTCGCAATCCAGGGCAAAAATCGGACTTGTTCCATAGCATGGTTATTGAAAGGTCCTGGTAAATCAAAGTGGCACAGTTGCAGTGCGCCTGAATTGATCAGTGTTCAAGTCGTACTCCATAGGCAATGGATTTCCCTGTCCCCCATGACTGCCCGTCAGGGCCGTCCATTATCACTTCACTGGACGTTACACCCCGAACTAACCAACCGCTCCTCGATCTCACGACGGCCGTTTTGTGGTGACGCCTTGTACAACGATTGAATGCGCGTGAACCTCTTTACTGCGGGCGCACAACCAATAATACATACATCCCCCTGGCCTTGCTGACCCAGCGCGCGTGAGGATCTGTGTCTCTTGCGGGCCGGACTTGTCCTCATCACTCAGCGCATCCGCCAAACCCAGTAAGCAAAGGCCATCGGACCGATGTGGGCCCCGACGGCCTTTTGCGCATTGGGAAGGGCTTATTTTTTAGCAGTCAGTATGCCATGATATTAGGGACATCATTCGTGAAATGGCGGTGAAGGCGTTACGATACTGCATTAAAACAGCACGCTGCAACCAAAGGACAAGCTGTGGTGTATAGCTAGCTGTATCCATTTCCGGGCAAGGATAAATTTCACTGCTAGAATGCGGACTGAAGCGGAAGTGAAAACTTGACCTCACGTCTTTGTAAGACCAGAACTAAAGTTTAACCCTCTTCGGTCGTAAAACAGCAACTGCAATCATTTCATTCTGACAGTTAGTTAGTTAGTTAGTTTGTTAGTTTTGGGAGTTTAACTCCGAGCCGGCGACTAAAGCCATCTGACGGCGGCTCGTACTGACAGTGACTACGTGCTCTTCGTTCATGTTTCCCCGCCAAGCGCTGATTCCAAGCATCATAGGTCAACACAGCGATTAAGACCTAGCAAGTCTAAACCCTTTGGTTGTCGGTAGCGTTTTTGGTTGCCATGATTCCGACAGGAAGTGTTATAGTCCGACAGGAAGGGTTAGAGTTCGACAGGAAGGGTTAGAGTCCGACAGGAAGGGTTAGAGTCCGACAGGAAGGATTATAGTCCAACAGGAAGGGTTAGAGTCCGACAGGAAGTGTTAGAGTCCGACAGGAAGTGTTATAGTCCGAGTGGAAGAGTTAGAGTCCGACAGAAAGTGTTAGAGTTCGACAGGAAGGGTTAGAGTCCGACAGGAAGGATTATAGTCCGACAGGAAGGGTTATAGTCCGACAGGAAGGGTTAGAGTCCGACAGGAAGGGCTAGAGTTGGATAGGAAATGTTATAGTCCGACAGGAAGGGTATGAGTCCGACAGGAAGGGTTATAATCCGGCAGAAATGGTTGGAGTCCGACAGTGCGGGTTATAGTCCGACAGGAAGGGTTAGAGTCCGACAGAAAGGGTCATAGTAAGACAGGAAGGATTATAGTCAGGCAGGAAGGGTTAGAGTCCGACATGAATAGTTAGAGTCCGACAAGAAGGGTTAGAGTCCGGCAGGAAGGCTTAGAGTCCGACATGAAAAGTTAGAGTCCGACAGAAAGGGTTATATTCCGACAGGAAGGGATAGAGTCCGACAGGATGGGTTAAAGTCCTACAGGATGGATTAGAGTCCGACAGGAAGGCCGTTAGAGTCCGACATGAATCATGGCGCCCAAAGCGCTACCGACAGCCAAAGGGTTAAATCAGCTCCCTGTCAGCGCGGCCCCACGTCCTACCTGTGTTGGTCCCGTCACCAGCTCCGTTCCGCTCACTCTGGGTAGGGGCAGCACTCGAGGACGCATTCCTGAAACAATAGGGTTAACCCAGTCAGCCCCGACATGCCCACAGCGGGAGATGGAACGCGGCACTTCAAGCGTAGCGCTAGTTTTACTTGAGACATTTCAGGCGCCAAACTAACTTCGCGCTATCCTGTAACCCCTTCACTTCCAGTGGACGCAGACGGCGTTTGTAAATCATGATAGATTCAGCCGTGCGAGATCCCCAGCGGTCAGAGGAACCTGGATGTAAATTGGCTTTAGCAAGAGCCGTAGATCATCATGAGACCCCGCAACTGCCGGTTTATGAGGATCTATGCTTCTTGCAGCTGGGTAGTTTTCCACTTTCCTCAGCAGTGAAGGGATTAACTGGTACTGCGACTGCGTGGTTACTGCTAGGACAGTACGGGGCGGTAGGGGCGGTCAACATAAAAGGGAGTTCAATCTGCACTAACTCGAAGCATATTACTGTAAGGTATTCATACGCAGAAACACTCTCTAGCACCTCCCATACGTAGCACCTCGTATTTTCTTTTAATTCAGCTCTGACGCTGAAACAAAGTGGGACGCTTGCTGCTGTTTGGGTTGTCTTACACTGTCTGTATCAAACACTCTTTGACTGAACGAAATATTAATAAATTGTGTTGTACCGTTTTTTCTAAGCGTGTTTCTTTCTCCGTTGGGTACTTCTTTGCATTTCACACGCTTGGCAGTCACCTTTTTGGTCTGGATTACTCTTTGACTGGACATGCATGTTATTGAATGGAAACCTTCAGAATCATGTCTGTTTTCCGTTAGCGAAAACATGTTCTAGCATGCTGTTGTCTATCAGCCCTAACCCATACAGTTCTACCTTTCAGCAAGCTAAGCTCACTGAAACAAACGAAAGCCAACTCAGAGATGGCTCCGTTTCTTTGAAATGGGTGCCGTACAAAGCGAAAACCCGAAATTAATGTATTCAAAAAGATAGGAATGAAGTTAATTTTACATTTAATTCACAGTATTAGAACTGGCTAATTCAGGCACACTCAGAATCTGCAGAGGTACTCACAGACTGGACAGGTCATTATGCAATTGTGGTATTCCAAACCAAGTGCCATCTTTTGTCAACATAATAATGTTAGTAACGTTTTTTGATTACTTTTTTAACAATTATTGTGTCACCGTAAAACGTCAAATAATCTTGCAAAGGAAGTGTTGGAGTTCCATCCCATAAATTTTCGAGTCCCTGGTGGCTTAGACTGGCTAAATTGACATGCTGTTACATTCATTATAAAAAAGCTAGCACGGGCTTGCATCCACTAAACTAGAATTATTTCATGAAACGGTGATGTAGATTAACGTACAGTACAGCTTCAAGACATAACTATATAGTAAATAGTGTGAGCCTGCCCGCAATGAATGCTTGCTACAGTCATTTAGAACTAGCTAATACAATTATCACCTGAACCCATTCAGACGCGACGCCCTACAGCAGGAGATGGGTCGACCATGATAACTCAAGGGTAGTGCCAGATTAGCTTGGCGCCTGTATGCCTATCTCCTGCAACTGGTGCATAGTCATTAGATGACGGGTCCCAAATGTGGGAAATACGGCCGTCGGACTGAATGAGTTAATGAAGCGTACGTCTCTCTCATCTAGCGCCAGGTGCAAGAAGTCAATGTGACGTCATAGTTTAAGCATAGTTTTGATTGATTGTACATTGCTTAACGTCCCGACAGCAACAAGGCTTTCTCAGGACGTGCCTGCACTGCTTGTGAAAAAAAACAACTAAACAGAACATTGAATGTATGTCGCCAGCCGGTCAAATACATTAAATAAACCTAACACATGGGGCCTAAATAAAGCTAAGACCATTTAGCAACACACATCCAATATCAAGAGCTACAGGCAGCGCAGACAGTAGGGAGAGTTTTAAAAAGGCAAATACAGGTGAATGGACCTCGGGTAGACAGAAACACATGCCCCAGAATAGAGAGAAAAACTCACCCTGTGGGGCTGACCAGGGTGACCCTGGGAACTAAAAAGTACCTAACCCCACCCAAGTCCCCCAGGGCAGACCCGGGTGGGGGGTTTAAGCATAGTGCCTGACTGACCTTTAGCATTTCTGCAAGCGTCTCACCTTCTCTAAACAAGACCTCTCATTTTAATCAATCAATCAATCAATCAATCAATCAATCAATCAATCAATCAAATCAATACAAAGGTACTGAAAACATTAAGTTAAACAAATTAACAGAGTGCTATAAAGTGAAAACTTAGACTGAAATAAAATGAAGCGTTTGTAATCTCACTGCAAATTGAGGTTCTTGCCACAGATGTCGCCACATCTGTTGGTGATCCGACAGTAGACAATGACCAGCACGACGACAACCACCACAACAACGCTGAGAACGACGCCCACTATCAGCTGGATGTTCCGCCCTGTACCCGTTCCCTCAGTATCCAACACCCCGGAACCTACCCGTATCAACAGAGAATGCCTCATCATGATCAAGTTACACAATGTAGCACATGGCTTGTTAATCGTTCCCTCAGTATCCAACACCCCGGAACCTACCCGTAACAACAGTGAATGCCTCATCATGATCAAGTTACACAATGTAGCTTGATTGGCATCCTGTCTCGGAAGACAATGGAGTATGCGCTTGCTGGGTCAGTCACTGGAGTGACCTCTCCAGGGCGCAAGCCTGGGCGAAGTGTATGGAGATCCTGGGGTGCCCAGTCGTCAAGATCCCCCTCTCGGCCTCGCTGATGTATCCAAAGGAATGCAAAGCAGTACGTTTGGCACCAGTTTGGCTGCAGGAGCTGCCAGAACAGTGCGTGAATACAGGCAGCTGTCTGCCTTCGGGGCTCCACTCCTAATTTGAAGGGTTTACTCCCCCACATTTGGCCGTTGGATCCAACCTGATCTCCTCCGTCCTCTAGCCGTTGGCTGTCAGAAACAGCTCATCCGCCTAGTGGTGCAATGTGAACACCACCCCCTCACGTGGTTTAGCCCACCAGCTGAGGTGGTTTGCCAGGGTGTGGCGCTTGGAGCCAGCACGTGAGAGATTAAGGAGATGGATGAGCACCAGCGATGCCCGTCCGTCCTATGTAGGACGCAGCTGCCGAACAGCAAAGGTGCTACCTCTATCCAGAGCCCCTTACACCCCCTTACACAATGTAGCACATGGCATGTTAATCGTTCCCTCAGTATCCAACATCCCGGAACCTACCCGTACCAACAGTGAATGCCTCATCATGATCAAGTTACACAATGTAGCACATGGCTTGTTAATCGTTCCCTCAGTATCCAACACCCCGGAACCTACCCGTAACAACAGTGAATGCCTCACCATGATCAAGTTACACAATGTGGCACATGGCTTGTTAATAGGTCGATCGATCAGTCAGCTAACTAATTAAGTAATAAAAGTTAATTTTATTTCATTCCAAGCAACCCGACAAGCCTTGCACACATCTAGCAAGCCAGTTCACCATTAACCCTCTGTGCTTGGGGACACCGATACAGTCAGACACATTATTAACTCATTCAAGGTACCCGCATCAATAGCGGCGAAAGAGTAGTGTAGTGTTGCCGGTGTGTAACGCTATACGACACTTCCGCAGCTATTGATGGCACCTGGAATGCGTTAACAGTACTGGTGACTACATGGAAAAAGGGGTCAGTACTCTCACCACCTGCACGTGAAGAACTCAGGTCCGATGTGGTGGACGGCGAGGCGGCTGTCCTTCCAGTGGAAGACACTCTTGGAATTAGAGAGGAGGGTATTGTCACAGTCCGGCCTCGGGCTGCTGTTGTTGGGGTTAGCGGACCGGAGCAGCGAAATTTGATGTTGTCGATGTCCACTGCATCATCATCGTCGTAACCACAGGGACCGCCTCCTAGCTTTTTTGCCTCAAAAATAATCTGCAAAGTGTAAAATAACAAACAGTGAATTTGACACGCACACTGAAATCTGTCCAGTTGTTACAATCTAAGTTGTCATGACAATTGTTCGACTGGCGAAAAACCTTCTGGTCGGTCAGTGTCCATACAATATGGCTGGTACATCTCCCCTTCTGGTCGGTCAGTGTCCATACAATATGGCTGGTACATCTCCCCTTATGGTCGGTCAGTGTCCATACAATATGGCTGGTACATCTCCCCTTCTGGTCGGTCAGTGTCCATACAATATGGCTGGTACATCTCCCCTTCTGGTCGGTCAGTGTCCATACAATATGGCTGGTACATCTCCCCTTCTGGTCGGTCAGTGTCCATACAATATGGCTGGTACATCTCCCCTTCTGGTCGGTCAGTGTCCATACAATATGGCTGGCACATCTCCCCAGTGCGCAAAGGACATCGGGCAGACGTCGGCTGGATGGCCTCTTGCGGATTGGGTATGCTTGGAATGTTATTTTAAGAATCAAAATCAAGTTAGATACAGTAGGCTGAGCCTCTTCACAGTAAGGACAGACCGTATGTTGCGCCCCTTTATAGTTAAGAACTGCAGTACACTGCTCCTCTTCATACACTGACCGGCAAGAAAACCCTACACACACGTTATTTGTAGCTTCCAAAGTTTAAATTCACAAATATGATAACAAAACAAAGTCAATATCAGTAGATGATTCAATCCTCGATCCGAAAACGCAAATTGTGAAAAAGAATTGTTTATTTTGTATTACTGACCAAGAAGTCAACAAGGTCAGTGACTGTGGGGGAAAGTCACAGGTACATAGCGGTGTCCATCTCTTGCTGCAACGACGGCTTTGCACCGATATCACATCGACAGGACCAGATCGTCTGCTGGGGATGCTGTTCTAGTTATTAATTTTGCAGCCGGGTGGATCAGTTACCTCCAGTGGGGTGTCCGAATTTTCGTTTGGGACTTTCAACCTAACACAAAAGGCTGCCGACACCAGACCTTGCTACCCAGTGACCGGAATGGGGGGTGGGGTGGGGGGGGGGAGTGGGGGTGGGGGTGGGGGGGGGGGAGGTTGAAGGGTAGGCACGCCTAGAGAGTGTAAGAACCTCTTGCATCTTTTCAGCCCCCGTCCAAATATCGAAAAGCGATGGGGGAGGGGGGGGGGGAGGTGAAGTTTTTGCCTGTGGGATGGGCAGTGTTTGGGGCCACCACAACCCCCCCCCCTTCCGCCCCCCCCTCCCCCCAAGGCCATCCGCCCTCCGCCTCCCTTGATCCACCCCTGGCAAGAGCATTGTGAAGAGATGCAAATCATGGTGTTTTGTTGCATACTGAAGTGGTGTGACACCTCTGAAATGGACAAACCAGCCTGCATTTGACCAAAAGAGTGGTTGTGCACATGTTCAGTGAGGCGTGTCGTATCAATCGGGACTGGAAATCGCCAAATGAGTACGTTTGCTTGTCCCATATCGACTGTACACCAATTTTGCCATTTTGTGTTAAAGCTGAGGTGCAATGAGAAAAACCCGCCCAGCGCGTGTTTTAAAAAGACTACAGGACCCAGCTTGGGCCCTGCCCCTAAGTGGGTCAAATCGGTTCGTAACTCAGTTGACGGAGTTGGCAACTGCGTATCCCGAGCTTGCAAAACTCTCGGAAAACGACAGACCACTTCCTGTTGCACGGAAATCATCGCGATTAGCAGATCGGACAACAGCAGACGATTCTGTGACACTTTGAAACTGACCGACAGCCACGGATTTTACGCGCTGGGGACTATGATGGCAGAATGTACGGCTGTACATGCTGTAAGTATGACTCCTGACACATTGTAGTTGTGAACGAATTTTTTTCAACACGTACCTCCAGTCCAATATAGGCTAATATAAATAAATAAAGAAGCATTGTGATGTACAACCAACACAGTAAATTGGATGAGAGAGAGAGAGAGAGAGAGAGAGAGAGAGAGAGAGAGAGAGAGAGAGAGAGAGAGAGAGAGAGAGAGAGAGAGAGAGAGAGAGAGAGAGAGACGACTGTTTACATAGATGCCAAAAGATACAAGGTCGTCATGGGTCAAGCTGATTTTTAGTAGCTGCCCTTCGTATGGAGAAAAAAATTTGCTGTAGGCCACTCCAGATGAAAAGATATAACAACAGACACAAAACGACAAATAACACCTACTTCCTCACCCTTCCGATATCGAATAAAGCTTCAGGCTGTGCTGTGTAACTTACGGATAGCTCGGCCTGGTCCATATCCAGTGTGCGTCCAGGCAAGACACAAATGGCCTGCTCTGTCCGTCGGGTGGTCGAGTGTCGTCTGCTACTGTTGATATCAGTAAAAATATCGCTGGTTTAGATCAGTGATCGCGGTGCCCACTCGCTGCATACAGGAAGTGGCCTGTCTTTTTCACGGGAGTTTTGCCAGCACGACAAACGCAGTTGAAAACTCAGTCAACTGAGTTGCAAACCGGTTTGCCGAAGGTAGCCGAACGTGCACGAAGACAGGGCCCTCGCTGGGTCCTGCAAAGTTTTTTAAAACACGTGCGGGGCGGAGTTTTTTGACTGTTTCTCAGCTTTAAACATCATCTGAAGCTGAGCACTGTTGCAGAAAAATGTAAAAACGCACGTGCCGCAGGAAAAGCACGTGCGTCAACAACTGCTGCGGTGTGCACGTGAGAAACGTTTTTGCTAACACTAGGCATCAATCAGGTGTCATTCATTTATGAAAAAGTACTAATGTGCAAAATTATCACAAAATTATTTGTTTGTGGTTTTTATGCCGGCCAGTATTTAAGCATGCGTCCTCGTGGCAATGGTGCTGTAAGACTGGGTAGGTACCTACAAACCAGATAGGTGAGGCTAGCCCTGGCAGAATTGTACACAAACCAAGGGGAATCACTCAGCGCTGGACAGACAAACAGTTAGATCCCCTGCCTGTCGCTGTCAGTGAGGAAACACCTCGCGAGCAAGAGGCACACATACCCTAGAGCACATGCTTCTCAAGTGTATACACAGTTCCATCTTGCAGGTGGAGGGGACTGGATGAATCCATGCCGAGATGTTTGTTCCCACAGTGTTAACCCCTTCAGTGCAGAGAACATTTGAACACCATCCAACTGCAAGAGGTATAGATCCTCATGAGCCCCCGCAATTGCGGGGGCTCATGAGGATCTATGCCTTTTGCTGACACCACTCTGAATTCCTGTTCCTGGACTTCTAGGTTGTTTGTGTGTTAGATTTACGAAGATTGCTGAAACACAGCCTGCTTCCGCTGGCACTAAACGGGTGTACCGACCTCTGACGTAAAGATACCCTCTATAAGCCTCCTATCCCATGATTCTTTGTTGAAAACTATTCATTGTTGATATAGATAATCGTGTACTTACTCTGTGACGGCAGTTGCAATGCGGTAAATTGATTGGTCCCGTGTCCCGAAAGTTCCACCCTGTAGACCTCTCTGTTCGCCAGAAGAACTCCGTGCTAGAGGTGTCGTTGTGCAGATATACTGATAACTGACACTTTCCGTCCTGACGGAAGTAATACCGGAACTGTAGGGTGCACTGCTGGTTTCCTGTGGCTCGGAACCACGGGCTGGCCAGTCTCGCCACGCTGTTTGTACTTGCGTTAGACATTGGAGCCCGCATGTAGCCTGTGTGTGAAATATGCAAATGTATGACATGTTGGCGGTTGACGTGGTGGGGGGAGGGGGAGGTGGTGGTGGTGGTTGATGGGTGAGGGGGGGGGGATATGTCCTTTGCATTGTCGCTTTAGTTGATGACGCCGAAGTCCAAAAATCTGGGATTCCTCTTGTTTCTGACGACTACATGCAGGTGACCGATCGACCATGGCAGCACAAGGGTAGTTCCAGATTAGCTTGTCACCGGCTAGTTGCAGCAAGCTATTCTGACACCACCCATGAACGATCCACAGTTTGTTATTTAATATGTGTTATATCATAGTGTGTTAGAGCTGAAAGGTTTAGTTACACTTCACTAGTCTAACACCGCTCCATCCCCTCTGTTTCCACTTTACTAGTCTAACACCGCTCCATCCCCTCTGTTTCCACTTCACTAGTCTAACACCGCTCCATCCCCTCTGTTTCCACTTTACTAGTCTAACACCGCTCCATCCCCTCTGTTTCCACTTTACTAGTCTAACACCGCTCCATCCCCTCTTTTTCCACTTCACTAGTCTAACACCACTCCATCCCCTCTGTTTCCACTTTACTAGTCTAACACCGCTCCATCCCCTCTGTTTCCACTTTACTAGTCTAACACCGCTCCATCCCCTCTGTTTCCACTTTACTAGTCTAACACCGCTCCATCCCCTCTGTTTCCACTTTACTAGTCTAACACCGCTCTATCCCCTCTGTTTCCACTTTACTAGTCTAACACCGCTCCATCCCCTCTGTTTCCACTTTACTAGTCTAACACCGCTCCATCCCCTCTGTTTCCACTTTACTAGTCTAACACCGCTCCATCCCCTCTGTTTCCACTTTACTAGTCTAACACCGCTCCATCCCCTCTGTTTCCACTTTACTAGTCTAACACCGCTCCATCCCCTCTGTTTCCAGAAGACGACAGCTGCAGCTAGGACCTGTAGTTTGAAACACCACCCCCACTCTGTTTCTTCTTTCAGTTCTCGGATATTCCGCCTAGTTCCCGTTATTTGGTAGTGTGGCTGAATGTGTTCAGTGGTGTGGCTGAATGTGTTCAGTGGTGTGGCTGACTGTTCAGTGGTGTGGCTGATTGTGTTCAGTTATGTGGCTGACTGATCAGTGGTGTGGCTGATTGTGTTCAGTGGTGTAGCTGAATGTGTTCAATGGTGTAGAAGAGGGGCTGAATGAGTGCTGGTGTTCTGTTGTGCTGTGCATGTACGCGTTGTGATGTCATATGACCGTGTCGTCATTATGCTCTAGGCTGTGTTGGTTTGCGTCACTGTTTGTTCGTCAGAATGTCATACGTCATACGTCAGTGTAGTCGTGTTGAAAGCGGACGTCATGGGAATGAAGACGTTGACTGTGATAAAATACAAGGTAAACACAAAACCGTCGCTTCCTTCTTCAATGTTTTTAGTTATTTTGGCGTATCATTCCATTGTACACCTATGTTCCGGTAAGCTTTTCCTTACTGAAACATGTCTCAATTATGTGCTTTCTATCCTACCAATGTAATTCCAGAAAGGCGACTTACTTTTTAAGTCTCTTCTATTTATAGAAGGGACTTTTTAGGACGGGTCCCGGTGGGGCGAATTTCATCGTGTCAAAGGCGGGCAGGCCGAAAATTCTCACAATTGAAGTAACAAGATAAAAATTACGTCATGTCTAGTTACGCTAACCTCGCTGCTGAACGTACATTTGGCGCGAAGCGCCGTGTGTGTGTGTGTGTGTATGTATGTGCGTATGTGTGTGTGTGTGTGTGTGTGTGTGTGTGTGTGTGTGTGTGTGTGTGTGTGTGTGTGTGTGTGTGTGTGTGTGTGTGTGCGAATGTATGTAAACAAGAGTATCTCCGACATTTCTGTACACACAAGCTTGAAACGTGGCGAAAGATTTTCTTAATCGAGTGGCTATGAGAGCCTCCGAGCATATTGTAACTGAATGTCTCATTTAAGACATGAACAACCGTTTATAGGATGTCGGTTGACCCATATTAGAGTCCGTAATTTTTTTAAAATTTACTTGAAAGTTTTGATATAGCTAGTTTAGATAAAGACATTGGATGTGTTCATTAGCCAGCTTTGTATCTTTTCAATTTCTTTTCAGAAAAGAATTAAAACAGTAAAAAAACTTCACTTCTAGAGAAATTCAGATAGCGCGCGCCGAAGTCTCTCTCTCTCTCTCTCTCTCTCTCTCTCTCTCTCTCTCTCTCTCTCTCTCTCTCTCTCTCTCTCTCTCTCTCTCTCTCTCTCTAAAAAAAAGGAAAAGAAATTAAAGCAAAGTAAAAATTAAACATTTTTTTTTGCGACGAGAGATTGGCGCCAAACGACTTTTTTAGTATTTGTACTTAACTACTTAACTGTTTTCGACGTAGGCAAGTCTATTAGTCGGCTGAAAAATAAACGCTCCCTTGGTCATGACGGCAATAATAGTTTCTTTTTAAAACTGTCTGTCCCCTATGTGGTTGAATCTTTAACATTTATCTACAATTTTATAATCCAGCAAGGTACTTTCCCAAGAAGCTGGAAAATAGCTAAAGTCATTCCGCTGCCTAAAACTAAAGACCTCACTGACCCCAACAAATTCAGGCCAATTTCACTTTTATCAACTTTGTCAAAGCCGACTTTAAATCTTATCTAAGCAATAGATCTCAGTATGTTTTTGTCAAAGGCAAGCGTTCCTCAGAAGGTGTCATTAAACATGGAGTGCAGCAGAGGTCTATTTTAGGCCATCTCTTGTTTTTAATCTTTATTAATAACTTGCCTTTGTGTACCTCACAATCAAATGTGCGAAGCAATTTGATAGCAGATGACGCTACTCTCAACGTGTCGTCGGCAAAAATATCTACAATTAATTCTTCTATGCAACATAGTCTATTAGATGTCTCAAATTGGAGCCGAGACAACTACATGATACCTAATCCATCTAAAACAGAGTGCATGCTAATCACTACACGTCAAAAGCATCAGCTAAACACACCGCCACTTAGCCTTTCCCTTAACTGTGAGCCGATTAAACAAGTAAGGAGCGCCGGCTGTTAGGCGTCATTATAGACGATCAATTGACATGGCATGCGCATGTAAACAGTGTGTGCAAAATTGTGTCCAGAAATCTATTTCTCCTTTCAAAACTTATTTACTTTACGAACTCACCAACTAGAAAACTCTTCTTCAGCGCTCACATCCAGTCCCACATTGACTACGCATCTACAGTCTGGGACGGGAGTAGTGATGCGTGCTTAAAGAGGCTTAATTCCCTCCACCGGAGGGCAGCCAAGCTAATCCTTCCTAATAGCTGAGACAGCACTGACTTAGGGCCCTTGACATGCTTCCCTTACGTAACCTCTTTCTGTTCAATAAGGGCGTGTTAATGTTTAAAGTCCGAAAATGCAAAACCCCGCGGTACGTCTCGGATTTGTTTAAGGATGCGAACACACCATACAAGACATCAAGGAACAAACTGTCAGTACCTAGGCCACGACTTGATATATTCAAAACTAGTCTGTCTTACACAGGGGCCAAACTGTGGAACTCGTTTCCGGCCAATATTACCGAGGCATCTTCATTGTCCTCCTTCAAGGCAAGACTATTCCGGCACTTAATTGAGCCGCCGAACAAAGCGCACGCGACTACTGCGTTCTGAATTATGACTGTTATCAAACATACAAGTGTGTGGGCGCGTGTGTATGTGTGTGTGTGTGCATGTGTGCGGAACAGTGTGTTTTGTGCATATTTGCTTATGCTGGTGTGTGCGTGCATGTGTGTGTGTGCGTGTGCGTTTGTGTGTGTGTGTGTTTGTGTGTGTGTGTGTGTGTGTGTGTGTGTGTGTGTGTGTGTGTGTGTGTGTGTGTGTGTGTGTGTGCGCGTGCATCTTGCATGCATGTATGTGTGTGTTGGGTTAGTCAGGAGGAAGTAAAACGTCTAGATAATCTTGACGTTTATAATATGCTTACAGTTGTTGGGTTCAATGTACCGAATGTAGTCTTAACAGTGTGCAATGTATACTATATGTATGTGTTTATTATGTAGTTGTATTTCATGTGTGTAATGCTTATTAGCCAGACGTGGGTCGGGACTGTGCTTCGTCTGACGCGAGCCGTTGGTTGAAGGCCCCGGACATACATCACGATACCACGTTTGTCCCGGCCTTTAATCTAATGTTTAAGCCTTAGTGGGGTCTGACCTAACTCTGATTTACGTACTACCGTGTGTGAGTGTGTGCAAGCGCGTGAACGTGCCGGCGTGCGTGTGTGTGTGTGTGTGTGTGTGTGTGTGTGTGTGTATGTGTGCGTGCGTGCGTGCGTGCGTGCGTGCGTGCGTGCGTGTGTGTGTGTTTTGATGTAGTTTGTAGCAAGGACAAGAATGAAAAAAGGTCTGCGCACCTATTCTTTTATCCTTGGAAGATAAAGTTTCATTTCATTTCATTTCATCTCTCTCTCTCTCTCTCTCTCTCTCTCTCTCTCTCTCTCTCTCTCTCTCTCTCTCTCTCTCTCTCTCTCTCTCTCTCTCTCTCTCTCTCTCTCTCTCTCTCTCTCTCGCACAGTTACCTCAGTGGTTAAGCAAGTACATTAAAGAGGCCATGGCTCTCCGAAATGAACTGAAGCGGAACAAAGATTATGCTGCTTTTCGCAAGCAGCGCAACCGCATAAAGTACCTGGTGCTCGAGGCCCAGAAAAAAAAACACTTCCAGCGCTCGATGGATAATAAAACTGATACCGTATCTGTCTGGCAAGCCTTCAAGGCCTTTACCAAATCACGTCAAACACCACCATGTACTTTGATACCTGCTGATACTTTCAATCAACATTTCTTCTCTGCTGCCGACTCACTTTTGAATAAAAGTAATAACATAAACAAGCCGATTATTTCTGTAAAACTAAAAAAACTTTTGCGACAAGAGACTGGCGCCAAACGACTTTTTTAGTATTCCGTACATAACTGTTTTCGACGTAGGCAAGTCTATTAGTCAGCTGAAAAATAAAGCTCACGTGGTCATGACGTTTCTTTTTTAAAACTGTCTGTCCCCATGTGGTTGAATCTTTAACATTTATCTACAATTTTATAATCCAACAAGGTACTTTCCCAAGAAGCTGGAAAATAGCTAAAGTCATCCCGCTGCATAAAACTAAAGACCTCACAAATTCAGGCCAATTTCACTTCTATCAGCTTTGTCAAAGCCGATGGAAAAACATGTCCACCGGCACCTGAGTCACTTTCTGGAGACACATAACTTGATTTATCCGTTACAGTCAGGCTTCAGACCCCGCCACTCTTATCACACGGCTCTGTCTCATCTGGCCAATACCTGGCTAACTTCAATAAACAATACTGAAATGACCGGTGCGGTATTTGTAGATTTTTCTGAAGCTTTTGACTTAGTCAACCATGAACTGTTGCTACAGAAGCTGTTGGCATACCACATAGACACAGATTCCGCTGCCTTCTTTAAATCTTATCTAAGCAATATATCTCAGTATGTTTTGGTCAACGTTAAGCGTTCCTCAGATGGTGTGATTAAGCATGGAGTGCCCCAGGGGTCTATTTTAGACCCTCTCTTCTTTTTAAACTTTATTAATGACTTGCCTTTGTGTATCTCGCAATCAAATGTGCGATGCAATTTGTTTGCAGACGACGCTACTCTCAACGTGTCGTCGGCAAAAATGTATACAATTAATTCTTCTATGCAACATAGTCTATTAGATGTCTCAAATTGGTGCCGAGACAACTACATGATACCTAACCCATCCAAAACAGGGTGCATGTTAATCACTACACGTCAAAAGCACCAACTAAACCCACCGCCACTTAGCCTTTCCCTTAACTGTGAGCCGATTAAACAAGTTAAGGAGCGCCGGCTGTTAGGCGTCATTATAGACAATCAATTGACATGGCATGCGCATGTAAACAGTGTGTGCAAAATTGTGTCTAGAAATCTATTTTTCCTTTAAAAACGTATTTACTTTACGAATTCACCAAATAGAAAACACTTCTTCAGCGCTCACATCCAGTCCCACATTGACTACGCATCTACAGTCTGGGACGGGTGTATAAATGAGTGCTTAAATAGGCTTAATTCCCTCCACCGGAGTGCCAAGCTAATCCTTCCTAATAGGAGGGACAGCACTGACAAGCGACTCAGGGCCCTTCACATGCTTGGGTTAGGTAACCTCTTTCTGTTGAATAAGAGCGTGTTAATGTTTGAAATCCTCATATTCAAAACCCCGCGGTACGTCTCGGATTTGTTTAAGAATGCTAACACACCATAAAAGACATCAAGGAACAAACTGACAGTACCTAGGCCACGACTTGATATATTCAAAACTAGTCTGTCTTACTCAGGGGCCAAACTTTGGAACTCATTTCCGGCCAATATGACCGAGGCATTTTCATTGTTCGCCTCCAAGGCAAGACTATTCCGGCACTTAATAGAGCCGCCGAACAAAGCGCACGCGACTACTGCGTTCTGAATAATGACCGTTATCAAATATGTAAGTGTATGGGCGCGTGTGTATGTGTGTGCGTGCATGTTTGCGGAACAGTGTGTTTTGTGCATCTTTGCATATGCTGGTGTGTGCATGTGTGTGCGTGTGCGTGTGTGTGTGTGAATGTGTGTGTAAGTGTGTTAGTGTGTGTGTGTGTGTGTGTGTGTGTGTGTGTGTGTGTGTGTGTGTGTGTGTGTGCGTGCGTGTGTGTTTTCATGTAGTTTGTAGTAAGGACAAGAATGAATAAAAGGTCTGCGCACCTTTTCTTTTATACTCGGAGAATATCATTTCATTTCATTTCTCTCTCTCTCTCTTTCTCTCTCTGACCGTTGAGGTGAGCGGTCGATCTTTAGCGGAGCTCCGCTGTGCAGTCAACCGTGACATATAGCAGTGGAGTACTGTGCTTCTTCTTGGATATACCATCATGTATGTGGATGGGTCTTGATCCCGGTGTATTGGTGTGTTGGTTAGCCATCTTTACATTTATAATGACCTGGCTCGGATCTGCTAGTGATTTGTGTTGTGTTTGTGAATTGTGAAATGGACACCTTACTACCTTGATGACTCTTCCAACGCGAACTTTCTCGACGGGCGACCCAGTCTCAGGATGTACCATCTGCTGTGATTTTTTCCTGGACTTATTTGTATGTGTTGGTTACCTTACAGAGACCGCGAAAGAGCATTTTAATGATGCCCTGATACTTTTCCAGGTACTTTTGTGAGACTTTATATATTTCACAATTTTATTATGATTTAAAATCTTAACTGAACTCAACTTCATATTAGATACCAGCACTTTTCAAGCCATGAAGCAGTGTTTCTGTGTTGACTGAGTAGCTGGCGCCAGCCAGTCTGCACACCTGGCACCTGTGACTTAATTCCCTTCGCTTTCACCTCCCCCCCCCCCCCCCCCCGCCCCCCCCCCCCCCGGCCCTCTTTTTGGGTGGGCCGAGAGATCACCCCCCCCCCCACCCCCACCCCCTTACGCGAGAGTGCCGCCCCGCTGGCCACTAGGCCTAATCCTCTTTGCCTTAGCACCCTCGCATTGTGATCGAGGATGGCTTGTTCTCTTCTCGGCTCTCCTTAGCGCCCCTGGGGCTAGTCGGCAGGTGTCAGCAAACATCTTGGCATCTCCATTTTTGACGAGCTTAGTGATGACATCACCCCTCCATCCCTCCCATGAACGTCCCGCCCACCATGTCCAACCCCCGCATCACACGCGCCGCCGCCAAGACCCCATGCAATTCTACACTTCAAAAGGTAAACGCAACTGAGAACCCGATACAAAAGAACTTTGAGACAGACTGTACCCGTGTCTTCTTGTGGAGATTAACCCTGCATGAAAGGTACGTCAAACACCCCCTGCCCCTTGGCTACAGAGCCGAATGGATCGACCAAGACAGTAATACAATACAATACAATACAATACAATACAATACAATACAATACAATACAACTTTATTGTCTGTTCGAGTCAAGGCACGACAGAAATTTGCCTTTCGGCTCGTCATGAAACAACAACATAAGACATTAACAAACGCTACAAGAACATATCATGAAAAATTATCTTTGCAGCAATCTATCACAAGCAATCTGTCACAAGATGGGAGGTAATGTTAAGTAGATCATACGGCGTTATAAACGAGAGTTCAAAATCGAGACAGCAGTTGGAATAAAAGACTTCTTAAAAACATTCCTTTTGGCAAGTGGCATGTTGAAATGTCTGCCTGATTTGAAACTGATCAGATAGTGGGTGACGAGGATCATTGACAATGCTAGCAGCTATCCTTCGGACAGCTCTATGGTACAGATCATCTACTGGGTACTGTCCTAGGCCAATGATCTTCTCAGCTGTTCTGACGATGCGTGACAGTCTGCCCCTGTTTTTCATACTGAGATTGCCATACCAAGCAGTGATGTTAAAAGTCAGTATGCTTTCGATCAGGCTTCTATACACGGATTCTAAAACCCTGGAACTGACATCAAAACTTCTCAGTTTCCTAAGAAGGTACAGACGCTGGTTTGCTTTTTTCACAATCAGATCGGTGTTTCCAGTGAAGGACAGCCACGACTGTGCCAAGGTACTTAAATTCAGTGACCACCTCTACAGGTTGATTATTAATTGAGACAGGTACAAAAATGTCATCAACTTTCCTGTCATCAATGACGAGTTCCTTGGTTTTCTGTACATTCATTTCCAGAAAACTATCTTTGCACCATGACTCTAATACTGCTGTCTGTGCAAAGTACTCAGCCAGACTGTCTTCTTTTTGGAGTAGGCGTACAAGGTCCATGTCGTCTGAGAACTTTAAGAGACGAGAAGTGGCAGTGTGACAACGCATATGGTCTGTGTATATAGAAAACAATGTCGGACAGAGGACACAACCTTGAGGGCAGCCTGAATTTAGCACCACTTGGTCAGACAGACTGCCGTGTACATTTACACGTTGTGGCCTGTCCTTCAAAAAGTCTCGCACCCACAGAATAATGTTTGTGTTTACATTAAAGTCCATCATACGCTGCAAAAGCATCAGTGGTTCAACAGTATTAAAAGCATTAGAAAAGTCAATAAAAAGAATTCTCACATGTGCTTTTGATTTCTCAAGATGTTGAAATACAAGATTGTACAGAGTAAGGCATGCATCCTCCACACCCCTATGGTTTTTGTAAGCAAATTGGAATGGATCCAGTAGTTCGGCAACATCATTTAACAGATGCCTCCTCACCATTTTTTCCATATATTTTGACAGAATAGAAGTCAATGCAACTGGACGGAAATCGTTGAATTCATGAGCGTTGGTTTTTTAAGGAATCGGGACAATGATTGATGATTTCCAAGCCGTAGGGACAGTATGATGATCAAGCATGAACTGAAAGATAGTAGTGAAGATCTTCCCCAATTGACCTGCACAGGTTTTCAGTACTTTTCCACCTAACCCATCTGGTCCAGGTGCTTTGTGCGCATTCAGCTTAGAAAAGATGTTTACTACCTCCTCTTCAGTAATTGACAAAGGTTCCGGCACAATGGACTGGCACAATTCATCACAGTTATCACTTAAGGTTTCTGCCATCGAACCGTGAGTAAAAACGATTTAGATCATTGGCCATCTCAACTGGATTCCCAGTGCAGAGCCTGGCTTGTTTCTTTTGCTGCCTACCCATCATGCCGTTCAGACCATTTCATGCATCTCTAGCGTTGCCAGAAGAAAATTTTGTTTTGATCTTGCTTTTATAGTTCAGTCTGGCAGTCCTAGCAGCCCTTCTAAAATCCCTCTCCTTTTCCCGAAATTCATCAGTGTTACCCTGTAAGAAAGCAAGTTTCTTCTGGTTCAAATACACCTTTAGCTCCTTGCTGACCCATGGCTTATTGTTGGCAAACACCTTCACTGCCTTGGTTTTAATTACAGTGAAGAAGAAGAAGTAGACTCCCCCCTCCTTCCCCCGTACCATGATGCTCTACACAGTACACTAGTACGAGTCTATAGAAGTTCAGGCAAGAAACTCGCCGTTGCCATCACTGTTTTCTATACCACCTGTCTTATCAGAGCCCAGGGAGCTCGCTGCCATGATTGGATAGACAAAGAATTTCAACCGCTCAAAGACTGTGTTGAAAAGATGTTGTCTTCCCAGCAATCTTCATCCCTACCACCCTCTGTTGGTCAGCTGGCGCTGCCACCTCCCTCCCCCGGCACAACTGACGGGTCTCTTCAGGACACTAATCCCTCAACTCTACTCAACAGTGATGTAACCAGCGTGACCGCATTCCCACCCCCTGTCGGTCAGCTGGCGCTGCCATCTCCCTCCCCCGGCACAACTGACGAGTCTCTTCAGGACACTAATCACTCAACTCCACTCAACAGTGATGTAACCAGCGTGACCACATCCCCACCCCCTGTCGGTCAGCTGGCGCTGCCACCTCCCTCCCCCGGCACAACTGACGAGTCTCTTCAGGACACAAATCCCTCAACTCCACTCAACAGTGATGTAACCAGCGTGACACCACCCTTGGACGTGACCACATCCCCACCCAGCCGACCGGCTGACCCCACCCAACATGATACGCCCGTCACGCTCAGCTGCGCAGAGGTTGGTGGAGCCACCGCTGCAAACAGTGACAACTCTACTGGGCAGGATCAGGCCACGCCCACCTGTCACTCTGTCCTTCGGACCCGACCACCACTCTCCCGCCACCTGTCTTTCGACCCAATCAGACGACGAGAAGATCTTCGCAAGTGGTCCGTCTGCCTTCCCACCTATTGCCGTTACCTCGCTACCTCCCCAACAACCCCTCCCCCTCGCTCAGTTAGCCACCCTGCCACCTCTCCTGTGTCAGTTTCAGCAGAAATTGGAGGCTTCGGCGGCTAACATCAAAGAACTCCAGTCGGAACTTCTTCAGTGAAGACCGAACTGGCAAGTGTCAAGGCGCACTGTGTCACCTTGCAACAACAACAAAGCGCTCTTGAAGCCCAAGTGCAAGACAACGAGGTTAAGAGGAAAGACGGCCTTTCTGTGGTGGAAAAAGACCTGACCAGGGTTGAACAGTCAACGTGCGCTGATTTGCAGAAGCTTACAGTGGAGCAGGAAGCCATCACCAAACAGGTTTCAAAACTTGATGCTGCCAGAGACACACAGAGCGCCGTGATCGGTACCCTGAAAAAAACAAGTAGGAGCACTTGGCCAGGTAACACCTTCCCAAGAAACAGTGAAACCAGCCCTAGCCTCCACGTCGCCCCTCCCCCCTCCCCCGGCCACCCCGTCCCCGGCCACCAATCACTCAGTGAACACCCCAGACCCTGACTATAGCCAGTCTGTTAGCCCCCTGCACACTCAACAGCATGATAATTATGTGCCTCGGCACGCATCGTTCAGCATCGAAACCCACAACCGCTTCGCTCCCCTTGACACACAGCTAAGTGACAGCAGGGCCGCGCGTGACCCTGACCACAAATCTGACAGCTCTACTCCCGGTTCGACCAACGCCCTGAACACCAAGCTGCTGACACCTTATAAAAAGCTGTGCCAATCAAAGGTGAACCCCCAGTCGCACGCTCTACTCCTCGGCGACTCAGTCATCAGGTTCATCGATGACCGGAAAATGTCAGCTCCGGATTTTACAGTTCAGAACATGGCAATTTCAGGTCTGTCTGTCAGTGACCTCATCAAGTGGCTTGACACCCGCCAGCCTGTCCGACATGTACACCACGTCACCTTTCATGTCGGAATCATCAGCTGCCGCAACTTGAATGTTCCGGTCGCATGCAACACGTGGCTGCAGCTCGTCGATCTGCTGGCCACCAAGTTCCCGCAGGCCACTCTACAGGCGTCCACCATCATGCCGCCCTTTGGTCAACGCCACCCCCTGTTTGCAGCCGCCGCTATATCCAATGACAACCTCCACGCGGCCTGCAGGAAGGCTAATATTGCCATCGTGGACCACACCGCCACCTTTCTGACCAAGAACCACGCCCCCCGCCAGGCCCTCTACCTGGACGGTGACAGAATGCACCCCAGCGCTGAAGGTACAAAACGGCTGGCCCTCAATATACGCTACGGTGAATACCGGCCCTACGTAGCTCCACAAGATCATGCCAACTTCAACTCTGCACCCGGTTACCAGGCACGCAAACCCCGTGGCTCTGACATGACTGGAGGGCGCCCGGCCCGCCAGGCATGTCAGGGCCACGGGGTGCGACCCGCTCAAGTTAAAGCTGAGGTGCAATGAGAAAAACCCGCCCAGCGCGTGTTTTAAAAAGACTCTACAGGACCCAGCTTGGGCCCTGCCCCTAAGTGGGTCAAATCGGTTCGTAACACAGTTGACGGAGTTGGCAACTGCGTATCCCGAGCTTGCAAAACTCTCGGAAAACGACAGACCACTTCCTGTTGCGCGGAAATCATCGCGATTAGCAGATCGGACAACAGCAGACGATTCTGTGACACTTTGAAACTGACCAACAGCCACGGATTTTACGCGTTGGGGACTATGATGGCAGAATGTACGGCTGTACATGCTGTAAGTATGACTCCTGACACTTTGTAGTTGTGAACGAATTTTTTCAACAAGTACCTCCAGTCCAATATAGGCTAATATAAATAAATAAAGAAGCATTGTGATGTACAACCAACACAGTAAATTGGATGAGAGAGAGAGAAATGAAATGAAATGAAATGAAACTTTATTTTCCAAGGATAAAAGAATAGGTTCGCAGACCTGTTTTCATTCTTGTCCTTGCTACACACTACAAAACAAAATAACGTACATAAAATCACTCTCTTACACACACACACACACACACACACACACACACACACACACACACACACACACACACACACACACACGTGCGCCGGTGTGCGATTGCCGCGTGCACAGGTTGTGCCAGATTAGCTTGTAGCCTACATGCGCCAAGCCAAGCCTGCACAACCCTCCACACACACACACACTGACACACACACACACACACACACACACACACACACACACACACACACACACACACACACCGATACAGACGGCACATCAATATATCATGTAAACATGCATTCTACCACTTAAAACTATACTACAGCAAATATAAAAAGTATAAAGGATTTTGTACATAAACCCGCTGTTGTTCTCATCATAATTATGATCAACACGGCTCACTCCAACAAACATACACACTGGCACACACACACGCGTGCGCGCGCAAGCACGTAGGGATGCGCGCGTGCACACACATACACTTGCACACACACAGATAAACACCGCGCGCGCGGGTCGACGCGAAGAAACCACAGCACTGCCACGCGGCGCGAGCACCCAATGCTGTGTCTATCGACAGCATCCCGTCTGGCCAGCCGAGTCCATGGGGTCATGGATATTACATAATGCGGCTTGCTGGTATGCCAGCGGTATATTACATGCGTTCATAAATGTTAGAAGGGAATGCAGACTATCCGTGAAATGCCGCATAAGGCATGAAGTGCTACGTGTAAAAATAAAAATAAAAATATAATAAAAAATAAAAGGAAAAATTAAGTTTTGTCTAGATGTTTGAGCAGCTTGGTCTTGTAAGTTTTAAGCGATGGCGCGGCTCTAACATCCGCAGGAATAGAGTTCCATAACTTTGCACCAGAATAGGACAATGACGACATATAAATGTCCAGTCGAGGCATAGGTACAACAAGATTGTTCATTGGTGTTCGACTGGACCTCGTATGAGCAAAGTGGAACAAACTATTGAGATAGGCTGGTGTTTCTGAGAGGGTGATTTTGCGCATGAGCACCAACTTATTATACTTAAACTGTTTTTCAAGTGGCAAAATGTCTAACAGCTTGAACTTATTGTCAGTACTAATGACTTCTGAGGGTCTGTCAACAATGAGTTTAATGGCTCTTCTGTGGAGCGAGTTCAGACTTTTTAAATTAGCATCGCTACTCAGAGAGAGAGAGAGAGAGAGAGATAGAGAGAGAGAGAGAGAGAGAGAGAGAGAGAGAGAGAGAGAGAGAGAGAGAGAGAGAGAGAGAGAGAGAGAGAATCGACTGTTTACATAGATGCCAAAAGATACAAGGTCGCCATGGGTCAAGCTGATTTTTAGTAGCTGCCCTTCGTATGGAGAATTTTTTTTTGCTGTAGGCCACTCCAGATGAAAAGATATAACAACAAACACAAAACGACAAATAACCCCTCCTTCCTCACCCTTCCGATATCGAATAAAGCTTCAGGCTGTGCTGTGTAACTTACGGATAGCTCGGCCTGGTCCATATCCAGTGTGCGTCCAGGCAAGACACAAATGGCCTGCTCTGTCCGTCGGGTGGTCGAGTGTCGTCTGCTACTGTTGCTGTCAGTAGAAATATCGCTGGTTTAGATCAGTGATCGCGGTGCCCACTCCGCGCTGCATACAGGAAGTGGCCTGTCTTTTTCACGGGAGTTTTGCCAGCACGACAAACGCAGTTGAAAACTGAGTCAACTGAGTTCCAAACCGGTTTGCCGAAGTTAGCCGAACGTTCACGAAGACAGGGCCCTCGCTGGGTCCTGCAAAGTTTTTTTAAAACACGTGCGGGGCGGAGTTTTTTGACTGTTTCTCAGCTTTAACAACTCAGAGTTGACTCGGCCTCTTCAGGCAGTGCCGCAGAAACTCGGCCAGCAGCCTGTCGACCCTTCGTCCCCGAACCCCCGAGGCCAGGCGGAACAGTAGTCACCGATGTTCCAGACAACTGACTTTCCGCCTCTTGTGACTTCATCTGCCGGAACGGCCCAGACCTCAGCTGCTAATGCCTGGGCCCCCGCTGCTAGTTGTGACAATCAAATTCCCATTGAATTATATGCAAATTGCGAAACTTCTTTTCACTGCTAGACAGTGTACATCGCGTGAAAACAACAAATTAATTCTCATTATATAAAAAATATTGATGTCTGATGGGCGCCACATTCCGACCCGTTGCCTGAATGGTTCTTGCTGGTGTGCGTATTTTGATTGTTTTCCACAACCTTCTTTGGCACTGACCGGGGAGGGTTGTGGGAGACGCTCGGGTTGCGCCGGTACGGGCTGATCTGGCTCCGGGTCGGATTGTTGTTCCTGTCATATATCAACCCGAATGAGATTATTCATGCAGGACTGATGTAATCCAAATGCTCAAATTTATGATTATCAATTGATTAGTACTACAGAACTCTATTGCTTTCGTAACTGTGAAACGTGTGTAGTTTTGATTCCGACGTAGAACCGCTATCAAGTCTATATCCTTCAATATTGACGCTATACTCAAAGCGATTTTAAACTCATTTTATACCTGAGAAATCGGTGACTTACTGCACGATATAGATTCGTGTACGTTTTTCTGACATAGCTAACGTGTCTAATGTGTGACGTCACGACGGTGTCTCAACTACGTTTAGTTCGTATTTGTTGTGTGATAGACCGTAACGGATCAGAGACACCCAGTGCGTGCGCCTCTTTGTGCGACGATTAGTCGCGATACAATCACACACCATAATCCTGTTACTAAGAGGTTCAGGATTAGCACTTGACCCCTGATGACTGATCAATGTGTGATGACTGGCTTAGTGGTCAGTGTGGATAGACACACCCGCGTGCAATTCTCATCGGAATGCGCGTATAATTATGACAATTGCAGCGCTCTGTGACTTTACAAACTGTGTTAGCCTGTGTATTGAACAAGAGTGCACAACTTAGTCGCTATTAAAGCTGAGGTGCAATGAGAAAAACCCGCCCAGCACGTGTTTTAAAAAGACTCTACAGGACCCAGCTTAGGCCCTGCCCCTAAGTGGGTAAATCAGTTTGTAACTCAGTTGACGGAGTTGGCAACTGCGTATCCCGAGCTTGCAAAACTCTCGGAAAACGACAGACCACTTCCTGTTGCACGGAAATCATCGCGATTAGCAGATCGGACAACAGCAGACGATTCTGTGACACTTTGAAACTGACCGACAGCCACGGATTTTACGCGCTGGGGACTATGATGGCAGAATGTACGGCTGTATATGCTGTAAGTATGACTCCTGACACTTTGTAGTTGTGAACGAATTTTTTCAACACGTACCTCCAGTCCAATATAGGCCAATATAAATAAATAAAGAAGCATTGTGATGTACAACCAACACAGTAAATTGGATGAGAGAGAGAGAGAGAGAGAGAGAGAGAGAGAGAGAGAGAGAGAGAGAGAGAGAGAGAGAGAGAGAGAGAGAGAGAGAGAGAGAGAGAGAGAGAATCGACTGTTTACATAGATGCCAAAAGATACAAGGTCGCCATGGGTCAAGCTGATTTTTAGTAGCTGCCCTTCGTATGGAGAATTTTTTTTTTTGCTGTAGGCCACTCCAGATGAAAAGATATAACAACAAACACTAAACGACAAATAACCCCTCCTTCCTCACCCTTCCGATATCAAATCAGCTTCAGGCTGTACTGTGTAACTTACGGATAGCTCGGCCTGGTCCATATCCAGTGTGCGTCCAGGCAAGGCACAAATGGCCTGCTCTGTCCGTCGGGTGGTCGTGTGTCGTCTGCTGCTGTTGATATCAGTAAAATTATCGCTGGTTTAGATCAGTGATCGCGGTGCCCACTCGCTGCAAACAGGAAGTGGCCTGTCTTTTTCACGGGAGTTTTGCCAGCACGACAAACGCAGTTGAAAACTCAGTCAACTGAGTCAGTTGCAAACCGGTTTGCCGAAGTTAGCCGAACGTTCACGAAGACAGGGCCCTCGCTGGGTCCTGCAAAGTTTTTTTAAAACACGTGCGGGGCGGAGTTTTTTGACTGTTTCTCAGCTTTAAGTGATTCTTATCACTGACTGTGGCGGTAGCAAATAGATTAAGATTACTCTGGTACGCTTCATCGCGTTTTGTTTTTAGCAACGGTACGTTGCACACGCAGAGACCTATATATCTGCAGACTTTTTTCACTTACATCTACGATCCGCTATCTTTCCCCCCCCCCCCCTTTTTTTTATCTTTCGCGCATGTTTTAGTGCTGTGTTTTGACCACTGATCTGCATGCCACATAGTGACACTTTGTTATTGTTGTTTAAACTGTCATTTAGTGTCACAACCCTGCTTCCGGGGTGCGAACTATGAGTGCTGTCACTCGAGATTCACCCAACCCACGCTAACACAAACCTAACACAAACACCAGAGGAACAATAACAACGACGTTTATTAAATATAACGCTAACAAAAACCAACTATTCCCACTCGATCCTAACCACACACTAACCCGTCACATTCACACACACATACGTCCAAACTCCCCAAACTAAATACCCTTAATACACCATACAAAATAACAACAAATATATAATAAACTAAATATCCTTAATAAAATACAAACGAACAATATATAAATAAAACTACTACCCTTACTACTAATACGAAGGAAACTGATAAACTTAAACCACACGCCACTAGACCCCACCGGAAGCACAAGCTTCAAGCGCTGACGCCAGTTAGACCAACGCCTTTGCTTCCGCGGAATCTCAGATCACAGCACGTGGCTCCTTAAGCAACACGCTAGTTCAAATAGCACTATATCAACTAAATGAACTAAATAAGCTTGCTTATTAACTCACATAAAGAGCGAGAAAAATAGATACAATACGTACGCTACTCTATCTCCCAAAAGGGATCACGAACACCAAGTTCGAATTAAGCTAGCAAGTTATACATTGACAGCACAAGGCTCTTTAACTAGCGCTTCTCAGAATAAGCAATACTGCGCGTACAAATGTGATGGGGTGAGGTAGGTGGTCAGAATTAAGGATTGGATGGTGGTGGTTGGATTTAGTGACTCGGAGACGTGGTCATGTTTACTACACTTTTATTTGAGCGCAGAAAGCAGAAACAGAAAGCAGAAAGCAGTACAGGGTCTCCAAAACCCGCGCAGTTTAGGTTAATATAAAAAAAACTGTTTCCTCCAAGGCACCGGTGCCAGAAGTTAATTGCTGGTACTGTGAGTCTTGCACGTTTGGTAAAAAAGAAAATCTCCCACGCGAGCAGCTGTACTTATAGAGGCAAGCTGCTGTCTCCGCGTCGGTACAAAGTCCACGCGTCGGTGCAAAGTTCACGGGGGTCTGGCACCGATATAAATGGCAAACCTGTATTATAGTAGTGCCAGCCCTAGGAGTTAGAATATCTTCTGAACTACATAGTGTAAAAAATATAATCGTTAAATATAAATTTAAGAACTTTTACCAGCTGTACTCTGGATTTAATTTGAGATTATGGGCTATTAGTGGAAAGTTTATATTTATTCTTAAAGCGGTCTCAGAAGTGCCACAGAAAATCAAACAGGCTACTAAATCGCCATTATCACTCTGATAGGTTATAATTAACCGAAAAACATATGCATTACAAAAAACTATTACCTGGGCCAAATCTAACCATAATAAATACTAAGCAATGGTGTTGTAATTTGGCTACAATACACGGTCAAAACCGATATACCATACAACACGTACACTGAGCTATCGCGTACACAACACTTAACGCTGCGTTTGGCAGGGCACCGTGAGCGGCGCACGTCATAGCTAGCAGTCGACACGAGTGAAATCCGAGAAGCAATGGTCATAAGTGCTATCGGTCTAGGTACACAGAGGAACATCGGGTTCACTCTGTTACACAAATGGAACATATGTCCTTAACTCAACATGACTGACAGTAAGCTGAATAAACAATATCGCGTATACAAGTGGAAACTAAACAATATCGCATATGCAAATGAAGACTAAACAATATCACATATGCAAATGGATCAAATGTCATTAACATAACTGAAAGTTAAACAAATATATTTTACGTCACGGGACCTTCTTGCCGGAAGCACAACCGTTGAGCGCAGCTCAACTCGACGCTCTTGCCTTCGCGATAAGGTCTTCCGTAATACAGGCTACTTTAAACAATATAATAAATACAAATGTCACTGTACCAAAGCTCCTCTCGCAATACAGTCGCTACATGGAGATGGAATACACTAACGTTCTTTACAACATTATAATTATACAAAACTTCACGTAAACAGGTTAGAAAAGAACTATTATGGGACGACCCGACCTGACTAAATACGAGGCGTGCCGCGACACTCGCGAAGGCACCCAGGTCCAGTGTCGTAGCCCACAAGGCGGAGTGACAGTCAGCTTCCACGCAGTACCACAGCACGGTGGCAGACTAGCTGGTTAGTTCTTCGTATTTAAAGATGCACTAAAACACAGCTGCAAAAATACTCATATAAATAACTAACAAAAGAAGACAAGATAATCACATTACCCTTCCCGCGACTTTAAGTGCCGTATTTATACTCCCATCACTTCTCTCCCACAACGGTAAATTAACGTCAACAAAATACATGTTCACAATCGCACACTTCCCGCAACAATAGATTTAGCCTCAACATATTCTCTTCACCTCTCTCCCGCAACAATAATGCAAACTCAAAATACATATTTACACGTCACCAAGTGACTCACTTCCGATACTCCGACGCTAAATTCCTGAGACGACCTCAGTCGCCTACTCGGCGTTAAAACCCAATAACCAAACCCCGCTAACTACTCTAGAAACAACGTGCAATAACTAGCATTCAATCTACACTATTCCTCGCTGTTCTGCGCCTGCCCCCCAACACACACTAGCCAACATAATAATACATAACAAGCAAACACAAACACCCCCCCCCCCCTCCCGAGCAAATGGCCACTAGAGAACTGTTGCATGCACTCACTGTCATCCGTGAAGACGCCCCGGCTAAGACGAAGACAAACAAGACAAGACAAGCCAGGGGTAAAGTCGTCGCAGCTCTCTTTTCTTCTCAGGACACCGACCTCTGGGCTCAACCAGGGCCGTCTCGCAGGGACGCCACAGAATGACGACACAGCTACTTGAGGCAGCGGTAAATGGAAACCCACGCCCGCACAAACCCCCCTCAGAGACTATGTTGAAAAAAGACGACTGTTCCTGTTCGCTGGTGTTTTGCGAATGCTGAAAATTTAGGATAACCTACGGTTGGCGAAAAACTGCTCACTACCTCACGTGATGAAAATTCACGTGAAGCAGGTAACACCCGATGACGTTCAGACTGGGTGGCCACGTGACTGCACGCCGTCCACCCAACCCTCGCACAGCAGCAAATCTCGTGTAAAGGTCAAATACTACACACCTACGCTATCGTTACCCGGTGACTAGCTAAATCCTGTCACCCCTCTAAACTAACTCCACTACAAAAATAGACGAAAAAAATTCGTGTCGTGACATTTAGTTTGTTAGTATATTTGAAACTAGTATTTGGTTGCGAAGTTACCTAACATGTTCACTGGTGTCAGCGATCATTTGCTTAGAATAGGCCACCTCAATGTATATCACCTTTGCAGTAAAGTATCAGACGTTACAATAATACTCAACCAACCCTCCCCATATCATATATTTGGCTTTACAGAAAGTAGGTTGACAGACAATATAAGCAACCAAGCTATCACCATACAAAATTTATCCATTCATAGGCGAGATGCTTCAGTGTCTGGTCATACTGGCATTTGTGCTTATGTTCACAATACTATTGCTAACAACGTAACACGACGATGTGACCTGGAATCCACCCATGTGGAAATCCTGTGGCTTGAGATAAAAGCAACCGCCAAGTCAACCCTGACCTTCGTATGTTTTATTTACAGAAACCCCGCAGCTACAGTCTCCTGGCAAGATGATTTTGTTGTAATGGTTGACAAAGTACAAAACTCTAAGGGTGATATACATATACTCGGTGATTTAAATGTTGATTTACTGAAACATGGCAACACGTCATGGAAATCTATGATAACGTTCTTAGGCCTTACACAAGTAGTTCAGTCACCCACCAGGGTCACTGCTACTTCATCCACATTAATTGACCATGTTTATACAACCAACGACAGTGCCCTTAGCAATGTCTATGTACCCAGCACCTCTGTCAGTGATCATTTTCCTATTTGTTTTTCATTATCTGCGAAGTTGCAAAAGAAACTTCGTAAGGAGCATATTACCATCCTCTACAGATCATTCAAAAAATTTAAACAAGATGATTTTTTGCATGACCTTTCCCAGACACCATTTTCCGATGTGTATAACTATAACGATCCCAATGTAGCGCTGTCCCACTGGTATAAGTTGTTCCTCAGTGTTCTTGACAGACATGCCCCGAGGCGCACTAAGCGTATTAAACATCCCACTATGACTGAGTGGCTGACGGATGAGATTAAAGCTGCGATGGAACTAAGAGACCTATTGAAACAACAAAAGAAATTTGACGAGTACGAAAAACAACGAAACATAGTTAAATCATTAGTACGTAAAGCACAGAGGCAGTATGATGAAAAGATTATTGCGGGCGGTAAAGACATACGCAGCGTGTGGCAGGTGATTAACACATTTACTAAAGGACAATCTAGCAAATCAACCAGTGTCCCCCCGCACCTTACAGCTGATGTGTTTAATGAACACTTTCTTAACATTGCTAAAACCCTGTTACAGACGAACACCAGTGAGCCAGGTGAATACGTATGTTCAGAACAATTGAAACAGCACAGTCAGATAAACGCTGGCAATACTTCTCAGTTCCCCTAATGACCGTCCTTGATGTAGGAAAATCTATAACCAACATGAAAAGTAAAACATCTTGTGGTGTAGACGGTATTAGCAGTAAAATCCTGAAAATTGCGCTCCCTTATATTGTTGAATCATTAACCTTTATATATAACCTTTCGATTCAAAAGAGCATGTTTCGGATGAATTGAAAATAGCAAAAGTTATTCCTCTACCAAAAAGCAAAGATCTGAGCGACCCAAGTGAGTACAGACCCATTTCAATCTTATCAGCAGTGTCCAAACCACTTGAAAAGCATATACATAATCATTTACTTCAGTTCCTGGAGGAAAACCGCCTTATTAGTGCTGCACAATCAGCTTTTCGGCCTAAACATTCGTGTCAGACAGCCTTAACTCTCATAACCCACAAGTGGCTTACTGCCATAAATGAGTCCAAACTTTCAGGTGTAGTATTTCTAGATCTTAAAAAAGCCTTCGATCTCATTAACCACTCAATCTTACTAAAGAAGTTACCTTTATATCACATTGACTCAAATGCAGTCGCTTTTCTCTCGTCCTATCTCTTAGACAGAACGCAGAAAGTGTTCTTGAATGGTAAATACTCAGCGGAAGGACTTTTGACCCATGGTGTCCCTCAGGGATCCACCCTAGGACCGTTATTATTCAACATCTTTATAAATGACCTTCCACTGTCAATATCACACCCCGACACAAACTGTGAACTATTTGCTGTTGATACATCATTACATGTATCTCATAAAAATGTTTCAACCGTGAGCGCAGTCCTCCAAATTAGTTTAGATGAAGTGTCAACTTGGTGTGAAGAAAATCATATGATTATTAGTATTCCTAAAACGAAAAGTATGTTGGTAACGACACGCCAAAAGCATCAACGTGGTTTGCAACCCCTTGAGCTGTCCCTTCACTCTCAGACCATAGATCAAGTATCAAAACATCGTTTGTTAGGAGTGACAGTCGACGAACAGCTCAGCTGGGAGCCTCACATAGAAACTGCCTATAAAACTATTTCGAAGAATCTCTTTTTATTATCCAAATTAAGTCGTATAGTTGACATTGATGCTCGAAAACTATTCTTTAACGCACACATCAAGACACATTGTAATTATGCTTCCAATATCTGGGACGGCTGTGGAGACATTCATTTGAAAAAAAATTAATTCCCTTTACCGGCGAGGTATTAAGCTTATTCTTCCTGGTTCGTCCCCTACTGATGAAAGACTGAAGGCCCTTAATATCCTACCACTCAGTAAACAATTGGAACTGAATAGATGCTTACTTGTGCAAAAAATTCTAAACGATGCCACCCCTCCCTATCTCCGTGAGCTATTTTCCCACACGAATAGAGAGAACACGAGGAACAGCTTACTCCATCTCCCAAAACCGAGAATCGACATCTTCAAATCTAGCATATCGTTTTCCGGTGCTAAGTCATGGAATAACTTGCCCTCTCATTTAAAGTCTATTTCAAAGTTATCTATCTTCAGAGCTCGCGTCCATAAATATCTGCTGTCGATGTGAATGTTCTATCTTTCTGCCTAGTATGTTGCTCCAGCACAGCAGATTGCTACAGATTAAGTAATGGTTTGACTGTCTGCATTAACATGTCGGGTTCATACACGTATATATTATATTGTTTTAATTCTTTTTGTATTTTATTTTTTATTATTATTATTATTATTTTTTCTTATTTTTTTGTTTCTGATGTTGGGGGGGGGGGGGTCTTTTTACTTATATATTTTTTATCTTTTGCTGTATCGTCTGATTATTTTTTATATGTGTAGAGTAGCAGGACAGTTTGGAAGATAGGCATTGCTATGCCTAAAATTTTTTATCCTGAATAAAAACGTTTCATCATCATCTTCATCTCTCTCTCTCTCTCTCTCTCTCTCTCTCTCTCTCTCTCTCTCTCTCTCTCTCTCTCATCTCTCTCTCTCTCTCTCTCTCTCTCTCTCTCTCTCTCTCTCAGTGAAAAAAGGAATTTTAAAGAATTTTTTTTCCATTCACATTATTAGCAATCATAATTGGTGCCCTCCATTTTGCCTTATCCATCTTTTTTTGAACGATTTGTTATATTATGTGCACTTGTATCTTAGTAGCTTCGTACCTTTGTATGTTAGTAGCCTTGTACCTTTAGCAGAGTTGTACCTTTGTAGATTAGCAACGGCAAGCGTGAAAAATGGCACATGTGCTAACTGCTTCTTCCGTTCAGAAATAAAGTTTCATTTCATTTCAATAAAGTTTCATTTCATTTCATTTCATCTCTCTCTCTCTCTCTCTCTCTCTCTCTCTCTCTCTCTCTCTCTCTCTCTCTCTCTCTCTCCTCTCTCTCTCTCTCTCTCTCTCTCTCTCTCTCTCTCTCTCTCTCTCTCTCTGGTGCCCAGAGTGCCTGGGTATTCTTGATCTGTCACGGTTTATCTGTCTCCTTTATCGTGGCGCCCAAAGTGCCAGGCTATTCTTGATCTGTCACGGTTTATCTGTCACCTTTATCGTGGTGCCCAGAGTGCCAGGCTATTCTTGATCTGTCACGGTTTATCTGTCTCCTTTATCGTGGTGCCCAGAGTGTCAGACTATTCTTGATCTGTCACGGTTTATCTGTCTCCTTTATCGTGGTGCCCAGAGTGCCAGGCTATTCTTGATCTGTCACGGTTTATCTGTCTCCTTTATCGTGGTGCCCAGAGTGCCAGGCTATTCTTGATCTGTCACGGTTTATCTGTCTCCTTTATCGTGGTGCCCAGAGTGTCAGACTATTCTTGATCTGTCACGGTTTATCTGTCACCTTTATCGTGGTGCCCAGAGTGTCAGACTATTCTTGATCTGTCACGGTTTATCTGTCTCCTTTATCGTGGTGCCCAGAGTGTCAGACTATTCTTGATCTGTCACGGTTTATCTGTCTCCTTTATCGTGGTGCCCAGTGTGCCAGGCTATTCTTGATCTGTCACGGTTTATCTGTCTCCTTTATCGTGGTGCCCAGAGTGTCAGACTATTCTTGATCTGTCACGGTTTATCTGTCTCCTTTATCGTGGTGCCCAGTGTGCCAGGCTATTCTTGATCTGTCACGGTTTATCTGTCACCTTTATCGTGGTGCCCAGAGTGCCAGGCTATTCTTGATCTGTCACGGTTTATCTGTCTCCTTTATCGTGGTGCCCAGAGTGTCAGACTATTCTTGATCTGTCACGGTTTATCTGTCTCCTTTATCGTGGTGCCCAGAGTGTCAGACTATTCTTGATCTGTCACGGTTTATCTGTCTCCTTTATCGTGGTGGACAAAAGACGTTAAGCCCTAAACATTTAACATGTATTTTCTGTCTCCTTTACTGTAATATGGTCCGTCGATCATAATTACTGTTTTGGGGTATTTTAGCATCAAGGCTCAATGAGTCAATCAACGCGGTGACTACATAATATTCCTGATTTTGTGGTGAGATAATATTCTTGATGTTGTGGTAGTTGCTACACATGTAGCCAGTTTAAGCTTGTGTATTACGTTATTTTGTTTGCAGTCAACGGACAGTGTACTCTTCTGGGGTTGGTTACCACCAGCCTTATTATGAAGTTTTGTCTAAATAGTTTTGTGGATTTCTGCATCATCTCAGTGACAATCCAACGCCGGATAACTGTGCCTGAGTGTGTTGCGCAATGTTTTCTCTGACCAGCACTTTAATGAAATCTGGACAGTTGTACTTTCATATTGATACTTCATAATCAAGCCGCACGCTGTGTGGACTGCGATCGTGTGGACTGTGGGAGGAACTTGTACTAAGCTATTTTATGAGTACTATACGGTCAGCCGCAGCAACCATATACAATTTTTTTCCACCTTTATATGTTCATAAAAGGTATTTACTCTCATTTCAAAAACGTTTTCGCTGACTGAATACTGGTTCTACTTTTCCTGCTACTGCAACATCATAATTTTTGTTCTTCTTAAAAATTACAGTTCTTCTTCATTACGTTTAAGCCTAATCTTTGTTTGCTTTGATTCAATATCATTGTCCCTCTCATTGTTTGGTTTTATTATTATTTGTGTTTGTGTACTGATTACTATACTTCAATAGCTTTATTACATTAAGTGTACTTATTGTTATTTTCTTTTTTGCCTCCTTCGTTTCTTTCTCATCTGTCACGATGAATCAAGCAGACGTGAACGTAAAAGATCTCCGCATTGGGCATTTAAATGTGTACCATCTATATGCCAAACTTGCTGATATTTCCGTTTACCTGAATGACTCAAACCCATTTCATATTTTTGGATTATCTGAGACACGTCTTGGTTCTAATGTATCTGATGAATCAATTCAGGTTCCTGGCTTTTCTGTCCTGAGACGTGATCCAACGGCCCACGGACAGACAGGATTAGCTGCTTATATTCACACGTCTGTTCAAGCTCTTACACGTAGACGACATGACTTAGAAACTGAGCAAGTTGAGTGTATGTGGCTTGAGCTGAAGGCCCCCCCCCTCCCCCCCAATCACCAACATTTCTTATCGGTTTTCTGTACCGCAACCCTGCTGCAACCTTTGAGTGGTACGATAATTTTCTTAGTATGTTTGATAAAGCCTGTAAACCTAATTCTAATGTCATACTTATGGGAGATTTTAACATAGACATGTTAAAGTCGCATCATGCATGGGACTCTACGATGACGTTGCTGGGTCTTAAACAGTTAGTCACTTCGCCAACACGAATAACACCAACAACATCTACACTCATAGACCACATCTATACCACACAGCCGGAGTATGTTCATAATGTGTCTGTCGGTAACCTTGGTATCAGTGATCACTTTCCCATCAGCTGTACGTGGTCCACTAAGTTCCCAAAAGCAAAGAAAGGATGTCATACGTATATCACCTATCGTTCTTTTAAAAAATTTAGTGAGAGCGACTTTTTATCTGACCTTAATAATGCACCTTTTGATCACGTGCTTAGTGAAACTGACCCAGACAGCGCTCTGTCTGTCTGGTATAGCATTTTTCTTACTATTTTAAAAGCATGCGCCTGTGCGGAGGAGGCGAGTCTAACACGCATCACTCCCGCCGTGGCTGACTCAAGACATCATTCAGGCCATGAGGGTGAGAGATGATCTGAGAAAACAGAAGAGCTTTGCTGAATTTAAACGTGAGCGCAATCGTGTCAAATGTTTAGTGCGGCAGGCTAAAAAATCTTTCATTGATCGTTTGATTAAACAAGACAATGGCCGTAGTGACTGGAGGCAAAAGTAGTAAAACCACTGTAATCCCGTCTACCCTGACTGCCGATACATTTAACGAACATTTCCTTTCAATTGCTGAGTCCCTGGTCCCTTCTAAAACAACCCCACCCGGGTCTGCCCTGGGGGACTTGGGTGGGGTTAGGTATTTTTTAGTTCCCAGGGTCACCCTGGTCAGCCCCACAGGGTGGGTTTTTCTCTCTATTCTGGGGCATGTGTTTCTGTCTACCCTTTGTCCATTCACCTGTATTTGCCTTTTTAAAACTCTCCCTACTGTCTGCACTGCCTGTAGCTCTTGATATTGGATGCGTGTTGCTAAATGGTCTTAGCTTTATTTAGGCCCCATGTGTTAGGTTTATTTAACGTATTTGACCGGCTGGCGACATACATTCAATGTTCTGGGTTTTTTTT
Source organism: Semisulcospira habei (assembly GCA_036245525.1). Classification (NCBI taxonomy): domain Eukaryota; kingdom Metazoa; phylum Mollusca; class Gastropoda; family Semisulcospiridae; genus Semisulcospira; species Semisulcospira habei. Next base: position 4,545,549 of record BTPG01000006.1, on the reverse strand, counting down.
TTTGTTTTTTTTTTTTTCACAAGCAGTGCAGGCACGTCCTGAGAAAGCCTTGTTGCTGTCGGGACGTTAAGCAATGTACAATCAATCAAAACCCTTCTAAAACAAACTCTCGGCCCTATACCTGTCCTGAAACCCTGACTGATTTCTGTAGAACGCGAACTGCGAAATTTGATCCTTTTGCTATTCCACCTCTGGCAGTTCACGAGGTTGGTAAGACAATTAGTTCCATGAAGAATAAAAAATCTTCCGGGCCAGATGAAATAAGCCCCAAAATATTGAAACTATCACTTCCCTATGTTGTAGAAACAATAACTTATGTCTACAATTTATGCATCCAGAAAAATGTTTTCCAAAAAAAACTAAAAAAGGCTAAAGTTATTCCCCTACCTAAAACAAAAGATCTGTCCGATGTTAACAATTATCGCCCCATTTCACTTTTGTCTGTCTTAAGTAAACCCCTTGAACGACACATTCATAAGCATCTGTTACAATACCTGGAAAAACGCAAATTAATCCACCCCCTCCAGTCAGGTTTTCGCCCGAAGCATAGTTGTCATACAGCCTTAACGCGACTTACAGACGCGTGGCTAAGTTCAATGAACCAAGGCGAATTTACAGGTGCTGTTTTCATAGACCTTCTGAAAGCTTTCGACCTGTTAGATCATGACATTCTCCTTTCCAAGCTCAGTATATATCTGGATGGTTCATTTTCAAGTAACTGTTTTCATACCTCAGACGCCAGTTCTCAGGCATCTTTTCATTCCTTGAGAACAACCTCGTTTTTCGCTTCCTATCTTACAGACAGACAGCAGCGCGTGATGGTCAATAGATCTTACTCTTCAAGTGGTTTAGTAACAAGAGGAGTGCCCCAGGGCTCTGTCCTGGGACCTCTTCTCTTTTGCATATTTATCAATGACCTACCACTACATTTCACGAATGACAGAATTGCATGTGATTTGTTTGCCGATGACGCAACAATCCACACCCCCGATAAGTGTCTTGAGTCTTTAAATGGTCGTTTGCAACAGGGACTGAGCGAAATTTCCAAATGGTGTGAAAATAATGCAATGATCCTTAATCCCACCAAAACCGAATGTATGACGATAGCAACCCGTCAGAAGCATCAGCTCAAGCCACTTTCGCTTAGTCTGGAAATCCAAGACCACACCATTACACAAGTAACTGAACATCGCCTACTTGGAGTTATTGTTGATAACCAGATGAAATGGCAATCTCACATCAATGCTGTCTGTAAAACTGTGTCCAGAAACGTTTTTATGCTGTCTAAGCTAAAATATCTTATTGATGTCGACGCTCGCAAACTATTTTACAATGCCCATGTCAAATCCCACATCGATTATGCCTCCACGACATGGGACGGCAGCGGTACATACACTTGAAGAGGCTTAACTCCTTGTATCGCAGGGCAGTGAAGCAGATCCTGCCTGATCCAGCCCTTTCTACTGACCAAAAATTTGAAAAACTGAAGATGCTTCCTCTCGACAGGCACCATCTCTTTAACAAAGGGGTAGTCATGTATAAAATCTGGAATAAAATCCACCCAGAATATTTGTGTAAGCTCTTCACCAAGGCAGCTTCAGGCTATTCAACATCAAGGCGTAACTTCATCACACCACGTCCGAGGATAGATTTATTTAAAACCACCCTCTCATTCTCGTTTTGGAATAAACTGCCAGCGCACATAACACACACTGGTTCACTCCCCTCTTTCAAGGAAAGCCTCTTCAAGTACCAGCTATCTAACAGCTCATTCACTGGTTCGGGTATCCCCATCGCCTAAAGCCTTGATATTAACCTCCGCGCGCACGTGTGCGTGTATGTGTGTGTGTGTTTGTGTGTGTGTGTGTGTGTGTGTTTGTGTGTGTGTGTGTGTGGGTGGGTGGGTGGGTGCGGCGAGAGTGTGCGCGCGTGTTTTTGATTTCAGTGAAAGAAGGAATTTTAAAGAATTTTTTTTTTTTTTTTTTTTTTTTTTTTTTGCCATTCACATTATTAGCAATCATAATTGGTGCCCTCCATTTTGCCTTATCCATCTTTTTTTTTTGAACGATTTGTTATATTATGTGCACTTGTATCTTAGTAGCTTCGTACCTTTGTATGTTAGTAGCCTTGTACCTTTAGCAGAGTTGTACCTTTGTAGATTAGCAACGGCAAGCGTGAAAAATGGCACATGTGCTAACTGCTTTTTCCGTTCAGAAATAAAGTTTCATTTCATTTCATTTCATTTCATTTCATTTCATTTCTTTCATTTCTCTCTCTCTCTCTCTCTCTCTCTCTCTCTCTCTCTCTCTCTCTCTCTCTCTCTCTCTCTCTCTCTCTCTCTCTCTCTCTCTCTCTCTCTACAGGGGATTACTCTCTCTAAGGGGATTACCGACAGTGGCGGTGTAAACTCTGCTGCCGCAGGTGGTGAAGTGATCCCGGTAAGGATTACCCCTCCGAAAATCGACAGCTCGTCAAGTACCCGGAAGGATCAGGCCTCTGGCGGTGTGCTGATAACGGTCCACGCGCCCCCGAAAGAGGCGAGAAGCAAGCGGAGATCAGCGGTGCAGGTGAGCGTGACCAAGCTGAGAGGAACGGTAATCGGATTAACGGCCTAAATCCACAAACCCTCATCCGCCCTCCTCCAAGCGAAGAGATCCTCACACATCATGTCATGGCGGATACCACAACCCTCGTTATAGGATGCTCTGTCCTGCGTAACGTGAAGGGAGAGAAAATGACAATGTGCCAGGGTGAGAGGGTGCAGATCATTTCTGTTTCGGGCCTGCAAACCTCCTACCTGACTGACTGGTGCATGAAGCAGGCGCCGTCACCCCGCGTCCAACTGGTCACCTTCCACGTGGGGGTGAACGACTGCAAGCAGCGGGAGATCACCAGCCATCAGTGGGAGAAGCTGGTTACAGCCTGCATAACGGCGTTCTCCAAAGCACGAGTCCAAGCCTCTTCTATCATGCCTGCTGGTCAGGGAAGAAATTCGCGTTTAAATCAGCGTATCTTTCCGTCCAACGCCAACCTGTGCCACGTGGCGAAGAATCTGGGCGCTTCCTTTATAGACAACACCGGCATCTTTCACACGTCAAGGCGCTGTACCGAGTGGACAAAAAGGCCGGCTTGACCCTATCCACCCGTCCCACGTGGGCACGCGGAGGCTGGCCGGTAACATCAAATACGGCGGGTAAGATGGTCACCGAACAACCTCTCAACGGGACGCTACATCTCCTAATGTAACAACCGCTAAGCAGCTTTACTCAGACATTGCTGCGGGGCGGGCACCGGTGGGCTTGTCATCCCCTGTTCAGAAGCACCATCAGCAACAGCAGCCAAAACAGCGATGCCCACAACAGGAGCCAAATGAACTACGGCAGCGGCAACGACAACAAGAACAGCGTCAACCTCCGCAACAGCAACAACAGGATCTACAAGAGCAGCACCTACAACTACAGCCCATTCAGGAGCATCAAGATACATCAGTTGTTGACTCCGACTGGCTGCAGCAACAGCAACTGATGTATCCGCCTGTGACACCGTGGCAGTACCAACCTCTCCCTAGCGTTGCTCATTGGACTAATCACCCACCATCTTCCGTTCACCAGCAACCAGGAACTACCCGTACTACCCGAGCTACCCAGCGTCCATTCTCAGTGGCGCCCAGTGGGCGCAGTTTGTGAACAGTGTGCGTGCGTAGTAGGCTGTGCAGTCGTTCATTATTCCCTACTCACTAAAAAGTGTGCGTTTATCTCCTGTGCCCACCTGTGAGTACACTAGGTGATCTCGTTTGGCCTATCTGCATTCTTTGTTGATCAACAGTGTGTTGTTGTCGATATAGTTCACAACTTCGTGGAGTTCGGGTTTTTTTTTTTTTTTTTTTTTTTTTGTTTTTTTTTTTTGACAATTGTTGTTACAGCTACAACGGAAAATACAAGGTGTTCTCCGCTGCAGCAGTAAACAGAATCAAATAACTACTTCGTGGATCGAATATTACCGCATTGTGCCAGCAGTGTGTTGTTTGCTGCTACAACGGAGAATACAAGGTGTTTTTCCCCTGTAGCGGTAAACAATTAGCCGTTTACTTCGTTGTGGGAATCATTCTACATTGTGCCAGCAGCGGAAAATTCAAGGTGTTGTCCGTGTAACGGTTAACAATTACGGCCACTCATCCATATCTTTGGATTATTCGTGAGGAAATCGTGTGATAGCATTCAGATCCACACCCACTGATGGTGTGCCTGGTCTTATCAACACATTTCAGGGCCTATAGTTTTTTTCGCTGCCTAGTGTGCCGCTGACCAGAACACTCTTTTCACGTGTGACATCTGATACGTGTGCTACACCACAGTCACTATTTAGACAGCTTGCGTGGCATTCATACGTGGATACACTATTAATCAAATGCGATCTTCATTTGATAACGCTGTGTTGGACACCGTTTGATACGAGGTGCTATAACTTCAGCCGCGTTTTACTGCGTTGACACTTTTATTCTTATTCTCTCTGTTTATATTTTTTTTGTATTGTGTTGCACTTCAATTGTGAGAATTAGAATTCAACATGATCCATAATACTCAGACACACGGAAGCCTTCAAACTGGCCACTTGAACATCTACCATCTTTTTAACAAGGTGGCCGATTTGAATGTTTTTCTAAACTCGTCTGAACCATTCCACCTGTTTGGTCTTAGTGAGACGCGACTTAACTCGGACATAAGCGATGAAGCCGTTCACATACCTAACTTTAGCATCACTCGACGTGACCCTCGTGTACTTGGTCAAACTGGGCTTGCCGTTTACATCCATAACTCAATCCAACATTTAGTAAAAAGACGTGAGGACTTAGAAACTCCGGAAGTTGAGTGCATTTGGTTGGAATTTAGGGCTCCAAAAACTAAACCCGTCTTCGTCGGCTTTTGTTATCGTAACCCAGCAGCCAAGTTTGAATGGTACGATGATTTTTTGCATGCAGTAGAAAAGTTGGCTTACCTAACTGTGACGCGTTGCTACTAGGCGACTTTAACATAGATATGTTGAAGCCCCATACCGCATGGGATTGCATCACCACACAAACAGGCTTAGAACAGTTAGTTTCGGCCCCTACTAGGATCACAAAAACAACCGCAACACTCATTGATCACATTTACACCAACCGTCCCCTTAGTGTATTCAATGTTAGTGTTCCTGACCTCAGCATCAGTGATCACTTTCCAACAGTGTGTTCATGGTCAACAAAACTGCCAGTGCATCGTAAGAACGGGCACACAACTATAACGTATCGCTCATTTAAACAGTTTAATCAGTCTGCTTTTCTAGCATACCTTGATCAAACACCATTTAATGTCGTTAAAAACGAAACTGACCCTGAAAAGGCTCTGGCTGTTTGGTATGGACAATTTACAAGAGTACTTAACAAACACGCCTCTTTGCGGCAAAAGCGGGTAAAAAGCCACACGTTACCGCCTTGGCTAAACCAAGAAATAATCGAAGCTATGCGATTGAGAAATAACTTAAGGAGACACAAGCTATTTAACGAATACTAAAAACAAAGCGTAGTGTAGAGTGTTCATGGAGAAGTAGTACCTTTGACTTTTCAGCCAGCAGCGTCTCTTGGGGCAGGCGGGAGCACTGGTCTTCACATGGCACTCAACTCTCACAGCTGGCTCCAGGTCCTTTACCTAGCCACACCCCGGTAACCGCTTCTGCTGGCGGGCGAAACGTTGTGAGGGGCTGACGCGTCTCTCAGTCAGTTGAAATACTTGGAGAGGAGACGGGCGCCGCCAAGTTCGCCTAAGCCCATTGAAAGGACTGATGGACAAGCAACAGAATAAGAATAACATGCGGGATCGGTCGGGGCCCGGATCACCAACGACCGCGCACCCCATTGGAGGTCTCCAGGGTGGGGGCGACAAGTGTGTTACTGGAACCAAACCCACCATCAAGCTGCCCACGCAAGGAATAACTATCGGAACTTGGAACGTTCGCACACTCTACCAGTGCGGCAAAGTGAAGGAACTCACCCACGAGTTGAAGCGCTATCGCTGGGACATTGTAGGACTTGCAGAAGTTCGATGGACAGGCTTCGGAGAAACAACAACAGATGAAGGCCATAAAATCTGGTTCAGCGGAAAAGAAACCAAGCACGAACATGGCGTAGCTTTTATCGTAAGGAAAGAGGTGGCTGGAACTGTCATCAGCTGCACCCCCGTGTCAAGCAGACTAATCTCCATCCGCATCTCCGCCCGACCGCACAACATCACTATCATTCAAGTATACGCTCCAACAGCAGATCATGATGATGAAAAATTAGAAGAATTTTACGAACAACTGGACAACATCATCAAGAAAACACCTAAGAAAGACATTCTGACTGTCCTCGGTGACTGGAATGCAAAGATCGGCCCTGACGCCTACCAACAATGGGCAGGAACAGCTGGCAAGTTTGGCCTTGGAGAAACAAACGACAGAGGCCTGCGACTTTTAGAGTTCGCACAGAGTCACCGTCTCACCGTTGCTAATACCCTCCATCCACACAAGAAGTCAAGAACAGTGACATGGCAATCGCCAGGAGGCCTGGTCCATAACCAGATTGACTTCATCTTGCTGCCTCGACGATTCAAATCCAGCGTTAACAAAGCACAAACGAGGTCCTTTCCTGGCGCTGATATTGGCAGCGACCACAACCTCGTCCTTACTAGCCTCAAGTTGAAGCTGGCATTGAAACGAGATAGCAAGAGCCCTCGCATCAGATTCGACCTCCAGAAGCTAAAAGACCCGGAAGTAGAAGAGCTCTTCCAAGCCCAGGTGGGAGGCAGATTTGCAGCCTTGGCTACTTTGGACTGTGACGTAGACACCCTTGCTGGAAATATAAAAGAGGTGTTACTTTCTACAGCAGAAGAAGTGCTGGGGAAGCAGAGGAAGCGCAAACAGCCCTGGGTCACCGATGACATCCTCGATCTCTGTGATGAGAGGAGAGCCTGGAAGAAAAAGAGAGGCCAAGACCTCACATCAGCAAACAAGTACAGACTTGTCAACAAGAAGATCAGGAAGAGGATGAAAGAAGCCAAAGAAGATTGGATTGAAGACCAGTGTTGTAGCGTGGAAGAGGGCATGGCAAACGGCAACAGCAAGAAGGCTTATGAAACGCTAAGGACCCTCACCAAGACTCAACAGCGAACAGCCACAGTCATCGAAGACAGCAGCGGCCAACTCCTTACGGAAAACACTGCTGTACTAAACAGATGGACTGAGTACTGCCGAGACTTGTATAACTACAAGGCTGAGCCAGACACCAGCATCCTCCAAAACAACCAGGCTGGGGCCAGGAAGGCTGAAGACCTGCCAGTGTTAGCTGAAGAGGTGGAAGCAGCCGTACGCGGCCTGAAGGGAGGAAAGTCTCCAGGTGTAGACAACGTACCTGCTGAACTGTTGAAACATGGAGGAGAAGTAACAACGAAGGTCCTCACTACACTCTGTCAAAAGATCTGGGAGCAAAAGAAATGGCCAGTAGAATGGACACAGTCTCTAGTGATCCCGCTCCCCAAGAAAGGAAACCTGAAACAGTGCCAGAACTACAGAACTATCAGTCTGATAAGTCACCCTAGCAAAGTAATGCTTAGAATCATTCTCAACCGCCTCAAAACTTTCGCCGAGGAACTGCTGGCAGAAGAACAGGCTGGCTTCAGAGTTGGAAGAAGCACTGTAGAGCAGATTTTCAACTGCCGCGTCCTGATCGAGAAACATCTGCAGCATCAGCGCGAACTCTACCACAACTTCATTGATTTCAGGAAAGCATTTGATCGCGTCTGGCACGACGGACTCTGGCAAGTCATGAGATCGTTCAACATAGAGGAGGGACTGATCCAAATGATAGAAGCGCTTTACAAGAACGCCTGCAGCGCGGTTCTACTTAACAATCAGTCAGGCGAGTTCTTCAGGACGACGATCGGTGTCCGTCAAGGATGCCTGCTCTCTCCTGTCCTTTTCAACATATTCCTGGAGAAGATCATGCAGGAAACCCTCCACGACCACCATACTTCAATCTCTATTGGTGGCAGATCCCTGTGCAATCTTCGATTCGCAGACGACATTGACCTCATGGCAGGCAGCAATAGTGAGCTCCAAAACCTGACAGACAAACTTTCAAGTAGCGCAGGGTCTTATGGCATGGAGATCAGTACGGATAAAAGCAAAGTGATGATCAACACCACAAGCGACAGCAGCAGCAACATTCACATGAACGGCCAGAAGCTAGAAGAGGTCAATAGCTTCAAGTACTTGGGAGCCACCCTGTCCAAAGACGGTAGTTGCATAGCAGAGATCCGTATCAGGATAGGTACAGCAACATCCGCAATGGCCAGGCTGGACAGGATATGGCGAAGTAACTCCATCAGCTTCACCATCAAGTACAGGCTTTACAAGTCCCTCGTAGTGTCTATTCTACTCTACGGCTGTGAGACTTGGACACTGCTTGCAGACTCAGAAAAGAAAATCCAGGCCTTTGAGAACAAGTGCCTGAGGAAGTTGCTCCGCATTTCGTACCGCGAGCACAAGACCAACGAATATGTACGGAGCATCGTCACTTCCCTGGTGGGCCCACATGAACCCCTTCTGGCAACCGTGAAACGGCGCAAGCTTGCTTGGTTTGGCCACGTGACCCGACACAACACCTTGTCCAAGACTATCCTCCAAGGCACTCTCGAAGGAAGTCGTCGGCGAGGTCGTCAGAGAAAGAGTTGGGTCGCAAACATAAAAGAATGGACCGAACTCGAGATGCCAGACTTGCTTGCCACCGCCCAAAATAGAACTCAGTGTAGAGCACTGTCTGTTGCTGCTGCCTTTCAGTCCCCCCAACGCCCAGTTCGGGCAAGGGACTGATGATGATGACGATGATGAAAAACAAAGCAACCGTGTCAAGTCTATGGTATGCAGGGCTCAAAAGTCTCTCGTTGAACGAATGATTAAAGAAGACAGAGATACTGCCGCACTCTGGCGCGCGGTTAATATCGTCACCCGAGGTAACAGCAAGAAATCGTCAGCCATTCCTTCTAGTATTACTGAAGACACTTTTAATAAACATTTTCTGTCTGTTGCCGAGCCAATCATACCCTCAAGCGAGAACGCGTCTTACACATGCCCGGAG
>BTPG01000006.1:4476401-4531401 GCA_036245525.1 Semisulcospira habei | reverse complement strand
GACAGTGTGTTGCCGGTTTGCAAGGATTGCTGTCTCTGATTGGTTAAAAAAAACAAACTCAAAAGCTATTTTTGTTCCGTGGTTTCCCGAACTTTGAAAATGTCTCGGTGCATGACGATGAGATGGATTCGGCGAATGCTTTTGCTGTTTGCGCTGTGTAATTAGTGGTGAAATATTGTTTAAGCTGGCTCTTCACGTCGTAAAAAAATAAGGCAGATGATGTGTATTACGTCAAATAGGACTACTTTAGTGCGTTTTTTTCTGCTAGTTTGTCGAACCGAGTTGCTATCAAGACTCGAAAACGAGGTCCTAACGCGTCAACGAGAGGGCTATAAAACGTCCGCTATTTTTCGCTACAGTGGTTTTTATTATCACGGTCACATGGTCCAGTTTGCGCTAAAGTTGCTGGTCGTGTGACGTAGGGAGGAAAACAAATATATATATATATAATACATAGTTCTTGTATAGCGCTGTTCTCCAGGAAACCACTGGACTCACTGCGCATGCACAACAGCACACTCTCTCTCTCAGACACACGCACGATTATATACTACTTTAAACCACCCAATCTCTTCCCAACACCTTACATTCACTTCCTCTATGATCAGAATAAAAGGCAGTCAACAGTTAGCTAAAGATGAGCTAAGTGTTAAATGCCCGTCAGAAAATAAAAGTCTTTAAGTGAGCTTTGAACTGTGACAATGTGGGCAGATTCCGCACTTCAGTTGGCAGAGAGTTCCACACACTTGGGGTTAAAAAGGTGAAAGAGTGCTCCCCGACAGTTTTCATGTTAAGCTTCGGGATTTTAAAAAGTTTTACACTAGAGGAACGGAGGGTGCGTGATGGCTGATAAACAGACAGCTTGGCATAAAGGTACGGCGGGAGAGATCTGTCAAAATGCCGATAGGCGAAAATTGCAATTTTGTACTGGCAGCGGAATTTTACGGGCAGCCAGTGCAGCTGCTTCAGTAGAGGCGTAACGTGGTCTCTCTTTTGTTTCTTCAAGATGAGACGCGCCGCATTGTTTTGAATCATCTGCAAGCGTGAAATCTGATCTGCCGGTAAACCTGCCAGTACAGAATTGCAATAATCGAGCCTGGACGTAATGAATGCATTTACAAGTCTTGACGCCGCACTTTCTGTGAGATACGGTCTGAGGGAAGAAATTCTGCACAGCTCAAGGAAACCAGCTCGGCAGACGCTACTGATATGATCATGCATGAAGAGCTTCGAATCAATTTTCACACCCAGATATTTGACACAGTTCTGGAAGGGAACGCTGCAGCCACCAATGTTTGCAAACTCGCCGTTAATCAGACTAAGGCGAGACTGAGAGCCAACAGGCATGACTTCGGTTTTGTCAGTGTTAAACTTAAATTTGTTGCTTGTCATCCAGGACAGGACGTCGTCTATACAACACTGTACGCTCATCTTAGCGGAGCTGAAATGGCTAGGCGCGCTACTTCTTGACAATTCAGTGTCATCAGCATACTTGAGAAAATCACACTCATGGGCGGCAATTACATCAGACAGAGGTTGTGAATACAGAGTGAACAAAACAGGCCCTAATACGGAGCCCTGAGGGACTCCACACAACAAGAGACTAGAAGCAGATAGCTGGCCATTAACAATAACAGCCTGAGAACGATCCTTAACGTATGAAGTGAACCAGGCCAGGGCAGTACCACGGATGCCAAAGGTCACCTCTAACCTCTTCAGCAAAACAGAATGATCGAGCGTGTCGAATGCTGCGCTGAGGTCCAGCAGAGCAATGAGAGAGACAAGTCTCTTGTCTGCCTTCACTAGCAGACCATACAGGACGCTCAGCACAGCAGTCACCGTGCTGTGATCCTTTCTGTATGCCGACTGATGCATTTCTAGCAGACCGTTTCCAGACAAATGGCTTTGTAGTTGTTTCAAAACAACCTTCTCCAAAATCATTGAAATAAACGAAAGGTTAGAGACAGGTCTAAAATTCTTCAAGTCGTTTGGGTCCAGTCCAGGCTTTTTCAAGAGTGGTGTCACAAAAGCATGTTTAAACTGAGTAGGCACAGCACCTGTAGAGAGAGAGGCATTAACTATGGTTGTAATCAGTGGGAGGAGATCATCGATACACTGTTTTATGAGGAACGTGGGCAAGGGATCAAGCACACAGCTCTTTGTTGTTGACTTCAGAATAAGTTCATGGATCTCCTGCTCAGTCACTGGCTCGAAACGAGACAGTAAAGGGCCATTATACACACCAAAAGTAGGGGGATCACATGAACACGAGTGTAGTTCAGAGCGGATGTGCTTAATCTTATCTGAGAAAGGGTCACAGAAACATTGAGGAAGGACAAGGTTGACACATCCGTTGGAAGGGGCGTGTTACGGGGCTTGCCCTGCAACTCACTGAAGACTGAGAAGAGTTGCTTGGACGACGAGCTAGAGTCGATCCTGTCCTGGTAGAACTGTCTCCTGGCAGACTGTATGACCGCTGTTACTTCGGTCCTAACTTTCACGTAGATCTGTCTGTGGACAGTCAGACCAGTCTGTCTCCAATGACGCTCCGCGCGTCTCCGTCGGCGGCGAGCTTCTCTGACGTCATCGGATAACCACGGGGCGGATGGTCGGTCCCTCACCAGCCTGGTGACAGAGGGGGCGTGTCGGTCGAGCACCTGTCGAAGCCCGTTGTTGTAGGCGTCCACGAGCTGCTCAGGCTCCAATGTAGGTGACTGACACAAATCTGTAGTAGCTGCCATCTCCTTTACCTGGGCCTGAAAATCAGCGGACTAAATATTGCGAATGTTTCGAGACGTCACGAGTCGTTTACGGGGGCGAGGTCTGGTAACTGCAATAGTGCAAGCGACGACACTGTGGTCAGAAAGACCAGGATAGTCCTGCACTGCTTTAAGCGACAACATGCTGCCCTCGCTACGGACCACCGCCCAGTCGAGTGTGTGGCCGCGCTTATGTGTAGGGACGCCAATAAGCTGTGCCAGATTGTGATCGCTTAGCATCGGCTCACCTGGCAGTCAGTACTGTCATCAAAATGGAAGTTAACGTCGCCTAGGATGGAGAAATCGCAACACAAGTTCACGTATCGGGACAACAGCTCCGGGAATTCCCGAAGAAAAATGGAATCAGTCAGTTTATTGCGCCTACTGAAAGTTTAAGCTCAACAGCCTCTATCAAAGTAAATTCAAGTGGTCCGCTTAAAGAAACGTTGCGAGAAAGAGCTGACCTGATGACAAAACCGATGCCACCTCCTCTCGATCCAGTGCGGGGAAATGATGGGGAATCGTATCCCGCCGGGGTTAGAGTTGCGATGCAGGCCTCATCTCTCTGGGGATAAAGCCACGTCTCAGTCAATATCACAATATGAGATGCTGTTTTGATACCTTGCGTCGTGGTCAAGGATCAAGTCATGAATTTCAGAGGCTTTCTGACGAACGGACTGCACATTGAAAGACAGTACCTTTATGTTGTTGCGTCTGTGTGTTTGTTTACGAACGCCGCCGGGTCGTATCCGCTTCCTCGGTAAGCGTGCACCAATCTGTAGTGCGCGGAGGTGAGAGGTCAGCGTGCACCAATCTGTAGTGCGCGGAGGTGAGAGGTCAGCGTGCACCAATCTGTAGTGCGCGGAGGTGAGAGGTCAGAGTGCACCAATCTGTAGTGCGCGGAGGTGAGAGGTCAGCTCTGCAGTCAAGCCAGCCAGTGGCGCAGCCACGAGTTCAGCGCGGCTGTATTATGTCAGTACACGTCTATCGCGCTCACCCGGGTCTAACAGCGGCTGGAATGGCGGGCATTGGTCGTTCAAAAAAGCCAGCCTTGTTGAAAAGAAAATCCAAAGTACGCAGAATCTCAATGCCGGAGAGGCATAAGATGCCCACATGAAGAAAGTAATCCACATCCTGACACAGCTTGCCAAAAATTACAAACGTACAGTCATTCCATCCATAGAGAAATCACACGCATAGTCAGAGCTCAGGAACACTCAGCCTGCGAGGCGAATGACCTTGACCCCACTTGTGAATATATATATATATATTCACATATATATATATATATATATATATATATATATATATATATATATATATATATATATATATATATATATATATATATAAGTTTCCTCTTTTTTATGCTGTAGATGTTAGCAGCGGCAAGTTTGTAAAATGACGATTTGTTTTCTGTCAAAACTTTTTACCGTTGAAAAATAAAGTTTCATCAGCAGCAGCATCATCTCTCTCTCTCTCTCTCTCTCTCTCTCTCTCTCTCTCTCTCTCTCTCTCTCTCTCTCTCCTCTCTCTCTCTCTCTCTCTCTCTCTCTCTCACACACACATATATGCGCGCATCTCCAAGAGGCATAGATCCTCATGTACCCGGAGGGCGCACGAACATCTATGCCTCTTGAGGATGTTTGGAGCTAGCGCATGCACGCACGCACAAGCACACGCAAACACACACATCGACGCGCTTTCAGAAGAGTCATGCAGGTGTACTTAGTATAGCATATAGCTAGGTAAAGTCAACCTGATTTCACTCACATTATAGCAAGACTGAAAGTGTACCGTGAAATTCTAGTTTTGTCACATTTATCCCAAGTCTTGAAGCGAAAGCGAATCTCATATCACGATAAATATAAAATTACGTAAAAACAAAAACAAAATACGTCATGACAAATGACGTTTGACAAACCAATGACGCGTATGCACTGTGCGCGCCCCTTCAGAGTTCACTATGACGCATTGGCACATCTGCGAGGCTTTTTCAAAAGGAGATATTTCAACATCAGAATCAAATGAAAGACAAAGGGTAGAGACCCTTGACAGCGAACACAGCTCTCATATAGATGGGACTTTGTGGGTTATGGTTCATCCCATCTTGTTCTTGCTTGATGTTATTTCCTTAACACATTTTGGTTTAGTTCATGCCAACAACGGAAACTATTTCAATTTTGGACGATTAAATAAATTAGAAATTAGTCAAAAACTTAATTGTGGTCTCACCTGCGCGTTGCTGCCAAAGGATCTGGCTTCCTACCATGTTCGTCCATTCACACGTGATATTCCAGAAGTGACAAGTTGCTGAAACGGAAGTACAATGTTTTTAAAAAAATACTTTTTATGTCCCGTCAATATATAGAAGCGACTTTTTTTAGGACGGGTGGCGGAAGGGACAAATTTAATAGCATGTCCATGATGTCAAAGGCGGGCATGCTAAACCTCTAACAATTGAAGTAACAAGATAAAAATTACGTCATGTCTAGTTACAGCTAACCACGCTGCTTAACGAAGAACATTTGGCGCGAAGCGCCATATGTGTGTATGTATGTATGTGCGTATGTGTGTGCGTATGTATGTGCGTATGTATTTCGGCGAGCTTGCTACTGGACACCGTGACAGAGGGGCACCAGGGGGGAGATACAGAGACTGTCTCGGGGGGTCACTTGGTGCCTGCCGGGTCGACCACCGCCGGTGGTCTTCGCTTGCTGTGGACCGTGGCACCTGGCGCTCCACTATTTGCAGGGCGGCTGTCTCCTTTGGGGACTCTCGCGGGGCTAGCCTTGGGGACAGGCGGCTCGGGAGAAAGAACAGAGATGCCGCAACTCAGAACTCTGGCCATACCTTCCCCTGCAGCCACTGCGGTCGAACCTGCCTGTCCCGGATTGGCCTCCGCAGCCACGAACAAGCCTGCAGACGTCGTGGGCAACTCCTATAAAATCTTCGTTCGCGAAGTCCAGCCAAGAGTATGTATGTAGACAAGAGATTTGCGGATATTTCTGTACACGCAAGCTTAAAACTTGGCAAATTACTTTCTTAAGTGGGTGACTAAGAGAGCCTCCGACCATATTGTAATTTAATGTCTCACTGAAGACAAATAACCTTTTATAAAAAGTTCGTTTGACTTATATTAGAGACCGGAATTTTTGTCCTATTTACTTGAACCTTTGCATATAGCTAGTTTGGAGAAAGACATTGGAAGAGTTTGTTAGTCAGCTTTGTATCCTTTCAATCTCTTTAGTACAAATTAATTCTTTTCAGAAAAGAATTAAAACACTAAAAAAACCTTTACTACTAGAGAAAATAAGACAGTGGCGGTGACGTAAAAGAGGCAACGCAGATACTGGCATTATACTCTAAATATGACGTCATTCTCTCTCTCGCGCGCGTCTCTCTCTCTCTCTCTCTCTCTCTCTCTCTCTCTCTCTCTCTCTCTCCTCTCTCTCTCTCTCTCTCTCTCTCTCTCTCTGTGTGTGTGGAGGGTTGTGCAGGCTTGGCTTGGCGCCTGTAGGCTACAAGCTAATCTGGCACAAGCCTGTGCACGCGGCAATTGCACACCGGCGCGTGTGTGTGTGTGTGTACGTTATTTTGTTTTGTAGTGTGTAGCAAGGACAAGAATGAAAACAGGTCTGCGCACCTATTCTTTTATCCTTGGAAAATAAAGTTTCATTTCATTTCATTTCATTTCTCTCTCTCTCTCTCTCTCTCTCTGCGCCACCGAGGATACACTGTCAAAACTATCTTTTCACATCTCCGCTTCAAATGTGTAGTTATTCTATTCATCTGGAACTAAAGTCCTGAAGTGGAGCGTGTGTAGGTGTGCAACAGTTACGGATTCTTTAATATGTGATAAATAATCCTGAAAGGTGATTGTGAACACCTCAAATGCTATTTTTGTTCCACGACTTTCGTTAGCCTAACCTTGGAGTAGATCTACAACACTGCACCAAGTGAGTTTTGATTTCTTGAATACTTTTTGTGAATGTTTGCAATAGTGTGGGCTTGAAAAGAAACAATTGAGCGTGTACTTCTTATATGCTCTAATTAAAAATGACTTGTCAAACAGACTGAAAATTACGTTTATTGATAACATTGTTTGCGTACATTTGCGCGTCTCGCGCCTTTTGGATCTAAAGCGGCTGACGCGTCACTTAGAACTTGAGCAGCTGACTCCGACAAATTATCTCCCTCTCGCGAGTGCCTTCCCCTAGAAATGTATCCCAATCACGCATTGGTATCATAGTCATGCTGTCGAACATCTAATTTCATGCACTATGATTGCCATTTCTGCAGCGCACAAACAACTCTCTGCCAATAAAATGTATATCCATCACCATGTCTGAAACATCAGCTACACCTACTGTAGCTACCCGTAATGTTTTCCAGCTACAGGATACTCGCGATGAACTACAAAAGGTTCTGCATTGTTCTCTCGAGGAATTATACGTATGGCGACGTGTCCTTTTGAGACGCTACTGTAAACCCGCGTCACACCAGTCATGTCTACAGATTGAACACCGTGATGACACTGAAGCCACTGTACAGGTCAACTGCACCGAGCCCCTTCTTGGCCCATCAATACCACCTGCTCACCTGTCCAAGACGATCATCAGACTAATCACAGATGATGATAAACTTATTACATACAGTCTTTACTTTAAGCACGTTGAAAACACCGGAACCCTGCTAGCCCAAGGTGTTCTCTGCCCCCTGGTTGGAGAGGATGAAATCGATAGTCTAGGACCGCTAGTAGCGTCAATCTTGGATGTGGACTGCCCAACCGCTGCCCTGGAGAAGGCGTATGCACGTCAGCTGGCCTCCATCCAGATGCCTGCGGTATTTTCAGACTTCGCTCCCACACCTGGAATTCTGAAAGAATCTTGCTTTGACACATCTACCAAAGCCGAGTGGTCTGACATCGACGAGGAGACACTGCTGAAATGCTGCCATTCTCCAGTCGCAAAGGGCAAGCATGACTTGTCTGAACCGGAGTGGTCAGACATAGATGAAGAGGAACTCCTCAACTGCTGCTCCACGCCACCAAGATCCAGTATCAAACGCATTTGCAGCTCCGCGCGCCGCTATCGTCGCCTACCCACCGTCTTCAACACGCCCCACTTGTTTACAAAGATTGCACAGGTAGGGGAGGAAATCAATGCATTGACACATACATTTGAAGCTGCATCAAAAGCGCTCGAGGCCAGATTCACTGATCTTGGGAAGGAGGGTGTTGCTGCAGTTAAAGCTGTAGAATCCCGAACTGTCTTCCGGGATAACGAAAACAACGCCCTACTAGGTCAGCTTGACGCTGCAGTAAAAGCGTTCGAGTCCCGAGTGGCTGACCTGGAAAGGGAGAAGGTCGCGCTAGCCAGTCAGCTTGGCGCCACTCTGAAAGCTCTCGAGTCCCGGGTCGCTGATCTGGAAAAAGAGAACATCACCCTGGCTAGTCAGCTTGTCGCTGCTAATAAGGACATCACAGCACTGCAAGCACCGCAACAATCTGTGGCTTCATCGGGCGTCCAGGTCACTGATTTCATGCCGTCAGGAGCCTGCAGGTCCTCACTGTCCACTGAGAAGCCTACAACGTGTGAAGTGGCTGTCACTGCCACTGTCTCCACAGGTAATAGCTTTTCTGTCCTAGCTGACAACAGTGAAGACTCAAACCCTATTGTTCCCAAGAGTGGGGACTGCACTGGCAGGATGAAATCGGCTATACCGGGAAAAGGTGCAGTCCCCGTCAGCAATGATCGGCCAGCTACGTCCTCTACACATAATGACTTCCTCTCATCATGCGAACAGCTTCTCCAGCAGCCTATCATGGGCGAGGTTACCTTCCTCTTTGTTGGAGACTCCGTGCTCCGTCCAGTTGATGTCTACAGGATGGTGCCGGCAGGCAGTAGAGTCCAAAAATGTGCAGTCCCTGGTCTACAAATTGCCGACATTGAGAAGTGGGTAACTACCCAGCCTGGCCCACATCACCACGTGCAGCATCTCACCATCCATGTTGGGGTTAACGACTGCACTGACAAGTCAGCTGTTGAGGAACGCAGGTGGTCCCATCTCCTTCAGACATGTAAAAAAGCCTTTCCCGCTGCCAGACTACACATGTCTTCCATTGTACCTGCGAAAGGTGCACACCCAAAAAAGCCAGCAACCATGACGTCAAATGTGAACTTGAGTACAGCTTGCAAGAAACTTGGCGTTGAGTT
This sequence comes from Semisulcospira habei, assembly GCA_036245525.1. Classification (NCBI taxonomy): domain Eukaryota; kingdom Metazoa; phylum Mollusca; class Gastropoda; family Semisulcospiridae; genus Semisulcospira; species Semisulcospira habei. Next base: position 4,522,424 of record BTPG01000006.1, on the reverse strand, counting down.
CATAGACCATAGCAGCATCTTTCTCACTGCTAATCAAGCACCGCGTCAAGCTCTCTACCGAGACTCACTACACCCCAGCCCCCGTGGCACAAGGTACTTGGCACTCAACGTAGCTGCTGTATTCGCGTCTCCATCCAGTGACAACCCCCACACCGGAAATCGCTCACACAGGGTTACAGCGGGCAGAGAATCAGAGCACACGCCCGCTCGAAACAATTACCGTCGACAACACAGCTTTAACTCCTGGGGGCACACTCCACGCTCTCAGCAGTCTCTGCAGTCAGAGACTTCTCAGCGGTCTAAAGAGCTCTGCCAGACACGTCTATACAGTGCAGTGGTTGCTGGAGCGCCCTCTCCCCAGCATACGTCTACTGGGGCTCAGAGTATAACAGATGCACACATGTTGACATCCCCACACTATGACCCTGCTACTAAATCACCTTCTGCAGGTCAGCCATTCTACCTGCCTCGTACTCATCACATGGCGTCACACCCCCTCTATAGCAACAACTCTGAGATGGGTATGTCTGCCCAGCATGTCTACCGGCCTACACCACCACAGATGGTACGACCCACACCCACACACGTTCAGCCCAGCGTCAACCCCTTGGAGATGGGGCAGCCTGTCTACTCACCTGACTTCATGGCCCCTTCAGCTCCATCTGCACAACCCTTTGACCCCCTGCGGCTTGTTGCAGAACTCCTAAAACCCTACATTATGAGCTGAGTTTGCAGTACGATACACGGTGGCATGCCCCACTCTATGCTCATAACCTTCATACACCTCATATCTCTGTGTGAGAAAGATGATGGGCATAGACTTGGGTATGGCCTTCTTGTTTTATTTTGGTAGTCTCAATCACAGTGTTGTCACTGGCTTACTCCATTTTATGCCCCACGCTTTAGCCCAACTGGAAATCTACATGTCTAGACACTCACCGTCCAATACATGTTGGAAGGCGCAGGGCATAGAATAGGGTATGACCCTGTAGTTCTAACAATATATTCCGATGTGATGCTGATTCAAGATCTTCATCGACCGTTGATTGTGAGCTGCGTCTGAGAGAGAAAATGAAATATTGCTTTACTAGCATATGTTGCCACTTTACTAATGATGCATATCTGAGACTTTTCACTTGTCGAAGGTGTTAAGCATATAAACTGAATATGACCTCTGTCTGCGTTTGAAATGATATTCTCGGCAGGATCCTTTCAGCATGTCAGTAGCATACTTTATTTTATGCCCATCGCTTTTTTTCCCGTTACTGTATTGTCTTGACGTGCACTCATACACATTATACGAGGAAGGCGGTGAGCATAGAATAGACTATGACTCTCTATTTTAATTCTTTGGTGATATTCACTACATCATAATCACTAGAATGTTTCATTGTCTGCCTGTCGACTTATCTAATATGTCAGGCTATGCGAGGCACTCATACTCAATACAATAGAAATGTGACGGGCATAGACTGAGTGTCTTATGATTCCTTCAGTATTATATGCCGATATGAAAATAGTAATTCATGGATAGCATGTCTTACTGTATTTTGATTACTAATATCTATTTAATATCTTAAATGTGTGCTGCGATTGCATCATCTTGACATATCGTGCGAGTGTTGACACTTTCATCACAAGCATATTTTATTTTGTATCTGCTTGTGCTTTTCTTGGGATTTGTCCGGACATAAGAAATTGCTAGACGCTTCTGCGATTTAAATAATAATAATTTTAGGGTATCTTGTAAGGCAGCATTGAGTTATAGGATCATTGAACTCTCATTTGTGACACGTATCGTGTTTGGAAATCTTATTGCGTGTCATTACTTATTGCATACATTAGATCGTTCGTGTTAAACCTGTTATCGGGTATTTAGCTTCGGTTATTTAACTTTACTTTCTCATTCTCTTGTTATTTCACAAGTGCAACCAGTTTCTTTTTTCTCCCATTATCCTGTAGTCAGAAAGACAGATGTCACCAAATACCAACAACCCAGATCGTCTCTTGAACATTGGCCACCTTAATGTGTATCATCTCTGCCGCAAAATACCTGACATCACTGTTCTCTTAAATCAGCCATCACAATTTCATATCTTTGGCTTCACTGAATCCCGCCTGACAGACAATATCAGTGATCAGGCAATCTCCATACCTAATTTTGCTATTCTACGTCGTGATGCCACTGTTCTAGGCCAAACTGGCATAGTAATATACATACATGACTCTATAATTCAATAATATGTGACTAGAAGACTTGACCTAGAATCAAAGCAAATTGAATGCATGTGGTTGGAAATAAAAACATCGAAGTCATCACCCGTTCTTGTAGGGTTTATTTATAGAAATCCAGCGGCCACAGTGGCATGGCTTGATGACTTTGAATCAATGATTGACACAGTACAGAAATGCAGGGGTGATATACATATCCTAGGTGATTTTAATGTTGATTTGTTAAAAGACTGTTACTCTTCATGGAATTCAATGATCTCTTTTCTTGGTTTAACACAAGTTATTCAGTCGCCCACACGAGTTACTTCATCTTCTGCGACAATGATAGACCATATCTATACTACAAATGTAAATGCTGTTAATAATGTCCATGTTCTCAATTTTTCTATCAGTGATCACTTCCCAGTATCTTTCTCGCTGTCTGCCAAATTAGCTAAGAAATCTTGCACAGGGCATACTACTATTATTTACAGGTCTTTCAAAAAATTTAACCAGAATGCCTTTCTCTATGACTTATCCAATACCCCATTTAATGATGTGTTAAATTACAATGACCCAAATGAAGCCCTCACCCGCTGGTATGAACTGTTCCTCGGTGTTCTAGATAAACATGCCCCAGTGCGAACAAAACGTGTCAAACATCCCACAATTCCTGAATGGCTAACTGGAGAAATAAAAGCAGCCATGCAACTTAGAGATACACTTAAGAAAGAAAAGAAATTTGTTGATTATAAAAAGCAAAGAAATTTTGTCAAATCTTTGGTCCGAAAAGCTCAAAGACAACATGCTGAACAGATCATTGCAGACGGCAAGGACCTGCGCTCTGTTTGGCAAGTTATCAACACCTTTACTAAAGGTCGCAATCACAGAGACATGAACATTGCACCTGAGCTCACTGCAGATACCTTCAATACCCACTTTCTTAGCATAGCTGAGACTTTAGCACGCACTAATACAAATGATCCTGCGAAATACCAATGTTCTGAGCAACTACGATTTCACAGTAACAATACTGCTGGTTGTGTTTTCTCACTCCCCCCAATGACTGTTTTTGACGTGGGTAAATATATATCTAATATGAAAAAGAGGTCATGTGGTTCAGATGGCATCAGTTGCGAAATTCTTAAAATAGCCCTGCCCTACATAGTTGAGTCTCTAACGTTCATTTACAATCTTTCTATTCAAAGAAATATTTTCCCTGATGAGTTAAAAACAGCTAAGGTCATTCCCCTTCCCAAAAGCAAAAACTTAAACTCATTGAATGATTATAGACCTATCTCCATTCTACCAGTTATCTCAAAACCTATTGAAAAACATATCCATACACATCTGCAAAATTTTCTAGAACAGAACTGTCTACTCAGTAAAATGCAGTCTGGGTTTCGCCCGCAACATTCTTGCCAAACTGCCCTTATACATATCATTGATAAATGCCTTACAGCCATTAATAATTCTCAGTTATCAGGTGCAGTTTTTCTTGACCTTAAAAAAGCTTTTGATTTAGTCAACCACTCTATCTTATTAAAAAAAACTACCGATGTATCACATCGATTCCAATACCGTACATCTCATATCATCCTATCTAAGTGACAGAAGACAGAAAGTTTTGCTTCATGGTAATTACTCGAGTGAAGGTTTAGTAACGTGTGGTGTTCCTCAGGGGTCAATTTTGGGCCCATTGTTATTCAACATATTTATCAATGATTTACCATTCTCTATCTCACATCCCGATGCAACGTGTGACTTATTTGCTGATGACACTACCATACATACATCAAACAGCGAATTGCCAAAAATAAACGAAGTTCTCCAGCAAAGTCTTGATGAGGTTTCAAGCTGGTGCCAACATAATCATATGATAATTAGTGTCCAAAAGACAAAGAGTATGTTAATTACTTCACGCCAAAAACATCAACGTGGTCTCCTGCCCTTAACATTATACCTGAACTCTGAGCCCCTTGATCAAGTTAAAAAACACCGTTTGCTTGGAGTCACAGTAGATAACCAGCTCAGCTGGGAACCACATATCGAAAACACCTGCAAAACAATATCTAAAAATATATTCCTGCTATCAAAACTAAGTCAAATAGCTAACACTGAGACTAGAAGACTCTTTCTCCATGCCCATATTAAGACACACTGTGATTACTGCTCCACTGTCTGGGATGGATGCAGTGACGTACATTTAAAGAAACTTAACTCATTGTACCGTCGAGGGGTAAAGTTAACTGTGCCTGGTCCCTCTCCCACCGACGAAAAGTTTAGAACCATCCGACTGCTAAACCTAAACAAACAGTTCACATTTAATCGATGCATACTTATGCATAAAATTCTTCACCATAAAACCCCATCTTACCTTCGTATGTTATTTTTGGATAGTCAAAGACAAAACACGAGGAACAGTTTGTTACAGCTACCAAAGGCCAGGCTCGATATATATAAAACCAGCCTTTCGTTCTCAGGTGCCAAAGCCTGGAACAAACTACCACCCCAAATTAAATCTATTTCTAATTCTAGAACCTTCAAAACTCGTTTATATAACATCTTGTTACAGTAACTTACTACCTGAACGGACTACTTATATGTGTGTGTGTGTGTGTGTGTGTATGTATATATATATATATATATATATATATATATATATATATATATATATATATATATATATATATATATATATATATATATATATATATATAATATATATATATATATATATATATATATATATATATATATATATATAATTATTATTCACTATTATTGATATGTGTGCGCATTATTTGCATTGCTTTTTTCCAGTTTATTTCTTCATGTTTCGATTTATTGTGTTATTGTGTTTCTTACTCTTTGCTGTTAATATTTCTTTTCTAACAGGACAGTTTGTAAGAGAGGCGTTTCGCCTAAAACTTTATCCTGTCAATAAAACGTTTCACCATCATCATCATCATCTGACCAATACCTGGCTAACTTCAATAAACAATGCTGAAATGACCGTGTGGTATTTTTAGATTTTTCTAAAGCTTTTGACTTAGTCAACCATGAACTGTTGCTGCAGAAGTTGTTGGCATACCACATAGACACATATTCCGCTGCCTTCTTTAAATCTTATCTAAGCAATAGATCTCAGTATGTTTTTGTCAACGGTAAGCATTCCTCAGAAGGTGTCGTTAAGCATGGAGTGCAGCAGAGGTCTATTTTAGGCCCTCTCTTGTTTTTAATCTTTATTAATGACTTGTCTTTGTGTATCTCAAAATCAAATGTGCGATGCAATTTGTTTGCAGACGACGCTACTCTCAACGTGTCGTCGGCAAAAATATCTACAATTAATTCTTCTTTGCAACATAGTCTGTTAGACGTCTCAAATTGGTGACAAGACAACTACATGATACCTAACCCATAAAACAGAGTGCATGCTAATCACGACACGTCAAAAGCATCAGCTAAACCCACCGCCACTTAGCCTTTCCCTTAACTGTGAAGAGGTCAATAGCTTCAAGTACTTGGGAGCCACCCTGTCCAAAGACGGTAGTTGCATAGCAGAGATCCGTATCAGGATAGGTACAGCAACATCCGCAATGGCCAGGCTGGACAGGATATGGCGAAGTAACTCCATCAGCTTCACCATCAAGTACAGGCTTTACAAGTCCCTCGTAGTGTCTATTCTACTCTACGGCTGTGAGACTTGGACACTGCTTGCAGACTCAGAAAAGAAAATCCAGGCCTTTGAGAACAAGTGCCTGAGGAAGTTGCTCCGCATCTCGTACCGCGAGCACAAGACCAACGAATATGTACGGAGCGTCGTCACTTCCCTGGTGGGCCCACATGAACCCCTTCTGGCAACCGTGAAACGGCGCAAGCTTGCTTGGTTTGGCCACGTGACCCGACACAACACCTTGTCCAAGACTATCCTCCAAGGCACTCTCGAAGGAAGTCGTCGGCGAGGTCGTCAGAGAAAGAGTTGGGTCGCAAACATAAAAGAATGGACCGAACTCGAGATGCCAGACTTGCTTGCCACCGCCCAAAATAGAACTCAGTGGAGAGCACTGTCTGTTGCTGCTGCCTTTCAGTCCCCCCAACGCCCAGTTCGGGCAAGGGACTGATGATGATGATGATGATAACTGTGAGCCGATTAAACAAGTTAAGGAGCGCCGGCTGTTAGGCGTCATTATAGACGATCAATTGACATGACATGCGCATGTAAACAGTGTGTGCAAAATTGTGTCCAGAAATCTATTTCTCCTTTCAAAACTTATTTACTTTACGAATTCACCAACTAGAAAACTCTTCTTCAGCGCTCACATCCAGTCCTACATTGACTACGCATCTACAATCTGGGACGGGTGTAGTGATGCGTGTTTAAAGAGGCTTAATTCCCTCCATCGGAGGGCAGCCAAGCTAATCCTTTCTAATAGCAGGAACAGCACTGACGTGCGACTCAGGGCCCTTGACATGCTTTCGTTACGTAACCTCTTTCTGTTCAATAAGGGCGTGTTAATGTTTAAAGTCAGCATATCCAAAACCCCGCGGTACGTCTCGGATTTGTTTAAGAATGCTAACACACCATACAAGACATCAAGGAACAAACTGACAGTACCTAGGCCACGACTGGATATATTCAAAACTAGTCTGTCTTACTCAGGGGCCAAACTGTGGAACTCGTTTTCGGCCAATATTACCGAGGCATCTTCATTGTCTACCTTCAAGGCAAGACTATTCCGGCACTTAATTGAGCCGCCGAACAAAGCGCACGCGACTACTGCGTTCTGATTAATAACTGCTATCAAACATGTAAGTGTGTGGGCGCGTGTGTATGTGTGTGCGTGCATGTGTGAGGAACAGTGTGCTTTGTGCATGTTTGTTATGCCGGTGTGTGTGTGTGTGTGTGTGTGTGTGTGCCGGTGTGTGTGTGTGTGTGTGTGTGTGTGTGTGTGTGTGTGTGTGTGTGTGTGTGTGTGTGCATGTGTGTTTATGTGTGTTCTTGCGTGCATGTATGTGTGTGTTTGGTTATTCAGGAGGAAGTAAAACGTCTAGATAATCTTGACGTTTATGCTTACAGTTTTGCGTTCAATGTACCAGATGTAGTCTTAACAGCGTGCAATGTATACTATATGTATGTGTTTATTATGTAGTAGTATTTCATGTACCGTATGTAATGCATATTAGCCAGACTTGGGTCGGGCTGTGCTTCGTCTGACGCGGGCGTTGGTTGAAGGCCCCGGACATACATCACGATACCAAGTTTGTCCCGGCCTTTAATCCAATGTTTGAGCCGTAGCGGGGTCTGACCTAACTCTGATTTACGTACTTCCGTGTGTGTGTGTGTGTGTGTGTGTGTGTGTGTGTGTGTGTGTGTGTGTGTGTGTGTGTGTGTGTGTGTGCAAGCGCGCGTGCGTGCCGGCGTGTGTGTGTGTGTGTGTGTGTGTGTGTGTGTGTTTGTGTGTTCGTGTGTGTGTGTGTGTGTGTGTGTGTGTGTGTGTGTGTGTGTGTGTGTGTGTGTGTGTGTGTGTGTGTGTGTGTGTGTGCGTGTGTGTTTTCATGTAGTTTGTAGCAAGGACAAAAATGAAAAAAGGTCTGCGCACCTATTCTTTTATCCTTGGAAAATAAAGTTTCATTTCATTTCATCTCATATCTCTCTCTCTCTCTCTCTCTCTCTCTCTCTCTCTCTCTCTCTCTCTCTCTCTCTCTCTCTCTCTCTCTCTCTCTCTCTCTCTCCCTCTCTCTCTCTCTCTCTCCCCCCCTCTCTCTCTCTCTCTCTGTGTCTGTCTCTGTCTCTCTCTGTCTCTCTCTCTCTCTCTCTCTCTCTCTCTCTCTCTCTCTCTAACTCTCTCTCTCTCTCTCTCTCTCTCTCTCTCTCTCTCTCTCTCTCTCTCTCTCTCTCTCTCTCTCTCTCTCTCTCTCTCTCTCTCTCTCTCTCTCTCTCTCTCGATATATCACATCGCTATTTACCGTCCAGTCATCAACATACTCCAGATCAAGAAAATCCCTTATTGTGCCGCGACCTAGAATTGATCTCTATAAAACGAGTTTGACGTTCTCTGGCTCTAGTCTTTGGAATGCCTTGCCTAGAAACGTCACGACATCAGCTACTTTCTCCTCGTTTAAAGTCAGTCTCATCAAGTACTTATTTTTGTCAGCAGCATCCCCGTGACTGTGCACATTTTGAAAAATACTATTTCTCATTAGATCATTAATTGCGTGTACCACAGGTTTCGACTGATGACTCATATTTATTCGGTACAGCTTGTAGTGTAGCTTAAGCCGCGTAAGCGTGTGTGTGCACGTGCGTTGTGCGTGTATGCGTGTGCGCACGTGTATATTAGAGATAGAGAGTGGCGTGCTCAAATGTGCATGCGTTATGTATGCGTATTAGGTTGTGTGTATTCTTATTATATTATTTTAATTAAACCTCACAACATGTCATTATGCCCGACCAGTAAAGTTGGTAATTCCTATGTCACTTCCCCCCAACATTATTATTATTATTATTATTATTATTATTATTATTATTATTATTTCATCCTTGGCTTGTGCTGTGTCATGTAATTTTTTTCCCTTCTTAGTAGTAGAAAACAATTAGTACGATAGTAACTCTGTAATCAGTAGATTAGCAACGGCAAGTTCGAAAAATGGTTGTTACTACCAAAACGTTTACCGTTGTCAAATAAAGGATCATTGTCATTGTCATTGTCATTGTCTCTCTCTCTCTCACTCACAAACATGCGCGCATCTCCAGGAGCAAAAGATCCTCATGTGACCTCCAGGCGCACGAGGATCTATGGCTCTTGGAGATGCCGGTTTGACGCGCGAGTGCATGCACGCACACACACACAACGACGCGCTTTCAGAAGAGCATGCAGGAGACCCGTGTACTCAGTATATCATGTAGCTAGGTAAAGTCAACCTGCTTTCACACACATTATAGCAAGACTGAAATTGTACCGTGAAGTTCTAGTTTTGTCACTATTTTCTCAAGCCTTTGAAGCGAAAGTGAAACTCATATCACGTAAAATATAAAATAACGTACAAACTAAAACCTACGTCATGACAAATGACGTTTGACAAATCGATGGCGCGTATGAAGAAGACAAGATGGCGGGAGATAAGACAAGATGGCGGCCATGCAACACCTCCTGGCCGCCCGCTCCGGCACTGAGAAATGGTCGTCACCGGCAGCACTAAACATTAACAGTCATTGTACCTTCGTTTGATATACGATGTCAGGCCCTGCAATGCTGCATCACGACCGGTATTTCTTTTTGATGACTGTTGGCAATTTGATGTGCTGTGACTGTTGATTGGATATCCGCTGTGCGATGCTGGGAGTTGATAGTACACGCTGATTCTTGTTGTACCATGTGGATATTAGAAGAACAGCGCGCGTTATGCTGTGGCAATACAACCAACGTGCTCCCCCCCCCCCCCCCTTTCATCATCTCGGGAGTGGCCGCTCTTCCCACGCCACGCTCAACATCACTGCCTACGGAATAGCGCTAGTGCATTCAACGAAGCGAGTACCAGAAAGCTTCAGACCCCACATTCCAGCCGAATGATGTGATGACAGACACCTCCCAGACGCAGTGACTGTGTTTCTTACTGAACAGCGTGCCAGTGTGTACTCTTTAGAAATCATTTTGGACTGCTTTTACGTTAATGATTTAGTCCTACTAATATTGCTTTAAAAATGACTATGAAGTTATATACTAGTTAAGTTATAATTAATGTGGTGACTGTTTATGCCGGAGCGACTGTCTAATAGCCGGCGCTGTTCTTATAGCGACGGGCCCCCAGGTAGCAACTGTGAAAGTATTCGTCTTTTTTTTTTTCTTTTTTTTTTTTTTTTTTTGCGTATTTTTGTTATTTGTGTATCTAGTCTCAGCCAAGCAGAAAGTTTAAAAACATTATATTATTTGTTATAGAGATACTACGATAGGGCCGTCTTTAGTTTGCTTGTGTTAGGGAGTTTCAGGTCGTGTTGAGGCCGTTGGCGCCGGCCATTAGATGCCTTGGCGACGGGCTTCACCCGTCCCGAGCCATTGTCCATTTGTTTGAAAACTGTTGTGTGAGTGTGTGTGATTGCGAGTTGCACCTGAGGTGGCGAAAAGAATTTCTCTTTTGAGATAATAAAGTACTCTTATTCTCTTATTATTCTCTTATTATTATGTCCTGCGCCCCTTATCGAACTCTCTGACGCATTGGCAGATCTGCGAGACTTTTTCCATTGGAGATAATTCAACATCAGAATCAGGTCAAAGACAAAACGTAGAGACCATTGACAGCGAGAACAGCTCTCATATAGAAGGGACTGTGTGGGTATTGGTTCATCCCATCTTGTTAAAAATTATCGCCAAGGATGAAAGGTCAGCAGAAACATGACTCTAACCCCTTCACTGCCAGTGGCGGCAGCCTGTGGAACTACAACGTCAACATCTCCAGCCGGCATAGGAACATCGACAGAAAGTTTCCGCACGAGGTATAGATCCTCATGAGCCCCCGCTGAACTGCAAGAGATATAGATCCTCATGAGCCCTCGCTAAACTGCAAGAGGCATATATCCTCATGAGCCCCCGCATCAGCGGGGGCTCATGAGGATCTATACCACTTGCAGTTCAGGATTTTTCAATTTTAATCACTGCACTGCCGGGACACGACACACATTATCCACGTGCATGTGACGCAGATCTTCCTGTTGGTCTATATTTCTTGCTGACCCGTCAGTATCCATGGTGATGATCCAAACTGACAGTGCAAGATAATCAGAACGCCTGTTAATTTAAACTGAGCTAATCTCAGCCTTTAACTGTACACATCTAACGAAAAGCTGGATTGGTGCAAGTGTATGCTTGTAAACCGTGTGTTTCTAGGTCTGTGTACTGCATTACATTTCCACACTTACCGCTGTCGTATGTCGCTCCGCTTGGGTCTTGGCAGCTGAAAAATAAAATAAGACGGACGTATATAGAAGTCATTGGAGTAGGAACCCCGGGGACGGGCGGGTGTTGGCAGGTGTGGTCAGGCCTCGTGGGACCATCAACGTACCTTTTGGACCATAACCTCTCTATTTATAGAAGAGACTTTTTAGGATGGGTCGCGGCGGGGCGAATTCAACCGGAAGCCCATGACGACATAGGCGGGCAGATCTAAAAATCTGGCAACTATTTTAACCCAATAAAATTACGTCATGTCTATATAACCTCACTGCTGAACGTACTTTTGGCGCGAAGCGCCGTATGTGTGTATGTATCTGTGTGTGTGTGTGTGTGTGTGTGTGTGTGTGTGTGTGTATGTGTGTGTGTGTGTGTGTGTATGTATGTGTGTGTGTGTGTGTGTGTGTGTGTGTGTGTGTGTGTGTGTGTGTGTGTGTGTGTGTGTGTGCGTGCGTGTGAGAGAGGGTGTGTTGTTGTCGTATGTGTGTGTGCGTGCCTATGTATGGAACCACGAAAATCTCCGATATTTGTGTAGGTACAAGCTTTAAACTTGGAGAAGTACTTTGTTCAAGGGGTGCCTACTATAGCCTCCCAGTATATTACAATTATGTGTCTCATATTGGATGCGTTTCTTAGCCAGCTTTGTATCTGTTGAACTTTTTCAGTAAAAATTAAATCTATGCAGGCAAAAACAATAAAAAATTTTTTAAAAAACTCGACTTCTATAGAAAATTATACAATGACGGTGGAGTAAACGCAGCAACTCAGTCACCACGCAGACATCAACGCAAAACTCTAGATATGACGTCTCTCTCTCTCTCTCTCTCTCTCTCTCTCTCTCTCTCTCTCTCTCTCTCTCTCTCTCTCTCTCTCTCTCTCTCTCTCTCTCTCTCTCTCTCTCTCTCTCAGCGAAATTAATTTTACCTGATCCTACTTTGGCAACGGATGATAAGATTTACTAAGCGGGACTTCTTTCTCTCAGAAAGCAGTTTGCATTCAACAAAGGTGTTCTCCTTTTTAAGATTCGGAATAATAATAATAATAATAATAATAATAATGTTATTATATAGGCGCTTTTTCTCAATTTTGGGGAAATCGACTCAAAGCGCCGCGCCTGAAACCCTCACACACTCACGAAACAGACACGGATTTTACGCCATTTAAGACAAACACAGTGCAAGACAAACGAAGGGCCAGTCAGCTACTGAAGTTACAGAGATTTTTGATCGCTTGTATTTGAAATTTGTAAAGTGGCCTGAGACCGGTACCAAAGTGTGGGGGGTGGGGGGTAGGGGGTAGGAATGACAACACTCCGGAATATCTAACCCAGCTGCTAGTCCGGTCATAGTCCCGCTATGGCGATACAAAAAGCCTATATGTAGTACCCAAAACCAGAATAGACTTATTTAAAACCAGTCTAGCATTCTCGGGGGCGACTTTGTGGAATTCTCTTCCATCCCACACGAAGACCACTCCAACGGTATCATGTTTCAAGAAAAGTCTTTTTGAACATTTATCTTCGCAGCCATAACTATCTGCAAGCTTTGCTTTCTATACGTAGATATCATTGTTAGTAATGTACCCATTCTACTGCTGTGTATGTATAGTGCTGCTGTGTTGTTGCTTTTTTTTCTTCCCCTTACCATTGCTCCAACTCCCCCAACACACCGTAGGCGTTCGTCCTATACATGTATTAATGTAATGTAATTGTTGTGTTGTAGATGTAGCAACGGCAGATTTGAAAATGGCATTGCCTCTGGCATTGTTAATATCTTTAACGTTGTAAAATAAAGATTCATTGATTCTCATTGATTCTCATTGATTCTCTCTCTCTCTCTCTCGCTCTCTCTCTCTCTCTCTCTCTCTCTCTCTCTCTCTCTCTCTCTCTCTCTCTCTCTCTCTCTCTCTCTCTCTCTCGCTTAGCCTGGAAATCCAAGACCACACTATTACACAAGTAACTGAACATCGCCTACTTGGAGTTATTGTTGATAACCAGATGAAATGGCTGTCTGTAAAACTGTGTCCAGAAATGTTTTTATGCTGTCTAAGCTAAAATATCTTATTGATGTCGACGATAGGAAAACAATTTACAATGCCCATGTCAAATCCCACATCGATTATGCCTCCACGACATGGGACGGCAGCGGTGACATACACATGAAGAGGCTTAACTCCTTGCATCGCAGGGCAGTGAAGCAGATCCTGCCTGATCCAGCTCTTTCAACTGACCAAAAATTTGAAAAACTAAAGATGCTTCCTCTCGACAGGCGAAGTCATGTATAAAATCTGGAATGAAATCCACCCAGAATACTTGTGTAAGCTAATCCCCGAGGCAGCTTCAGGTTATTCAGCAACAAGGAGTACCTTCATCACACCACGCCCGAAGATAGATTTATTTAAAACCACCCTCTCATTTTCGGGCGCCTTGTTTTGGAATAAACTGCCAGCGCACATAACACACACGAGTTCACTCCCTCTTTCAAGGAAAGCCTCTTCAAGTACCTGCTATCTAACAGCTCATTCACTGGTTCGGGTATCTCCATCGACTATAGCCTTGATATTAACCTCCGCGCGCACGTGTGCGTGTATGTGTGTGTGTGTGTGTGTGTGTGTGCGCGCGCGTGCTTGCGCGAGTGTGTTTGTGTATGTGTGTGTTTGTGTGTGTGTGTGTGTGTGTGTGTTTGTGTGTGTGTGTGTGTGTGTGTGTGTGTGTGTGTGTGTGTGTGTGTGTGTGTGTGTGTGTGTGTGTGTGGGTGCGGCGAGAGCGTGCGCGCGTGTTGGATTTCAGTGAAAGAAGGAATTTTAAAGAATATCTTCTTCTTTTGCCATTCACATTATTAGTAATCATAACTGGTGCCCTCCATTTTGCCTTATCCATCTTTTTTGAACGACTTGTTATATTATGTGCTCTTGTATGTTAGTAGGTTTGCACCTTTGTATGTTAGTATCTTTGTACCTTTTGCAGAGTTGTACTTTGTAGATTAGCAACGGCAAGCGTGAAAAATGGCACATGTGCTAACTGCTTCTTCCGTTCAGACATAAAGTTTCATTCAGTTTCATTCTCTCCCTCTCTCTCTCTCTCTCTCTCTCTCTCTCTCTCTCTCTCTCTCTCTCTCTCTCTTACTCTCACACCCACCCACCCACACAAACACCCACACACACACACACACACACACACACACACACATATATATATATATATATATATATATATATATATATAATATATATATATAAATATATATATATATATATATATATATATATATATATATAAAAATATATATTATATATATATATATATATATATATATATATATATATATATATATATATATATAATATATATATATATATATATATATATATGACCTATTGCCAAAAGGTGTTACTGAAAAGGCAACAAGGGTGCTTGAAAGTGAAAAGTGATAGAATTACATGAAAAATCCGCGTTGGACAGTTTATGGCATGTGCAAACAGTATGTGAAATTGGAATATAGTCTGTTCCTTAGTTTCAGAGAAATCTCATTCAGAACTTTTTATATGACATTATGTCGGAGGTCAGGTATTACAACACAACCGTGTAAGTTTTGGTTTTGTTATTGATCCAAGTTGGAAAATGTTTACTTGAACAGTGAAATGGAGTAGTAAATGTGAATTTCTGTTGCAAAACTAAATCATTATGGTTTTCTGGGTGTCACTGAAAAGGATGAATTGTTGTAATACCTGACATCCGACACAGGTGCTTCTTTCTATTTGTTGTAAATGTGAAATGCAGCCACATTCTCTTTCAAACCACATTCTCAGGGATGTAAAAAGAATTAAGAGAGACAACAGCAACATTTCCTATGATCATTTTATTTCAAGTACAGGAAGAATAAATGCAAATTCAGGAAAACAGATATTATGTCGAACGTCATAATTACAACAAACTGAACGGAGGTTTAACATTTATCCATCCAAAACCACAAGTTCGCCCACAAGTCACTTTTCTTCCGCTACAAACACTGCATATACACATTTCCTCATTGACCTGAACTGCCGATCAATCCGCAATACTGCTAAATCACATATCGTTCTGCACTATTCATCATGTATTTGAACTGCTCATCAATCCCTAAAACTGCAGATCACATCTCGCTTTACACTTATTTCTTCTCAAAAGTGTCTCAACACAATGAAGGTTAAAACAGTGTAAAAAATTTCATACATTTATATGAATATATGTTATTTTGGTTTTTTTACACTGGGGCCAAAACCATTTCGTAGGTGTCTCGGGGCTCCGCTGAGAGAACTATTAATATAGTGACAGATGGTCAGTATGGTCTTCAAGCAACTAGAAAGTGCAGGAGAAAACAGACAAATACAGTGATGTCACGTTTGTTTTGCTACACATGTCAGTAAATATACTGAAATGTGTAGGAAAACACAAACACCTTGACATCACTTATTTATATTTATACCCGTTTCTTCTGCAATTTCTATGCAGCATATGTCCTAAATAACTGTGAAAAACTGACGCCTCTGACTGGATGTGCTTTTATCGAGGTTGAGAGAGAACCTCCTCAAAATAAAATCAAATGGTTCCCACAAATAGTCAAAGCGGATAGGCCAAAAGTACAAGCGCCGGCGCTTTGACATGAAACTCACACAGGCAACCTGCAGAAGTTCGTCAACGTCTTTAACTTGCCCAACATATTCAGTTTCATTCCACTGAACAAGATGGAAGATGCCAACCACTGGAGCTTGAGTGTGTGTGCGGGGAACGATAGGCACAAAGTGGTTTGGCACCCAGTGATCAGCAACCATGTCACTGCGGATTGAGAACCACATGATGAACAATTTCTGACCATCCTCACAACCCGGAGCGCGAAAATTGCGGCTGCAGTGAAGCCTGTACATCTCCCAACTAAGATCTGGAAAAACCGGCTGGTTTGGACGCTTCAGCACAAAACTGGCTGCGCAAAACTCCCACAACACTGACAAGTTGCAGTTTTGAACCACTGACATCACTTCAGCTTCAAACGACAGACGCTCTGAAGCATCAGGTGAAACTGAGGTCAGCACAGCCATTTGAATAACTTCAGCTGGTAACACAGTCATGAGGACCGCACCAATTAGAACCATTCAGAAAACTGTCTGGATGCAGTGCCATACAAATAACAATGCGACACCTGAGCTCTTCATGGCACATTTCTGTGCCAAATATAAGAAGGCTCAGCGCTCTGAAAGAAACAGTTGCCATCTCCATTTACACTTTCATCTATCATGTACACTTTCAACACTTCATCTGCATGTTCTATTATCAAACATGACACTCTCCCTCTCAAGGCCTTTCATACGATTCCATGGGGTGACTCTACGAGATGGAAAGTGTCAACAATGGCGATCTGAGTGCGAAAGGCGTTCTAACAACACCACCATTGAACAGGTGCTTGCACATCAGGTTTACAACATCGGTCGTGTTGGAAATATGACGGTCGACGCAACACGCCTTGAAAAGGGAGCTTGTCAACAACTACAAACACGTGTGACCGCATTTTGTCTGAATCGGTTTTACATTCTACAAATTTAGCTGTTTTCTCCAAACACGACGTTCCAGAGAGTGTTCTAGACAAAGATACTGCACCAAATATCACCGCTTTGATCGAACGTCATGTTTACCACACACGCATTGTGGTAATGTAATGACGTACAACTCGCTAAATCATTTTCAACGCCACATGGTTGGCCACAACAAACTGCCCAATTCGTTTCAATCTGCACAGCTTGTATATCCTATCGGTACAAATGCCATATCAATCCTTTCTCTAGGTAACTGTTATGCAAAAACTATACAGAAAGTATGTTGAACGTAGATTTTATGTCGAACGTCAGATAAAGGCGAATATTACAACATACCATTCTCGAGTTCCGTCGGTTTGAAGCTTCCCGCTATCATCGATCCAGCATAGCGCGTATGCATCACGTGATACGAAGAAACGATGGGTAACTTTTCAAAATTAAAATCGGCAGCAGTTGAGGAAGAAAAGACAACTATGTCGAACGTCGATTATTACAACAAAAACCGGTAGAACTAAACTCGCCTTTCAAAAAAGGCTGTTTGTGTTTTTATCTTGAAACATGCGAAGTGGGTGCTTTATGCATGTACAGGAGAGGAAGTGATGGTCATAATTCGTCTGCTATGAGGTTCACATTGTGCGAAGTTCAGGGAAGAGATATTCTGTCGCAAAATTACAACACTCCTGACGTTCAACATGCCGTTTTTTATTAGGCAATAGCGCAATATTTCGCACATGAACATATCTGTTCTTAACTGGTAAATATTTATACATGTCTTGCCTCACAGAATTGGTGATATGAAACAAGTAGGTCGACCTTTTATTTGCACACCATCACATCGCTCACACGAGGTCGATCGGTGTTGCTTTCTGGCAAGGGAAACTTTCAGCCTTGGCAAACATTTTAATCATACAGTCACTACACCTCTCAAAATGTGTCTCCCATGTTATTTCTAGTGTATATTCAGGCATTTTACCATGATCTTAACTACTAAAAACAGATGAATCAGGACTGGAAGTGCTTTTATTATGCATACAGATTGGGCAACCATTTTAGTAACACCTTTTGGCAATGGGTCATGACCTATTGCCAAAAGGTGTTACTGAAAAGGCAACAAAGGTGCTTGAAAATAAAAAGTGATAGAATTACATGAAAAATCCGTGTTCGACAGTTTATAGCATGTGCAAATAGTATGTGAAATTGGAATATAGTCTGTTCCTTAGTTTTAGAGAAATCTCATTCAGAAGTTTTTATATGACATTATGTCGGAGGTCAGGTATTACAACACAACGGTGTAAGTTTGGTTTTTTTTTTTATTGATCCAAGTTGGAAAATGTTTACTTGAACAGTTAAATGGAATAGCAACTGTGGATTTCTGTTGCAACACTAAATCATTAAGGTTTTCTGTCACTGAAAGAGATGAATTGTTGTAATACCTGACGTCAGACACAGGTGCTTCTTTCTGTTTGTTGTAAATATGAAATGCAGCCACATTCTCTTTCAAACCACAGTCTCATGGATGTAAAAAGAATTAAGAGAGACAACAGCAACATTTCCTATGATCATTTTATTTCAAGTACAGGAAGAATAAATGCAAATTCAGGAAAACAGATATTATGTCGAACGTCATAATTACAACAAACTGAACGGAGGTTTAACATTTATCCATCCAAAACCACAAGTCTGCCCACAAGTCACTTTTCTTCCGCTACAAACACTGCATATACACATTTCCTCATTTACCTGAACTGCTGATCAATCCGCACTGGCTGCTAAATCACATATCGTTGCGCACTATTCTTCATTTATTTGAACTGCTCATGCTCATCAATCCTTAAAACTGCAAATCACATCTCGTTTTACACTTATTTCTTCTCAAAAGTGTCTCACCACAATGAAGGTTAAAACAGTGTAAAACAATTCATACATTTACATGAATATATGTTTTTTTTTTTGTTTTTTTACACTGGGGCCAAAACCCTTTCGTAGGTGTATCGGGGCTCCGCTAAGAGAACTATTAATATAGTGACAGATGGTCAGTATGGGTCTTCAAACAACTAGAAATTGCACGGGAAACACAAATACAGTGATGTCACGTTTGTTTTGCTACACATGTCAGTAAATATACTGTAATGTGTCATCATCATCATCATCATCATCATCATCAGTCCCTTGCCCGAACTGGGCGTTGGGGGGACTGAAAGGCAGCAGCAACAGACAGTGCTCTCCACTGAGTTCTATTTTGGGCGGTGGCAAGCAAGTCTGGCATCTCGAGTTCGGTCCATTCTTTTATGTTTGCGACCCAACTCTTTCTCTGACGACCTCGCCGACGACTTCCTTCGAGAGTGCCTTGGAGGATAGTCTTGGACAAGGTGTTGTGTCGGGTCACGTGGCCAAACCAAGCAAGCTTGCGCCGTTTCACGGTTGCCAGAAGGGGTTCATGTGGGCCCACCAGGGAAGTGACGATGCTCCGTACATATTCGTTGGTCTTGTGCTCGCGGTACGAGATGCGGAGCAACTTCCTCAGGCACTTGTTCTCAAAGGCCTGGATTTTCTTTTCTGAGTCTGCAAGCAGTGTCCAAGTCTCACAGCCGTAGAGTAGAATAGACACTACGAGGGACTTGTAAAGCCTGTACTTGATGGTGAAGCTGATGGAGTTACTTCGCCATATCCTGTCCAGCCTGGCCATTGCGGATGTTGCTGTACCTATCCTGATACGGATCTCTGCTATGCAACTACCGTCTTTGGACAGGGTGGCTCCCAAGTACTTGAAGCTGCTGACCTCTTCTAGCTTCTGGCCGTTCATGTGGATGTTGCTGCTGCTGTCGCTTGTGGTGTTGATCATCACTTTGCTTTTATCCGTACTGATCTCCATGCCATAAGACCCTGCGCTACTTGAAAGTTTGTCTGTCAGGTTTTGGAGCTCACTATTGCTGCCTGCCATGAGGTCAATGTCGTCTGCGAATCGAAGATTGCACAGGGATCTGCCACCAATAGAGATTGAAGTATGGTGGTCGTGGAGGGTTTCCTGCATGATCTTCTCCAGGAATATGTTGAAAAGGACAGGAGAGAGCAGGCATCCTTGACGGACACCGATCGTCGTCCTGAAGAACTCGCCTGACTGATTGTTAAGTAGAACCGCGCTGCAGGCGTTCTTGTAAAGCGCTTCTATCATTTGGATCAGTCCCTCCTCTATGTTGAACGATCTCATGACTTGCCAGAGTCCGTCGTGCCAGACGCGATCGAATGCTTTCCTGAAATCAATGAAGTTGTGGTAGAGTTCGCGCTGATGCTGCAGATGTTTCTCGATCAGGACGCGGCAGTTGAAAATCTGCTCTACAGTGCTTCTTCCAGCTCTGAAGCCAGCCTGTTCTTCTGCCAGCAGTTCCTCGGCGAAAGTTTTGAGGCGGTTGAGAATGATTCTAAGCATTACTTTGCTAGGGTGACTTATCAGACTGATAGTTCTGTAGTTCTGGCACTGTTTCAGGTTTCCTTTCTTGGGCAGCGGGATCACTGTAATGTGTAGGAAAACACAAACACCTTGACATCACTGATTTAATTTTATATCCGTTTCTTCTGAAATTTCTATGCAGTATCTGTCCTAAATTACTGTGAAAACTGACGCCACTGACTGGAAATGCTTTTATCGAGGTTGAGAGAGACCCCCCTCAAAAATTAATCCAATGGTTCCCACGAGGAGTCAAAGCGGATAGGCCAAAGGTACAAGTGCCGGCGCTTTGACATGAAACTCACACAGGCAACCTGCAGAAGTTCGTCAACGTCTTTAACTTGCCCAACATATTCAGTTCCATTCCACTGAACAAGATAAAAGATGGAAGGTTCGAACCACTGGAGCTTGAGTGTGTGTGCGGGGAACGATAGGCACAAAGTGGTTTGGCACCCAGTGATCAGCAACCATGTCACTGCGGAGTGAGAACCACATGATGAACAATGTCTGTCCATCCTCAAAACCCGGAGCGCGAAAATTGCGGCTGCAGTGAAGCCTGTACATCTCCCAACCAAGATCTGGAAAAACCGACTGG
This sequence comes from Semisulcospira habei, assembly GCA_036245525.1. Classification (NCBI taxonomy): domain Eukaryota; kingdom Metazoa; phylum Mollusca; class Gastropoda; family Semisulcospiridae; genus Semisulcospira; species Semisulcospira habei. The sequence continues at coordinate 4,501,660 of BTPG01000006.1, read as the reverse complement.
TTTGGACGCTTCAGCACAAAACTGGCTGGGAAAAACTCCCACAACCATGAAAAGCTGCAGTTTTTAACCACTGACATCACTTCAGCTTCACACGACAAACGCTGTGAAGCATCAGGTGAAACTGAGGTCAGCACAGCCATTTGAATAACTTTAGCTGGTGAGACAGTCATGAGGAGCGCACCAATTATAACCATTCAGAAAACTGTCTGGATGCAGCGCCATACAAATAACAATGCGACACCTGAGCTCTTCATGGCACATTTCTGTGCCAAATATTAGAATGCTCAGCGCTCTGAAAAAACAGTTGCCATCTCCATTTACACTTTCATGTATCATGTACACTTTCAACACTTCATATGCATGTTCTATTATCAAACATGACACTCTCCCTCTCAAGGCCTTTCACACGATTCCATGGGTGACTCTACGAGATGAAAAGTGTCAACAATGGCGATCTGAGTGCGAAAGGCGTTCTAACAACACCACCATTTAACAGGTGATTGCACATCCGGTTTACAACATCGGCCGTGTTGCAAATTTGACGGTCGACGCAACACGCCTTTAAAAGGGAGCTTGTCAACAACTACAAACACGTGTGACCGCATTTTGTCTGAATCGGTTTTATATTCAACAAATTAGCAATTTTCTCCAAACACGACGTTCCAGAGAGTGGTCTAGACAAAGATGCTGCACCAAATATTACCTTTCTTCGATCGAACGTCATGTTTACCACACACGCATTGTGGTAATGTAATGACGTACAACTCGCTAAATCATTTTCAACGCACATGGTTGGCCACAACAAACTGCCAAATTCGTTTCAATCTACACAGCTTGTATATCCTCTCGGTACAAATGCCATATCAATCCTCTGTCTAGGTAACTGTTATGCAAAAACTATACAGAAAGTATGTTGAACGTAGATTTTATGTCGAACGTCAGACAAAGGCGAATATTACAACATACCTTTCTCGAGTTCCGTCGGTTTGAAGCTTGTCGCATTCATCGATCCAGCATAGCGCCTATGCATCACATGATACGAAGAAACGATGGGTACATTTTCAAAAATGAAATCGGCAGCGGTTGAGGAAGAAAAGACAACTATGTCGAACGTCGATTATTACAACAAAAACCGGTGGAAATAAACTCGCCTTTCAAAAAAGGCTGTTTGTGTTTTTATCTTGAAACACGCGAAGTGGGTGCATTATGCATGTACAGGAGAGGAAGTGATGGTCATAATTCGTCTGCTATGAGGTTCACATTGTGCGAAGTTCAGGGAAGAGATATTCTGTCGCAAAATTACAACACCCCTGACGTTCAACATGCCGTTTTTTAATAGGCAATACCGCAATATTTCGCACATGAAAATATCTGTTCTTAACTGGTAAATATTTATACATGTCTTGCCTCACAGAATTGATGATATGAAACCAGTAGGTCGACCTTTTCTTTGCACACCATCACATCGCTCACACGAGGTCGATCGGTGATGCTTTCTGGCAAGGGAAATGTTCAGCCTTGGCCAACATTTTCATCATACAGTCACTAAACCTCTCAAACTGTGTCTCCCATGTTATTTCTAGTGTATATTCAGGCATTTTACCATGATCTTAACTACTAAAAACAGATAAATCAGGACTGGAAGTGCTTTTATTATGCGTACAGTTTGGTCAACCATCTTAGTAACACCTTTTGGCAATGGGTCTATATATATATATATATATATATATATATATATATAATATATATATATATATATATATATATATATATATATATATATATATATATATATATATATATATATATATATATATATATATATATATATATATATATCGGTAAGACAAAAGAGCTCATAGTGGACTTTACACGCAACAAAACTGTCCTCCCCCCTCGTGTAGTTCACGATCAAACCGTGGAAACTGTTCAGCATTTTAAATTTCTGGGAACCACCATCTCCGATGATCTTAAATGGGAACAAAACACAGAGAACATTGTAAAGAAAGCACAGCAGCGCCTTTATTTTTTGAGAAGGCTGAGGGATTTTGGTGTGAGCAGAACTGGCATGCTGCACTTCAACCGGGCCGCGATCGAGAGTGTGTTGACATTCTCGATCGCGGTCTGGTATGGCAGTGCGTCTGCACGGGACAAACACAGACTGAACCGTGTTGTCAGGACAGCATCTAAAATAGTCGGCAGAGACATGCCAAGTCTTGACAGTGTATACCAACAGCGGCTGCTTAGACGTGCAGAGCTTATTGCACGCGACACTACACACCCGGCTAACTGTCTCTTTAACCTGCTTCCGTCTGGTCGCCGCTACTCTGCTCTCAAAGCACGGACAAACCGTTTTAGTAACAGTTTTTACCCTAGTGCTGTCCGAGCCCTTTCAGTGCTATAAGCGTGCGATGATGTGCTCTGTGGGCCGATCATAGTTTCATTGCCGAGGACTGATGTTTTCGTGAATGACTGAGTGAGTGTGCGTATGTGTATGGTATTGTGTGGCCGGCCTACAGAGCACCTCGACCTCGCCCTCGCCCATCCCTTGTGCTATCCCCTTGGTTGTTGGTGGCGCTTTTGGTCGAGTTGACTCCATGAGTCTCCTCCCCGGCAGGGCGCGCCCCCGACGGTCGAGAGAATAGTGCATATCAGTATTAGCCTAGTCTTACGATATATATTAACTAGTTTTACACCCGACTGTGATCACTAAATTAGTGACATATTTACTCTATGATAGTCTGTTTTCATTTTAAACGATATACCTTTAATTAATTTAGACTTTTTAGATTAATAGGCGTGTGTGTTGTGTCAGTGTGTGTGGGAAATGAGCGTGGGTGTGTTAATGGGTACGCATTGGGTTGTGAGATTAGTTGTTCAGTTTTAAAGTTTTGACAGTGTGTGTAGAGCATTGAATTGTGTGATAGAGTCGACTGAGATGTTTGTAATTGTAACGACACCAGCACACATTCCTATGCTTTATGTCTTAAGGCAAATGGCAATAAACAGTATTATTATTATTATATTATATTATATTATATTATATTATATTATATTATATTATATTATATTATATTATATATATGTATATATATATATATATATATATATATATATATATATATATATATATATATATATATATATTCATTACTTATAACAAAGGCGTCACCCAAGCCAAAAAATGCACTCAATCAGAGTAGCTCCAAGGGACATAATTTTTCAATAAATTCTAAGAATGCTGTGCTAATGCCATGGAAATCCAGGCTGGTAAGCTTGCATTGTGTCATCAGGACATCAGCTGTCCTTTTGTGACTGCATCGCTTATTAGATCTTTTGAGCCTTCCACTGAACACCTACTACATAAAGTAATAGGGACTACCCCCAGGCGCCCCGCAACCCGCTGGAGAATATCCAGTCCTCCCCCCGAGAGGGGAGGCTAGTGCATGAATATTCCCAAACAGATCTTGGACCTGCTGGATAGATTTAAGATTTTGCCGCCTACGACCGGTTTCGACCCAAGGTGGGTCTCATCAGGTAGGCATACGGCGTAACCTGAAATTGCAAACACAACACATATACTAGAAGCCGCCTCCAGAATTTGACTGGTAGCAACCACTAGGCCAGCGTGGATTGCATCCCTAAAGCTTTATGGGGTGTTGCAGTGGAAGAAGACTGACTAATTTTGAAAAGGCAACACCTAGGCAATTTTGTGGTACATTTGGGAATATTCATGCACTAGCCTCCCCTCTCGGGGGGAGGACTGGATATTCTCCAGCGGGTTGCGGGGCGCCTGGGGGTAGTCCCTATTACTTTATGTAGTAGGTGTTCAGTGGAAGGCTCAAAAGATCTAATAAGCGATGCAGTCACAAAAGGACAGCTGATGTCCTGATGACACAATGCAAGCTTACCAGCCTGGATTTCCATGGCATTAGCACAGCATTCTCAGAATTTATTGAAAAATTATGTCCCTTGGAGCTACTCTGATTGAGTGCATTTTTTGGCTTGGGCGACGCCTTTGTTATAAGTAATGAATAATTGTACCACAAAATTGCCTAGGTGTTGCCTTTTCAAAATTAGTCTTCTTCCACTGCAACACCCCATAAAGCTTTAGGGATGCAATCCACGCTGGCCTAGTGGTTGCTACCAGTCAAATTCTGGAGGCGGCTTCTAGTATATGCGTTGTGTTTGCAATTTCAGGTTACGCCGTATGCCTACCTGATGAGACCCACCTTGGGTCGAAACCGGTCGTAGGCGGCAAAATCTTAAATCTATCCAGCAGGTCCAAGATCTGTTTGGGAATATTCATGCACTAGCCTCTCCTCTCGGGGGGAGGACTGGATATTCTCCAGCGGGTTGCGGGGCGCCTGTGGGTAGTCCCTATTACCCTATGTAGTAGGTGTTCAGTGGAAGGCTCAAAAGATCTAATAAGCGATGCAGTCACAAAAGGACAGCTGATGTCCTGATGACACAATGCAAGCTTACCAGCCTGGATTTCCATGGCATTAGCACAGCATTCTCAGAATTTATTGAAAAATTATATATATATATATATATATATATATATATATATATATATATATATATATATATATATATATATATATATATATATTATATATATATATATATATATATATATATATATATATATATATATATATATATATATATATATATATATATATATATATATATACAACACGGGTTTCCAGCTAAACTGACGATATTCAACACGGGTTTCCAGTTACACTGGCGATATACAACACGGCCCTAAGTTAAACATGAAGGTGGTACTGCAGGAGGTATTGCCCTTATATACATGTGTACAGGAGGGCCTACGGCAGGTATCGCTCACAATGAAAAACAAGATGGGATGAACCACAACCCACAAGTCTCGTACATATCAGAGCCATCACCCACTCAGTCCCTTTTATATGCTAGCTGTCCTCGCTGTCAAGGGTCTCTATCTGTTATCTTTGACCTGATTCTGATGTTGAAATATCTCCTATTGAAATATATATACACGTGAATGTATGCCAGATACGACGTGCAGTTACACCGACGACTTGTAACTAAACAGCTGTGGTCTGGTCAGGGCGGGTTAAATTTCATTTTGATATGAGTGAGGACCACCACCCCCCTCCGCCTCCCCTCCTTCCCCTCCCCCCCCCCCCACCCTTGCCCTCTTCCTCTCTTCTGTCGCTTTTTTTTTCAGACAGCTGACCGTCCTTCACATCTGACACGAACACAAACAATTTTATTACTGAGTGGCTGGCTCGTGGCATTTGGCTATTGGTCAATTATTAGTTTGGGTTTATTGAGCACATTGTAATATTTCTTTTTAGATGCATCAATCAGTCTCTTATCACCAAGTGTCAAGGGAACCATAACTACAGTTTTGCATCCATCCCACTGTCAGAATACACAATCGACCAGGAAGTTGCAGCATCGGGTATAAACAAGATGGCCAGATACACAGGGCTAGAGAGGTTGAACATGTTGAAAGTGAAATAGTTTGCTTACATCTCATTCCTGTTCGCGTTTCCTGCGGTGAAGGTCAGTCCAAACAGGAAGTAGATCCATGTAGCGGCAAGAGCAGTCTGCATTCTGACCCGTACAATGATCTAATCTAAAACAGGTGCATTAATTAAACCCGTTTTCCCTTGTAGCAGTGTATTGTAAAACACGACCATATTTCAGTAACAAGACTATCTCCAAAGTTTTACATCATATACCCCCTCCGTATCAAATATGCCCCACGCATACATCGAAAAACAAATCTGTCACTGATGCAAGTCCTTCTAACCCCTTCACTGCCAAGAACATGTGAACATCACCCAGCTGCAAGAGGTAGAGATCCTCATGAGCCCCACAATTTGTCGTGAAGATCTATGCCTCTTGGACAAACCGCTTTGTATCCACGCTGTTGTTGATGGCGGCATTGGGATCTCTGATGTTGAAGTTACAATAAAAACACAATCTGCCTCCACCGATCCGCCGGAGATGGCCTTAGTCGCCTGCTCGGCGTTAAACCCAAATAACTAACTAACTAAATATTGCCTTCACTGACAATGAAGGCGTATGTTCTGTTTGTTTGTTTGTTTGTTTGTTTGTTTATAATTAAGCATGTCTGCCGTTGACGTTCATGTTTAACTCATTCAGCCCGACGCACGTATTTCCCAAATTTTGGAGGCGTCATATAACGACTATGCACCTGTTGAAGGAGATGGATCGACCATGATAATTCAAGGGTAGTGCCATATTAGCTTGGCGCCGACAGGCACTACCCTTGAATTGTCATGGTCGACCCATCTCCTGCAGTAGTGCGTCAGGGCTGACTGGGTTAACTGTCAACAATAGGCTGTTTGAGATCGAGTTCCCGAGAACAGTGAGAACGCTGGATAGATTACGCGACTTTGAGCCGAGACTAGATTCGGAAAGCCATGAAATGTGGGCAGCTCGGCTAGCTGTTACGCTTAGCCGACACAGTTTTGTTGTGACTCACATGTAATATGCGGCACAATTTAAGCTCAAATTGACAAAGAACTATTGACGATTGCTTCCTGTCACTCTACAAAATTTTCTTCGATTTTTGTGGAAATAACGCTGATAAAAACAATCTCTCAACATACATTAACACTGCGTACGGCGATGAAGCTAGTCACAGTGGCTTCGGAAAATGGTCTGCCATGTCGTTTGAATAGCTGGTATAATTATTCAGTTTCGCTGCGCCAACAGTGGATGCATGTTATTCGTGTACACTCTGCTAATATTAGGCCATTTTAACAGAAATAATTTTTGGAAGTGTTCCTGCTCTTACTGCCGATCGTCCATAGTTACTCGCCTCTTGCGCTAGAGAGCGCGCTAGTGTGGGTCAACACGTGACCTCGGTATTCCTTCAACTCATTCAGGCCTGATATACTGTAACAGGAGACAGGTACACCGTGATAGTTCAAGGGTGGATCCAGAACATCTTGGCGCCAAACTACTCTGGCTGGATAACTATGTTTGCACTATCGTGGTCGTTCCATCTCCATATTGCAGTGAGCACAACACACAGATCTAGTAATGTGAGCCTTATGACAATGTGTTACAGTCTCAAGGAGCACTCGCTTTATTCTGGACTTTGAAGTATCGACGATCTGCTCCAAGGAGGGCACTGATTGATAACATTCACCGATACGTGTTCTCAATGTTGTTTAGCCTCAACTATATATGTCTACTCTTCTTTTCACAATCCGTGTGAGCAGACACATGTAACAGATGGTTTCTACTGGCCCTGTCTCGTGTGTGAGCAGACACATGTAACAAAGGGTTTCTACTGGCCCTGTCTCGTGTGTGAGCAGACACAGGTAACAGAGGGTTTCTTCTGGCCCTGTCTCGTGTGTGGGCATACACATGTAACAGAGGGTTTTTACTGGCCCTGTCTCGTGAGTGAGCAGACACATGTAACAGAGGGTTTCTACTGGTCCTGTCTCGTGTGTGAGCAGACACATGTAACAGAGGGTTTCTACTGGCCCAGTCTCGTGTGTGAGCAGACACATGTAACAGAGGGTTTCTACTGGCCCTGTCTCGTGTGTGGGCAGACACATGTAACAGAGGGTTTCTACTGGCCCTGTCTCGTGAGTGAGCAGACACATGTAACAGAGGGTTTCTACTGGTCCTGTCTCGTGTGTGAGCAGACACATGTAACAGAGGGTTTCTAATGGTCCTGTCTCGTGTGTGAGCAGACACATGTAACAGAGGGTTTCTACTGGCCCTGTCTCGTGTGTGAGCAGACACATGTAACAGAGGGTTTCTACTGGCCCTGTCTCGTGTGTGAGCAGACACATGTAACAGAGGGTTTCTACTGGCCCTGTCTCGTGTCGCTGGAACTCTCCTCCGTATAAATGAGAAGAAGGGCACAAAAGTCATCTGTATCACGACATTGGAACTACACAAGTAACGTTAACCCTTGTGTCCGCCATATTGTTAACGTATTAACCCCTTGCGTGTCGGTAGCGGTTGTTATCGCGATGATTCCTACAGGACTAAAACCGCTACCCACACACAAAGGGTTAGGCACGTTTATAAAGGAGATATTGCGATATTGTTTAACCTTTTATTGCCTGCAGTAGATCTCTCTAAGGAAACGAGAAAAACGGTTCTTGAGAAAAGACGAGAACTTACCAGCAAACCCCACTCTGGGAGCCGTACTGCGTTGCTGTCTGGTGGTGGCCACACCGTTATGAACATTAACATACACAGAGGCAACTTTTCACTGCCTTTCACGGAAGTTGAGAACACTGTAGATATTCATCTTCATCCTGTTTGTTTATCTCGTTCAGCTTGTAGTCATCACTACCACCAGTGTACCAACACAAAAACAGCATTGTTATATACATGCTTCATGAATCATATTAACAACCAGTCTGTCAGTTGAACGCATGTCATCATCTGACATTTAGCTCTGTGCTAACTCAATGCGCCAAAGGCTTCTGTACATGACCACGCCTAGTCCATAGTCCAGTGACCTCCCCTTTCTGTTCACACTAGGCGGATTCAAACAGCATGTGCTGCTCTGTGATTTTGCCACTTTCCGCCTTTGGCCATAAGGTCCACAATCACAAACCATCACACAGCATAGACACAATGAGTAAGAGACCCCGCAGTTTGTTATTTTACTTTCATGTAAGTCGACGACGCTTATGTTGAACCTGCAGGAGAACATTTTTTCGTTCTTCTTATCCGTCGTTCTACTTATCCGTCGTTCTACTTATCCGTCGTTTTACTTATCCGTCGTTCTACTTATCCGTCCTTCTACTTATCCGTCGTTCTTCTTATCCGTCGTTCTACTTATCCGTCGTTCTACTTATCCGTCGTTTTACTTATCCGTCGTTCTACTTATCCGTCCTTCTACTTATCCGTCGTTCTACTTATCCGTCATTTTTAGTTGAATTTTTCAGAGAGTTTGACTGAACGTTGTTTTGTTTTTTTATACAGACCAAAATTTTGTTTGTAGCACATAATAGTTTTCTAAGATAATAATAAGATCATTTTATTTTTTGTTACTTCTTCGCGAGAATACTGGACCCGCACGCCCATTACGTCATGTGCATGTTCCGATACGCGCTCCGACTAGCCCCAATTGAAAATTGTTCGTATTTTTAAACAGGAACATCAAAAACATTCAGCATTGTGATGGACATAGAGATAAATTACGATAGACGACTATGTGTCGAACAGTTAGCTCATTCAGCCGACGGCCGTAATTCACAAATGTTGGAGGCGTCATTTAATGACTATGCACCAGTTGCAGGAGATGGATCGACCATGATAATTCTAGGGCAGTGCCAGATTAGCTTGGCGCCGATAGGCGCCAAGCTAATTTGGCACTACCCTTGAATTATCACGGTCCACCCTTCTCCTGCTGTAGTGCGTCAGGGCTGAATGGGTTAATAATTCTGAGCCACCGCGCGGATGGTGGCAGATTATATTTGTCATGCAGGACATGAGTGTCTCTTTTAGGATCAACAAGAGTCACAGATCCTCATGATCCTACAGATCTACCGGGGCTCATGAGGATGTATGTCTTTTTCTTCCGCGTCTGAATTGTGATTGGAGTCAGGGAGTTTAGAGAACTATCCTACACAGTCTGCAGGCCCTGGTTACAGGGTACTGTCGCTTGTTAGTGAAGGGTTAACGAGTCAAACGAGAATGAGGGGTGAAAGAGTCAGTAACCGGCTGATGGCGTTCAGGCAGCAGGGGTTAATCGAGTGATGTGTCGGTTTTCATGTCACCGCGAGTCGTATTTAGCAGGCGGCCACTGCATGGTTTTTAGAGCACTATGCCAACCCAGTACAACCCAAGGTAAATGATTGTCTCATAGCCACGACAGCCCTATAGCCTAAGCAGTTTATGCAATGTCTCATACCCACGACAGCCCTATAGCCTGAGCAGTTTATGCAATGTCTCATACCCACGACAGCCCTATTGCCTGAGCAGTTTATGCAATGTCTCATACCCCACGACAGCCCTATTGCCTGAGCAGTTTATGCAATGTCTCATACCCCACGACAGCCCTATTGCCTGAGCAGTTTATGCAATGTCTCATACCCACGACAGCCCTATTGCCTGAGCAGTTTATGCAATTTCCCACCTTCTGCTTGCTATTTCTGGCGTGAAAACATCTTTTAAAGTTGAGGCGGCCATTTGCATCGGACAGGACACTTCTGAATAACTCCTGAGTGTGCTTTCACGCAAGAAATATCAATACCTCTCCTGCAATGTCCAGTGTTCATATCAGAAAGAAATGTATACACGTTCCTTTGGGGGGGGGGGGGGGGGGGGGGCAGCAACAACAACAACATACACAACCGTGCAAGGGACATAGATACGAATTGGTCTCAGCAAGAGCCATAGGTCCTCATGAGCCCCCGCAGTCGCACTAACTTACCGCAATCGCGGGGGCTCATGAGGATCTATGCCTCTTGCAGTTCTCTGAGTAAAGGGGTTAACGTGAGACAGAGGACGACATACAAGAAAGGTGCAGACGACAATATCGACGACGTCAGTTTGTACTGTGCGCCCTTTATTATTAGATTTTAGATCATGGGCGCTAGGTGTAGAAACTGCGTTGCTAGGTGAATGTTACGTTATGTTCACAACCATTGAATGTACTCTGAGATAAGTCGCAATAACCCATATCAGCGAACGTTTGTCATGAGCCAATCACATGACAGTAATGTAACCGGCTGATGCGGTCCCTCCAGCTGAGACGCTATGATGTGGGTTTTTTTATACCTTTACCCTCTGGCCACCAAAGTCTCTAAGCCTTTGTGCTACCCACGCTTAGCCAGGGGCCGCAACCCAGCAACGAAGTCAGTCAGCTAGTCATTTTGTAGTACTCTAAAAGTTGTGTTAGTGAGTCCGTGTGCTAGCCTCTATAACTTTGTAACGGCTTTACCGATCGAGAATCCGTAACTCACATCAGTTTCCTCGTGCAACTCCCCTTCTACTCATATGCTCTGTGTTTAGTGATTTTATGACCACCACAGTTCAATTAGCGATTTTCTTACTTTTACAAATTCCAATGAGCTCTCTTAGCCCATTTTAAAATTTAATAATAAATTCCTAGGACTTCCCTCTAAAATATAGTTATGGTAGCTAGTAGCTATTCACATTTCCTGTCTTTTGCTTCAAACCCGAAGCCTTTGTGATAAGTAATTATTGAGTTATGGCTCTTTTTGTAGTAGCTAAGAAGCACAGATTTACCCAGTTTTCGGTCTGTCTGGGACCATTTTTTGGTCCGCGCCGTATTGCTCTCTTTGCGGTTCGCTCGCAGAGTATTTAAGCCGGTCAGTGCCAGAGCGGGAAGTCTTTGTCCTAAGAGTTGCCCCACTGACCGTATAGCGACCATCACTCTGAGCCATCACTGAGCTTTTCTTCAACCATATCTCCACTGGGATATCCGTGCTGTTTGTTTTCTGCTATTTGATAAACAACAAATAAAAGTACGTCAACGCGACCTCTGCTTCGACTTCGTATGTTCCCCAACCTATTCACCCACCAACACCGGGTTCACACAAGTTCACATCTGGCGCTGCGAGAGCAGGATCGGGGTAAAGAAGTCTAAAACAGCACAGAGAGGGCAACTAACACAACATCAATATGGAGAATGATGGAAACCAACAAGATACAGTCCCTCAGCAGGCTGTTGACCACCAAGCCGGCCAGGGACACGTCCTAATAAATGCTGTGGCAGGCCAGACAGCACGTATCGTCGTGCAATCTGCACAAGCAATAAGACTCCCCAAATTTTCCGCGATACAAGGAACTTGCCCATGGACAGAGTTCGAAGAGGAAGTCAGACGGAGTCTTGAGGATGGACAGACCTCACCACAGGCGGCAGTACGGCTGGTACTATCTTCGCTGGATGGCCCAGCCAAACGGGAGGTTTTATCCAGGCCAGCCGAGCACAGACAGACGGTGGAGGACATTTTGAGGGTCCTCGACCATCGTTTTGGTGATAAAAGGACACATAGCGAGCTTATGGCTGCCTTCTACGCCTGTAGGATGAGTGCTGGGGAAGACATCCTGGCCTACTCGCACACCCTGGCTGGATTGGGGGCAAGGATTAATGCACTGACACCCAACTCCCTCTCAGACACCATGTTAAGGGACCGGCTAGTCAGCGGGGCACACCTTCAACTAAACGGTGCCCTGCGGCTGTTCCTGCAAATCAGGCCAACCAGCACATTCCAGGACATGGTGGACGAAGCGCTGCGGTGGACTCGCGAGGACAGTGAGCGGTGCGTCAGCGTTCAAATGCACACTGCTGAGTCCAGCGCTGAGATCGAGGCCCTCCGAGCGCAAGTGGTTGAACTGCGTGCGCTGTTGCAACAACAGCGAACAATGATGGGAACACCAGGAAATGCGTCACGCTCGTTCCAGGGAGCTTGTTTCTGGTGCCAGCAGCCTGGACACAGGGAAAGTGGGTGCCCTGCTAAAGAGCGGTACCATAATCGTCGGCGACCAAGACCGCCCCAGCCTCCGAACACCAGCCAAACGACCAGCCGTAACTCTGCCAACCAGGGAAACTTCTAACCCCCGTTGTCAGTAGCCAGACAACGGGGGCCAATGAAGTGTACATGGGGCTCGTTGGACGTTGCCCTGTGGTTAGGGTGGAAGTAGGTGGCAAACAAGGACAGGCATTGATTGACACTGGGAGTGAAGTGTCCACGGTAACATCATCGTGGGTGGACACCCACTTGCCTCATATCCCAGTGCAATCGGAGAGATTCCTGACTGTTCGAGCTGCAAATGGCCAGGCAATCCCATACAGAGGCATCATTTTGTGCAGTCTGGCAGTGTTGAAGGACAGCTTGCAGTCAGTGCCTTTCCTTGTAGTGAACGATCCACATGACACTGTCACCCGGCGGCGCAAGAACGAGACCCCAATTCTGTTGGGAATGAATGTGTTGAGTCAGCTGCAAAATTCAACTCAACAGCCTTCAGCCCTCCCACCAGCCCTTCAGGCATTCGTCCGAGAAGTTCACCTGGACAAATCCTCTGTTCGCGGGCAAGCTCGAATTGCTGATGGATGCTGCGTACCAGCCAATTCACTCATCAACATCCGCATTACAGGAGTCCAACAGCACCGACCTCTGTATGCATCTCCGCTGGCTACCCCACTCCCAGGCGGTCTGGTTGTCATCCCCACGTTGGTGAGCGCGAACCGGCATCAGCGATACATACGACTAGCCAACCTCAGCGCCCAAGACCATCTGCTGAGGCCGCGGACGCCCATAGCACTACTTCATGCTGTAGACGCGATTGAAAACGATGGAATCCGGGTCACCACAGACTGCCGGGAGATGGCTGTCACCATTGAAGAGGTCTCTACATCATCGTCCCCTACACCCCCTCCTTCTTCCAGTGACTCCCTTCCCGAGTGTGGCGGAGATGATTTCCAGAGGGCTCAGCTCCAGCAGCTTCTATCGCAGTATTCCCATGTCTTCGCCCAGGGTGAACATGACCTGGGATACACCGACCTGGAGCAGCACCGCATCCCGACTATGGACAACATCCCCGTCGCACAGCCCTACCGCAGCATCCCGCCAACGCAGCTGCGAGAAGTACAGGAACACCTCAAGTCACTCATCAAATCCGGTATTGTGGTGGAGAGTAGGAGCCCGTATGCTGCACCTGTGGTACTTGTGAGGAAGAAGGATGGCAGCCTGCGACTGTGTGTGGACTATCGCCGCCTGAATTTCAAGACAGTCGGCGACGCATACCCACTCCCTCGCATCCAGGAATCATTTGACTCGCTGGTCGGTGCGCAGTTCTTCTCCACATTGGACTTAGCCAGCGGATACCACCAAATAGCTATGCACCCAGAAGATCAGCACAAGACAGCATTCATCACTCCGATGGGGTTGTTCGAGTACACGAGGATGCCGTTCGGGTTATCATCAGCGCCTGCAACCTTCCAGCGCCTGATGCAAGCGGCGATGAGTCAGGAGCTATTCCAGTTCCTACTGGTCTACCTGGACGATCTTCTGGTATATTCGAAGACATTTGAGGAGCACCTGGCCCATCTCGAGAAAATCTTGAAGCGCCTGTCTGACCTTGGTTTGAAGCTACGGGTAGATAAATGCCAGTTTCTGCGTAGGCAGGTGACGTACCTTGGACACACCATATCTGCGAACGGGGTATCCTGTGACAGGGAGAAGATCAAGGTTGTTCAGGAGTGGCCCTCTCCAACCACCACAACGGAGCTGCGCAGTTTTTTGGGTTTTGCCAGCTACTACCGACGCTTCATCCAAGGGTTCGCGAAGTTGGCTGGCCCTCTTCATGACCTAGTAACTGAGAGCTGCAAGTCCAAGAAGAAAGGGGGCAACATCACTCGACTTTGGGGCCAACCACACGACGACGCCTTCAAAGCACTGAAAGAAGCTCTGACATCTGCTCCTGTCCTGGGCTACGCGGACTTCAATGAGCCTTTTATCTTGGAAACCGATGCCAGCCATGATGGTTTGGGTGCGATCCTCTCTCAGAAGCAAGGCAAACAACTGAGGGTCATCGCATATGCCAGCCGTCGCCTGCGTCCCACTGAGAAGAGTTACCACTGCCAGAGTTCCAAGCTTGAGCTCCTTGCCATCAAGTGGGCTATCACCGACAAGTTCAGGCACTACTTGCTTGGGGCAGAATTCAAGGTCCTCACGGACAACAATCCCTTGGTACACCTCAAGACAGCCAAGCTTGGTGCACTGGAGCAGCGGTGGGCAGCACAGTTGGCCCAGTTCAACTTTAGTGTTGAGTACCGGCCTGGACGAGAGAATCGAGCAGACTCGCTATCCCGCCTACCTGTAAAAGAAGTGGAGATGGAAGTGCCACCTCCAATCCTGACCAGTGTGCCAGCAGAGATAGCCATGTGTGAGCGCATGGCGGTGGGTGAACCAGTTGACATTTCTGCTTGTGACAACCCAGTTGACTCCTCCCCTTACCCCGACTCCAAGGTTCCTTCCTCAGACACCCAGACTGATATTGACGTCTTTCCACGGATTGGCAACACCCAAATGCGGCGCTACCAGGAGGAAGACGCAGTCATCGGCCCATTCCTGGCAGCTTGGCCGAGCAAACCCTCATCTTCTGGTAGACCGGCTCGTGCGCTCCTTCACCAACATCGGCGGCTGCAGATGAAGGATGGCCTTCTACATCGGAGTGTCACCGACCCTCGACGGGGTGCCTGCCTGCAGCTGGTCCTACCAAGTTGCCTGCGACCTGATGTCCTGGTAGCCCTACACGACAACATGGGACATCAGGGCCATGAGCGTACCGTCGACCTGATAAGGACACGGGTCTACTGGCCTGGGATGTACGAAGACATCAAGGGGTATATCGGCCGGTGTGAACGCTGCAGGACTAACACTCCACAAAATCTGTCCCTGCCCTCCGCACACCTGCTCGCAACCCGTCCCCTCGAGATCGTCGCAATGGACTTCACCCAGCTGGAGACCACCGATGGTGGCAAGCTAGACGTACTGGTCATCACAGATGTCTTCTCAAAGTTTACGCAGGCGATTCCAACACGGAACCAAGAGGCAGTAACAGTAGCAGACGTACTTGTTCGTGAATGGTTCCAGCGCTATGGTGTCCCCGAGCGGATCCATAGTGACCAGGGCAGGAACTTTGAATCTAATCTGATCAGCCTCCTCTGCGACCTATACGGTGTAAAAAAGTCCAGGACAACGCCCTACCACCCGGAAGGAAATGGACAATGCGAGAGGTTTAACCGCTCAATGCATGATCTCCTTCGGAAGTTGGATCCGGTTGAGAAGGCGCATTGGCCGCGCCACATCTCTGCGCTGGTGCATGCGTACAACTGCACCCCGCATGCCTCAACCGGATTCACACCCTACTTCTTGCTCTTTGGGCAAGAGCCTCGCCTGCCTGTCGACGATCTCCTTGGTCTGCCTACGACAACAGCTGCAGCTGGGCCTCAGGAATGGGTTCGTCGCCATCGCGACCGCCTTCACCTTGCCCACGAGAAGGCACACCAGCACCTGACTGAGGCCGCAGCCAAGCGAGCTGTGCAGACTGACCAAAGAGCTACTGACCACGCTCTGCAGATTGGTGACTACGTCCTGCTGCCCAACCGTGTTCGGGGACTAAACAAGTTCCAGGACAGATGGCAGCGGGGCGTGTATGTGGTCACCGAGCGAATCAGCCCGGAAGGCCAGGCCTACCGAGTGAGACCTCTTGACGGAGGTGCTGAGAGGGTTGTCAACCGTCGCGATCTGCTGCGGACTGACCATCTTCTTGACGACATGGCTGAACAACCGGCCGAGGAACCTGACCAGCCGGAAGCACCAATTCAGAGACCAGCCCAAGCACCGGTGAACGAGGCTGAACAGGACTGGGCTCTGCCTCTTCTAATAACTACTGATGGTGCCAACCCTGTCGCCCCGGTTCCTGTTCCAGCTCCAGTCCCAGAGGTGCGGGATCCCATTGCAGTTCCCATCCTGGCAGAAGTGGAAGCTGCAGTCCCTCAGGCAGTTGATGATGCCCCTGACATCTCCATGGTCCCGGTGCCTGTCACGCCGGCTCTGGTTGTGACAGCGGTACCACCTACAGCAGCCCTGGCTGCAAGATCTGAACCACCAACGGAACCCGAGACCGGCACATCATTGGCTCCAACTAGACGTTCTGTCAGACTGCAGAACAGATTTAAAGCAATGTGTAACCGGGTGGAAGCTTTGTTTTTTTAGTCTGCTTCCATGACTTTAGAATTTGTAATGAGTGACACCGGCGTCAGAACTTTAAACATGAACTGCGCCATGAACTGTCCACCCAGAGACCTTTTATTTAGTGTGAGTCAGATGACTAGAGATTGCTGTTGCAATGAACTGTTTTTGGTAGGTGTTTTTTTTTTCGCGTTTGTGCTTTGTGTCTCACAAACAATACCATTTTATGAGTGCACTGTTCTGTTAGTTGGACTGACTCTTGCAAAGCAAGGTTTCTGGTGTCTTGCATGCCTAGTAGCTATATAAGTGGGTTCTTTTATATTTTATTCCTAAGCAGGGTACATTTTGACTCCGGATGATGTGTTAATTACCATTTTCTGTTTTGTCATTTTGCTATGCAAGCTGTGCTTGGAATATTTTTCACTTTCGTGACCATGCTTTCCAAACAGGTTAGCAAGAGGGTTTAGGTGGTAATGTTGTAACATGTTGTATCATGTTAGTGGTGTGGTTCTGCTCGAGGCCTGAGTAGTTCCTAATATTTTGTTCCAGCGAGGACGCTGGTAGGGTTTCAGCGGGGGGAAATGTAACCGGCTGATGCGGTCCCTCCAGCTGAGACGCTATGATGTGGTTTTTTTTTATACCTTTACCCTCTGGCCACCAAAGTCTCTAAGCCTTTGTGCTACCCACGCTTAGCCAGGGGCCGCAACCCAGCAACGAAGTCAGTCAGCTAGTCATTTTGTAGTACTCTAAAAGTTGTGTTAGTGAGTCCGTGTGCTAGCCTCTATAACTTTGTAACGGCTTTACCGATCGAGAATCCGTAACTCACATCAGTTTCCTCGTGCAACTCCCCTTCTACTCATATGCTCTGTGTTTAGTGATTTTATGACCACCACAGTTCAATTAGCGATTTTCTTACTTTTACAAATTCCAATGAGCTCTCTTAGCCCATTTTAAAATTTAATAATAAATTCCTAGGACTTCCCTCTAAAATATAGTTTATGGTAGCTAGTAGCTATTCACATTTCCTGTCTTTTGCTTCAAACCCGAAGCCTTTGTGATAAGTAATTATTGAGTTATGGCTCTTTTTGTAGTAGCTAAGAAGCACAGATTTACCCAGTTTTCGGTCTGTCTGGGACCATTTTTTGGTCCGCGCCGTATTGCTCTCTTTGCGGTTCGCTCGCAGAGTATTTAAGCCGGTCAGTGCCAGAGCGGGAAGTCTTTGTCCTAAGAGTTGCCCCACTGACCGTATAGCGACCATCACTCTGAGCCATCACGGAGCTTTTCTTCAACCATATCTCCACTGGGATATCCGTGCTGTTTGTTTTCTGCTATTTGATAAACAACAAATAAAAGTACGTCAACGCGACCTCTGCTTCGACTTCGTATGTTCCCCAACCTATTCACCCACCAACACCGGGTTCACACAAGTTCACATCACACAAACAGGATGCACGTTAAATTGTGTCGTTATTGGTTTCAGATCGTGATTTTCCAGCGAGAAAGGAAACAACGAACAATAACTGCAACAATCACAGGTTATTTCATAAACGCGGAAGATTTAAATTCATTTTAGGTTTATTGAGTCACCCGCTCTCAACCGGGACACAATTACAAACTCATTTCCACAAAGCATAAGTCAACATGCGCAAATGCGTGAAACCAAAGACAATTTTTCACATTGTAGATAGTGTGAAGTGTGTTGTGCTGTGTTGTGTTGTGTTGTGTTGTGTTGGAAACCAAAGACAATTTTTCACATTGTAGATAGTGTGAAGTGTGTTGTGTTGTGTTGTGTTGTGTTGTGTTGTGTTGGAAACCAAAGACAATTTTTCACATTGTAGATAGTGTGAAGTGTGTTGTGTTGTGTTGTGTTGTGTTGTGTTGTGTTGTGTTGTGTTGTGTTGTGTTGCGTTGCATTGCATTGTACTAAACTGTATTGTACTGTATTGTATTGTATTATCTATCTATCTATCAATCTATCTATCAATCTATCAATCTGTCTGTCTGTATGTCTGTCTGTCTGTCTGTCTGTCTGTCTGTCCGGTCGGTCCGGTCGGTCCGGTCTTTCGGGTCGGTCGTGACTGTATTGTATTGTATTGTATTGTATTGTATTGTATTGTATTGTACAGTACAAGTAGTATAGTGCTCGAGGTTTCATGTCTCACTAATTGGGGGTTGCATGATCATGATCATTTTTAATCGTGTTTTAGGCCGTGGTTGTAATCATAGATATAGATCAAATAGATGATAGTCGGGTCAATGTAGCTCTAGGTTAACGTAATTAAAGGAGCGGAAGAGGGGTAATTTTGGGGGAGGTAATCTTTTACGCTGCTGCGATAACCTGTAGTCGGTCAGGGGGAGGTAATGTGCGACGGTGAGTCCTATCTGTAACGTTCACAGATCTATATCGCCAGCTTGATTCAGTCAATGTGGACCGGCTTGTCGTACGCTTTGTTTTGCTGCTGCTTTAAAGTCCTGACCGGACAAGACGTCACCAGCAATGTGCATACCTGTCCTAGGGCCTTGTTTTACGGGCTCTTTTTAGTAAGGGAACAGCGGATCGTTAAACACCGCCTAGTATATTAATTTATTGTACCCCGAGACCGAAATACCCAAATGTTGCCGTTGTCCCCTGAAGACTGCAGTGCAGTGTAGGACACAGGTTCGACCATGATAGTTCAAGGGTGCTGCCAGAATAGCTTGGCGCCCATAGGCGCCAAGCTATTCTGGCATCACCCTTGAACTTTCATGGTAGATCCATATCTTGCTGTGGTGTGTCTGGTTTAGAAAGAGTTAACCAGCCCCTGACCGCGCATACAAGCACCGACAGGTAATGCCCCGTGACCTGACTGAACTGTAAAATAGCCATGGTACGCTTTTTGACGTCACACGTATACGGACACTTCAACGTTAAATTCCTTCTGAATGTCGCGGGCGAAAATGAAGTGTTACGATGGTCTTTCCTTGTTGAAATGATGTGTGTTCGCCTGTGTCTGAGGTTATACGGATTTCTAGGGTGTTCAATTGTTTTCGACATGAGGAACGTAACGAGGTTTATCTTCTTCTTCTTCTTCTCGAACGCCGTCACACTTGAAGTTTGGCTCTCAAAATGAAGTTTATCAAACCGTTGATATAAAGCGTGTTCAGAAAAACTGGTACAGGAGACCTTGCGTAAAATGGGAACGCTCAATCTCCGACCACTCGCTGCTGAACAATGCCGCTGGAAACATACAACGAATGGTGGTGAGCATGCAGATCGAGGATTTCTTTGGCTGTATGAGCATTAGGGCCGTAGAACTCTTTCGAGACATGCCGCATCCGAATTCGCGGCGGAAAGCCGCGAATCTAAATGCGGCACGTCGCGAAAGAGTTAAAGTTTTGTTTTCAAACCTTAACAGGCTTTGTAAGTCATACATAAGTTCCAAAAGAGACTGCTTAAAAAGAACCACATTAAACGCGTTTCGTGATATCTTTAAAATAAAATCGAACTCAGTTTTGAGTCATGGTGATGCTCACCTGAAAGTTTAAAGCTTGGACGAGTTGTTCGGGTGTGGAATTCTGCCGAGGCCTACGGGTAGAGAATTCGGGATCTCGTAATGTCAACAATTGTAAACTAAAACATTGCACCTTGAACGTTGTACAAAATACCAGGAAAATTAATTTCAGCAAGACCCACTTCCCATTCTCCATTGAGCTCAATGTTCTGAGGTAGTTATTATAGAAATGGGCCGCATTGTTGTCAGGGTAGTGACTCATAATGCCGTAACTGAGGTAGTTTAGTATAGAAATGGGCCGCATTGTTGTCAGGGTAGTGACTCTCACTCATGCTGCTGTTACTGAGGTAGTTTAGTATACAAATTAGCCGCATTGTTGTCAGGGTAGTGACTCATGCTGCTGTTCCTGAGGTAGTTTATTATAGAAATGGGCCGCATTGTTAAATAATAATATTAATAATAATTACGGTATTTATAATGCGCTTATCTTATAATAATTATAACTCTAAGCGCGCACTCACAACTCGCGCACGCATGCGCACGCTTTAGACAACGACTCACAAACCAAAAATAGTGAAATACATTACGACAGTCTGCTTAGGGTGGGGAGTGTGGTGGTATAGTGCTAGAACTGTTGAAAGAGGTGAGTTTGAGGGCGGACTGGAAGGAGGAGAGAAAGTGTTTCTGACGGAGAGAGAGTGGGAGAGTGTTCCAGATGGATGTTGTCCGGGTAGTGACTCATGCTGCTGTTACTGAGGTAGTTTAGTATAGAAATGGGCCGCATTGTTGTCCGGGTAGTGACTCATGCTGCTGTTACTAAGTTAGTTTAGTATAGAAATGGGCCGCATTGTTGTCAGGGTAGTGACTCATGCTGCTGTTAGTGAGGTAGTTTAGTATAGAAATGGGCCGCATTGTTGTCAGGGTAGTGACTCATACTGCCGTTAGTGAGGTAGTTTAGTATAGAAATGGGCCGCATTGTTGTCAGCGTAGTGACTCATACTGCCGTTAGTGAGGTAGTTTAGTATAGAAATGGGCCGCATTGTTGTCAGGGTAGTGACTCATACTGCCGTTACTGAGTAGTGTCCTGTGAAACATGATTACGCGAAAAACAAGGCGGGGAACTGCCAGTGCTAATATTTTTAGGTAGATTACAAAGTAAAGTAGGTAAAAGCACTGTCAGGCGAGAGAAGTGTGCATGATCGACCAGTCATCATAGATCTACTTTGGTCAAAGCACAAAAAAAAAAAAAAAAAAAAAAGTATTTAAGAAGGGGTGCGCTAAGAAAGTGACTGGAAGCAATGCATATGGAAGCCCCCCTCCCCCCCCCCCCAGGGGAGCGTATCACATATCCCACTGTTCCAGCCACTCAGTGCATGGAAATTTAAATCTAGGTCCCCCAAGGGGGGTCCAGATATTTAGCCGCTGTGGACAACCTTTTCGATCTTAGCGACCTCATCTGCACACCATTCGGCATACTGGTGGAAGGCAAGAACATTTGCCTACCTGCAAAGACAGCCACATTTTACTGTGGTGTCTGCAGGGCATACATTCCATGCCTCCACCTAGAGCTAAATGTCCATGCACCCTAAGAGAGAACTTACTAAAAGGGGGAGAGGGGTTGCAGTCAATATTGTAGTAACAAATGAAAAGGAAAGGGAGACTGCCAGTGCTGATATTTTAGCAAGATTACAAAGTAAAGTCATCATCATCATCAGTCCCTTGCCCGAACTGGGCGTTGGGGGGACTGAAAGGCAGCAGCAACAGACAGTGCTCTCCACTGAGTTCTATTTTGGGCGGTGGCAAGCAAGTCTGGCATCTCGAGTTCGGTCCATTCTTTTATGTTTGCGACCCAACTCTTTCTCTGACGACCTCGCCGACGACTTCCTTCGAGAGTGCCTTGGAGGATAGTCTTGGACAAGGTGTTGTGTCGGGTCACGTGGCCAAACCAAGCAAGCTTGCGCCGTTTCACGGTTGCCAGAAGAGGTTCATGTGGGCCCACCAGGGAGGTGACGATGCTCCGTACATATTCGTTGGTTTTGTGCTCGCGGTACGAGATGCGGAGCAACTTCCTCAGGCACTTGTTCTCAAAGGCCTGGATTTTCTTTTCTGAGTCTGCAAGCAGTGTCCAAGTCTCACAGCCGTAGAGTAGAATAGACACTACGAGGGACTTGTAAAGCCTGTACTTGATGGTGAAGCTGATGGAGTTACTTCGCCATATCCTGTCCAGCCTGGCCATTGCGGATGTTGCTGTACCTATCCTGATACGGATCTCTGCTACGCAACTACCGTCTTTGGACAGGGTGGCTCCCAAGTACTTGAAGCTATTGACCTCTTCTAGCTTCTGGCCGTTCATGTGAATGTTGCTGCTGCTGTCGCTTGTGGTGTTGATCATCACTTTGCTTTTATCCGTACTGATCTCCATGCCATAAGACCCTGCGCTACTTGAAAGTTTGTCTGTCAGGTTTTGGAGCTCACTATTGCTGCCTGCCATGAGGTCAATATCGTCTGCGAATCGAAGATTGCACAGGGATCTGCCACCAATAGAGATTGAAGTATGGTGGTCGTGGAGGGTTTCCTGCATGATCTTCTCCAGGAATATGTTGAAAAGGACAGGAGAGAGCAGGCATCCTTGACGGACACCGATCGTCGTCCTGAAGAACTCGCCTGACTGATTGTTAAGTAGAACCGCGCTGCAGGCGTTCTTGTAAAGCGCTTCTATCATTTGGATCAGTCCCTCCTCTATGTTGAACGATCTCATGACTTGCCAGAGTCCGTCGTGCCAGACGCGATCAAATGCTTTCCTGAAATCAATGAAGTTGTGGTAGAGTTCGCGCTGATGCTGCAGATGTTTCTCGATCAGGACGCGGCAGTTGAAAATCTGCTCTACAGTGCTTCTTCCAACTCTGAAGCCAGCCTGTTCTTCTGCCAGCAGTTCCTCGGCGAAAGTTTTGAGGCGGTTGAGAATGATTCTAAGCATTACTTTGCTAGGGTGACTTATCAGACTGATAGTTCTGTAGTTCTGGCACTGTTTCATGTTTCCTTTCTTGGGGAGCGGGATCACTAGAGACTGTGTCCATTCTACTGGCCATTTCTTTTGCTCCCAGATCTTTTGACAGAGTGTAGTGAGGACCTTCGTTGTTACTTCTCCTCCATGTTTCAACAGTTCAGCAGGTATGTTGTCTACACCTGGAGACTTACCTCCCTTCAGGCTGAGTACGGCTGCTTCCACCTCTTCAGCTAACACTGGCAGGTCTTCAGCCTTCCTGGCCCCAGCCTGGTTGTTTTGGAGGATGCTGGTGTCTGGCTCAGCCTTGTAGTTATACAAGTCTCGGCAGTACTCAGTCCATCTGTTTAGTACAGCAGTGTTTTCCGTAAGGAGTTGGCCGCTGCTGTCTTCGATGACTGTGGCTGTTCGCTGTTGAGTCTTGGTGAGGGTCCTTAGCGTTTCATAAGCCTTCTTGCTGTTGCCGTTTGCCATGCCCTCTTCCACGCTACAACACTGGTCTTCAATCCAATCTTCTTTGGCTTCTTTCATCCTCTTCCTGATCTTCTTGTTGACAAGTCTGTACTTGTTTGCTGATGTGAGGTCTTGGCCTCTCTTTTTCTTCCAGGCTCTCCTCTCATCACAGAGATCGAGGATGTCATCGGTGACCCAGGGCTGTTTGCGCTTCCTCTGCTTCCCCAGCACTTCTTCTGCTGTAGAAAGTAACACCTCTTTTATATTTCCAGCAAGGGTGTCTACGTCGCAGTCCAAAGTAGCCAAGGCTGCAAATCTGCCTCCCACCTGGGCTTGGAAGAGCTCTTCTACTTCCGGGTCTTTTAGCTTCTGGAGGTCGAATCTGATGCGAGGGCTCTTGCTATCTCGTTTCAATGCCAGCTTCAACTTGAGGCTAGTAAGGACGAGGTTGTGGTCGCTGCCAATATCAGCGCCAGGAAAGGACCTCGTTTGTGCTTTGTTAATGCTGGATTTGAATCGTCGAGGCAGCAAGATGAAGTCAATCTGGTTATGGACCAGGCCTCCTGGCGATTGCCATGTCACTGTTCTTGACTTCTTGTGTGGATGGAGGGTATTAGCAACGGTGAGACGGTGACTCTGTGCGAACTCTAAAAGTCGCAGGCCTCTGTCGTTTGTTTCTCCAAGGCCAAACTTGCCAGCTGTTCCTGCCCATTGTTGGTAGGCGTCAGGGCCGATCTTTGCATTCCAGTCACCGAGGACAGTCAGAATGTCTTTCTTAGGTGTTTTCTTGATGATGTTGTCCAGTTGTTCGTAAAATTCTTCTAATTCTTCATCATCATGATCTGCTGTTGGAGCGTATACTTGAATGATAGTGATGTTGTGCGGTCGGGCGGAGATGCGGATGGAGATTAGTCTGCTTGACACGGGGGTGCAGCTGATGACAGTTCCAGCCACCTCTTTCCTTACGATAAAAGCTACGCCATGTTCGTGCTTGGTTTCTTTTCCGCTGAACCAGATTTTATGGCCTTCATCTGTTGTTGTTTCTCCGAAGCCTGTCCATCGAACTTCTGCAAGTCCTACAATGTCCCAGCGATAGCGCTTCAACTCGTGGGTGAGTTCCTTCACTTTGCCGCACTGGTAGAGTGTGCGAACGTTCCAAGTTCCGATAGTTATTCCTTGCGTGGGCAGCTTGATGGTGGGTTTGGTTCCAGTAACACACTTGTCGCCCCCACCCTGGAGACCTCCAATGGGGTGCGCGGTCGTTGGTGATCCGGGCCCCGACCGATCCGGCATGTTATTCTTATTCTGTTGCTTTTCCATCAGTCCTTTCAATGGGCTTAGGCGAACTTGGCGGCGCCCGTCTCCTCTCCAAGTATTTCAACTGACTGAGAGACGCGTCAGCCCCTCACAACGTTTCGCCCGCCAGCAGAAGCGGTTACCGGGGTGTGGCTAGGTAAAGGACCTGGAGCCAGCTGTGAGAGTTGAGTGCCATGTGAAGACCAGTGCTCCCGCCTGCCCCAAGAGGCGCTGCTGGCTGAAAAGTCAAAGGTACTACTTCTCCATGAACACTCTACACCCCAC
>BTPG01000006.1:4375483-4460175 GCA_036245525.1 Semisulcospira habei | reverse complement strand
AGAAACATACCGGCCTGAATTCTAGGTTTCAGAGTCTTGGAATACGGGCTAGGTATCTCAAACACATCCGTTTCATACAACAAGAAAGCCCGTACTAACGTGTTCACCGCTCTGCCAGACAGCTTCCGCCTAGAACTCACTATAACAGAACTCACGAAAACTCCCGTGTTAACCATGTCTTAAAGATTTCACGTGGATCTAGTGCCACACGGACTATCGGCACAAAACAAACCGTTAACAAAAACCGTACCGTATTTAACCTAACGTGTGAGCACTATGCACGAGCATAGAGCTTCATCACAATAGTATAGTATAGTATAGTATAGTATAGTATAGTATAGTATAGTATAGTATAGTATAGTATAGTATAGTATAGTATAGTATAGTATAGTTTTGTTAGTATAGTATAGTATAGTTTTGTTTGATGTTTGATGTTTTGTTTTTGGGATTTGGTTTGGTGTTTGTTTTTGCTTTGCTTAGAGTTTTTTGAGTGACAGTCTTTAGTTTGTCTCCACAGTAATTTTTGAGGATCCATACCTCTTGCAATCGGGTGATGTTCAGATTTTCTGTGATTGAAAGAGTTATTCTTCTATTTCTCTGACAGCATTTGGACTGGCATCTTTCACCAATAACCGCCAACTGCTGGCTTCAGCTGTACATCACCATCATGCAAGTGGATGCGGAGCCGGACGACAGCGTCCGAGGCAAAGAGATTCACTTTGAGATCGTGCAGTACAGTGACAAGTCCAAAAACATGTATCTTCTGGTCGCCAGGGTAAATATGCAGGCAGAGAATATAGATGCAAATGTAGCCGAGGTCTGCCAACAAAAAGCATAGATTCTCATCTATGGGATGCAGAGGCTGATGAAATACTTTTTGTTGGCAGACCTCCTCTTTTGCATCTCGATAATAAGATTCTATATCATGAATCTTTTAGGGGCGGTGAGTTAAGCCAAAAGGAGTAAGTCTCTGTAAGGATGTAAATGAGATTGACCAGTGCCAGTTGCAGGAGATAACTCAACTATAACAACTGAAAGCAATGGCGCCGCCAGGTTAATTTGGCACTATTATTGAATTATCATAGGTGATCTATCTCCTGCTGCAGTGCGTAAGGGCAAAATGGGTTACACTTTTTTAAAAACAAATTTATAAGTCTATTTTGATTAACTCTGTTTTCTTTCAGGTCAGTTCAGTTCAGTCAGGGATTCTATAATTATAGTATCAATGCTTCAGTTCAATTCAATTCATTGCATTTCCGCACTTACGACCGATATAGTTATTTTAACCACTTTATTGTGAGTATACATGAACTGAGTTTCTCAAATTATTGCAACTGAAAGCTGGTCCCATAAGGATCTGTCTGATGCAGGGCGGTGCTTGTTGTGTCTCGTTAGTGAAGGGAGTTAAGTACATTTTTGTTATCGCTTATCGCTTTTTGTTTTTCCCCAGTTGTTGGACCTTGCCCTTTTCCACGTAGAGGCGCTGCAGTTCGACTATAGTGTTTTGTCAGCTGCTGCGCTGTACCACTTGGGGGGACTGGGCCTAATAACCACATGCACAGGTCAGCATTTGAATTTTCCGTGCCCGGGCTTTCAGTGTAGGAATTCTCCTCAGATAGACCAACTCGGGGAGTACGCCCGTCCACAAGTAGGCCTACACTTCTATTCAAACGAGATGAGGAGTCGAGAAAAAAACCGAACGCCACCCAATTGCAAGAGACATAGATCCTCTCGAGCCCCCGCCGGCAGTTGCGGGGGCTCATGAGGATCTATGCCTCTTGCTCACACCATTTTGTATCATGTTCCTTTGACGGTTGGCTCTCTTTAACTACTTTAGTGTTGCATGGACATAGATATGACGATAGATATATTGACTACTGGGGATCTTTGATGTTGAATTTGCATAGATTTCCAAAACAAGATCTGCGTCTAATGACAGTTTAAAGGGTTAAATTTTCTCGTGCCGCAGGTTACACCACAGAAGCCATCATGCCTTGCGTCCACTGGATGGCGCCACTGGTCACCGTCGTCAAGAAAATGGCGCCGCTGGAGGTCACGGACTTGCTAGAGATCGAGAGCATACTCAAGGACACTGAAGACGCCTACCACGTGCAGACGAAGACTGTATGCATGTCTCATTACGTGAGTATTAATAATCAATCCTACCCCCTTACCCTAACCCACCCCCACCCCCACCCCACCTTAGTTCAGTTTAAAAAAAAATTAATTCACTTTTTCTTAGTATATATAAACTAGTCACAAAATGTCAAGGAACGA
Source organism: Semisulcospira habei (assembly GCA_036245525.1). Classification (NCBI taxonomy): domain Eukaryota; kingdom Metazoa; phylum Mollusca; class Gastropoda; family Semisulcospiridae; genus Semisulcospira; species Semisulcospira habei. The sequence continues at coordinate 4,457,898 of BTPG01000006.1, read as the reverse complement.
GCGCCTACATCAGTGGTACATGCAGCTATCTTATGAGCGTAATTTCCCAATGCGTCAGCTTCAGTTGACCAAACGATTCGATTCGTCAAGGAAGCAGAAATTGTTAAAAGCGCGTCGCACAAACGACACTGGGCAGCATTCAATAAAGTCATCTTGAATCTTGAATGACAGACTAAGCATAACTGCGTAAAACGAGGCAGTAACTTGCACGCAAGCACAGACGGTCACCAAACTTAAAGAACAAACAAAATTAAAAGCAAAGTGTATGTGTAAGATTACAAAATAAAGTAGGTAAAAGCACTGTCAGGGGAGAGAAGTGTGCATGATCGACCAGTGATCATAGATCTACTGTGGCCAAAGCACACACACACAAAAAAAAAGATAGGAAAGAGGGGAGCGCTAAGAAAGTGACTGGAAGCAATGCATATGGAAGCCACCCCCCCCCCCACCCCGAAGGGGGGCGTATCACATATCCCACTGTTCCAGCCACTCAGTGCATGGAAATTTAAATCTAGGTCCCCCAAGGGGGGTCCAGATATTTAGCCGGTGTGGACAGCTGTTTCGGTCTTGGCGACCTCTTCAGCTCACCATCGGCAATACTGGAGAAGGCAGGAAGTTCTGCCTACCTGCAGTGACAGCCACATTTTACTGTGGTGTCTGCAGGGGCATACATTCCATGCCACCACATAGAGTTAAATTTCCATGCACCCTAAAAGAGAACCTACCAAAAAGGGGGAAAGGGATTGCAGTCGACATTGTAGTAATAAATGAAAAGAAAAGGGGAGAGTGCTAATATTTGTAACCTTCCTAAAATATTAGCACTGGCAGTCTCCCCTTTTCTTTTCTTAATCCGTTCAGCCCTGACGTCCTACAGCAGGAGATGAGTCGACCATGATAATTTGTCGGCGCCAAGCTAATCTGGCACTGCCCTTGAATTATCATGGTCGATCCATCTCCTGCAACTGGTGCATAGTCCTTAGATGACGCCTCCCAAAATTCCGGCTGAATAAGCTAATCATGTATTCCGTTCGTCTGTTCCAGGACCTGGCCAACGAGACGCGGCGCCGAGAAGCTATGCTGCCACCCAAGAAGAGGGCGCGCTACCAGTATTAACAATGACCTTCACGGCAGGAATACTCTGACCGACACCCAAATGCAAGAAACGTAGATCCCCATGAGCCGCCCGCAACATGCGGGGGCTCATGAAGGTCTATGCTTCTTGTCGTGATCTTTCATGTTCGTGTACCTCAAACAGTGTTAGCCAGCAGGTAGATGTGACTTTTATTCGCTAGCAGTAAACAGGTTTAAGTTAGTTTTACCTGTACGTCCGCGTTGATAGTTAGACCAACGTGCCAATTATCCCGAGGCCGATTTTCACCTGCAAGTGTCGTTACTTTTCGCAATATTCTGCTGATCTCTGTTGACATCCCGGATATCATCCCTTAAACCTTTCACTGCAGAATGAAAACTTAACACAATCCAGCTTCAAGAGACATAGATCCTCATGAGCCGTCGCAGTCGCGGGGGCTAATGAGGATCTATGCCTCTTGCTGACACTTCTTCTTCTACTTCTTCTCGAACGCCGTCACACTTGGAGTTTGGGTCTCAAATTGAAATCTGTCGTCTTCTGTAGCGCCTCCACAGGCCCGTACAGTTTCTCTTGTAGGGTGGCGGGCTTAGGCCATATCTCCTCCCTCAGCAACTGGTGGGATGTGCTCTGTGGTCTGCTCTGCTTCTCCACAAGGGCACAGGGGAGATGGCACGAGGTGGAAGCGTCTGTGCAGGTGGAAATTGAGTCGGTTGTGCCCGGTCCTCAGACGGAAGATGGTCACCTGCTCTTGTCTGGATAGCTGATGGTAACTGTCTAGGGGCCGTTGTGGTGGTCTGTACACAGACGTAATGATGGTCTTCATCTCTGTGAAGCTGACTCCAATTTCGTCTTGTTCTTTCTCTGCGCCCACTTTTGCCATTCTGTCAGCTTCTTCATTGCCGTAGATGCTACAGTGTGAAGGGATCCACTGCAGCACCAGTCTGGTGCACTTGATGTTTTGCAGTGCCTCTTGTAGACATGGCAGTTTGCTTGCTGTTGCTGCCTAAAGAACAGACCCATCAGTCAGGAGGACAATCTGGGTATCAGGGTCTGCAGTGCCACTAAGGGTGTTTGCAGCATGTTGCGGACACCACTCTATATCCTAGTTCTTGTGGACGGCTGGGGGTCTTTGGTGTACAGTTAATTATCCAGATTTAAGAAACACAATCAACGTCCACTGGCATTTATTGATATATTTATTGATCTGAAGATATAAATGGGGCCAAAATCTGTGAGAAAGGGACATCGCTTCTCATGAGCCCCTTTGGCTGCTGGGGCTCATGTAAATGTTTGCCGCTTGCAGATGAAAGCCGGCTGGTTGAGAAACCTTAGTGACCTTAGTGATGGTTGAAAAGTTTGTTATTAAAAAAAACAACGACAAAAAAAAAAAAAAACAAGATGGGATAAACCATAACCCACAAAGTCTCTTCTGTATGAGAGCTGTCCTCGCTGTCAATGGTCTCTACCTTTTGTCTTTTACCTGATTGTGATGTTGAATTATCTCCTTTTGAAAAGTCTCGCAGATCTGCCACTGTGTCGATGAGTTCTATAAGGAGCTCAGGACATACGCGTCATTGATTTGTCAAACGTCATTTGTCATCAGTTTTAGTTTTTACGTAATTTTATATTTTACATGATATGAGTTTCACTTTCGCTTCATAGGCTTGAGAAAATGGTGACAAAACTAGAATTCCACGGTACAAGTTCAGTCTTGCTATAATTTGTGTGAAAGCAGGTTGTCTTTACCTAGCTACAGGATATACTAAGTACACGGGTCACCTGCATGCTCTTCTGAAAGCGCGTCGATGGGTGTGTGCGTGTTGGTACGTGCGTGCGCGCGCGCTCCAAACATCTCCAAGAGGCATAGATTCTCATGCGCCTGGAGGGCGCTTGAGGATCTATTCCTCCTGGAGATGCGCACATGTTTGTGTGTGTGTGTGTGAGAGAGAGAGAGAGAGAGAGAGAGAGAGAGAGAGAGAGAGAGAGAGAGAGAGAGAGAGAGAGAGAGAGAGAGAGAGAGAGAGAGAGAGAGATAGCCCCGCGCTCGAGAGAGAATGACGTCATATTTAGAGTATTATGTCAGTATCTGCGTGGTGACGGAGTTGCCTTTTTTACGTCACTGCCACTGTCTGACTTTCTCCAGAAAAGTTTTTTTTTTTTTAGTGTTTTAATTCTTTTCTGAAAAGAATTAATTTTTATTAAAGATGTTGAAAGGATAAAAAGCTGGCTAACGAACTCATCCAATGTCTTTCTCCAAACTAGCTACATGCAAAAGTTTAAGTAAATATGACAAAAAATGACAGACTCTAATCTGGGTCAACCGACTTCCTATAAACGGTTGTTTATGTCTTCAATGCTACATTCAATTACAATATGTTCGGAGGCTCTCTTAGCCACCCACTTAAGAAAGTATTTCGCCAAGTTTCAAGCTGGTGTGTACAGAAATATCGGAGATTCTCTTGTTTAAATACACACACACACACACACACACACACACACACACACACACACACACACACACACACACACACACAGGCGCACAAAAGCCTCACAGTGGGTTACCTACCATTTCATGTGAAAATGGGTTCCCATATTTCTATTTATTCTAGGGCTCTGGAATTGATGCGAATGTTTAGAACTCACCTTATAACTAAGCTCTATAACTTAAAATAAAATAGACATTTTCTAGAAACAGAGCCTCTAGATGCCGAAAAAATGGGTTTCTGCCAATAAAGTGGGTGGGTGTCTCTCACACAAAAACTGGCATTACAGTCAAAATGGGTGTCTTCACAACAGTAGGCGTCAGTAATAAGGTCAAGTTCATGGAATACTTCTTTTTCACATTAATTTTTTTTTTTGTCCTTCTGAAGCAAAACAGTTTATCATGGCATTGATGTGAGAATCAACATAATGTATTCTGGAAATTAAAGGACTTTTTCTTTTTGGTTTTGGGTACTCTGGAGTTTCAGACAAACAGCAACAGAGCATTTTGAATATTAACCCTTATCATTCGGAATACACCAGTGTGTGCAACAAGTGTGACTGAAATAGTCCAAGGGTTAGTGCCAGAATAGCTTGGTGCCTCTAGGCGCCAAGCTATTGTGGCACCACCCTTGAACTAAAGCCGTTGGTCTATGTCCTCATCTGTAAGTACTGTAATGTAGCTTGCATAGAATTATGGCAGTGAACAAATTTGAAGCTTTTAGCCTCAGTATGACTATGATGCGGGTCAAAAATTGTGGAAAAATATGAAAGATAGAAAAAGACCCAGACGAAGAAACTAACACTTAACTTATTCTACCCCAGCAAAATTTAAGATCCACCACGATAGTTCAAGGGTGATGCCAGAATAGCTTGGCGCCTATGGGCGCCAAGCTATTCTGGCATCACCCTTGAACTAACATGGTGGATCTGTGTCCTGCACTGCAACGCAGTCTTCTGAAGACGACTTCAACATTTGGGCTTAACTTATTCTACCCCAGACACACCACAGGAAAATAAAGATCCACCACGATAGTTCAAGGGTGATGCCAGAATAGCTTGGCGCCTATGGGCGCCAAGCAATTCTGGCATCACCCTTGAACTATCATGGTGGATCTGTGTCCTGCACTGCAACGCAGTCTTCTGAAGACGACTTCAACATTTGGGCTTAACTTATTCTACCCCAGACACACCACAGCAAAATAAAGATCCACCACGATAGTTCAAGGGTGATGCCAGAATAGCTTGGCGCCTATGGGCGCCAAGCTGTTCTGGCATCACCCTTGAACTATCATGGTGGATCTGTGTCTCCTGCACTGCAACGCAGTCTTCTGAAGACGACTTCAACATTTGGGCTTAACTTATTCTACCCCAGACACACCACAGCAAAATAAAGATCCACCATGATAGTTCAAGGGTGATGCCAGAATAGCTTGGCGCCACACACACGCATACATACATACATACGCACATACGGCGCTTCGCTCCAATGTACGTTCAGCAGAGAGGTTAGCGTAACTAGACATGACGTAATTTTTATCTTGTTACTTCAATCGTTAGAGGTTTAGGCTGCCCGCCTTTGACATCAAGGACATGCTATTAAATTCGCCCCACCGCCAGCCGTCCTAAAAAAAAAGCCCCTTCTATAAATAGAAGGGACTTAAAAAAGGAAACATAATCATGTGGTCTTTCGCAAATGCCCAAAAAACCAAACCAAACAAACAAACAAACTGCATATATTCGTGTGCTATTTGTATTTTTTTGATAAATTTATTGAGGAATCTGTTTTACTAAAGTATTTTTTAAATTGGCATTTGAAGCGGTGCTGCTATGATTATATATGTTATCTGTAGATGGTGCTGCTGCAAATTCATTGGAAATATGGAACTACACATTATATCTTTTTATAATGTGTGTGTGCGTGCGTGTGTGTGTGTGTGTGTGGGGGGGGGGGGGTCGGAGGAGGTGGGTGGGGAGGGTCGGGGGGGGGGGGAGGGTAGGAGTTGCTTATGGAGAGAGGTGAAACGTGTGGAAAAAGAGACCAATAAAGTGTACAAAATACATGCATTACGTTGCGCTGTTCTTTGTTGCGTTTGTTTGAGTGTGTGCCCGCGCGCGTGTGTGCGTGTGTAAGATTGTGTGTGTATGTGTGTTACAATATTACACGCGCACACACACACACACACACACACACACACACACACACACACACACACACACACACACACACACACACACACACACACACACATGAACACAAAACCCTCAGACTGGGTGACCTACCATTTTATGTGAAAATGGGTTCCCATATTTCTATTTATTCTAGGGCTCTGGAGTTGATGCCAATGTTTAGAACTCACCTTATAACTAAGCTCTACAACTTAAAATACAATAGACATTTTCTAGAAACAGAGCCACTGGATGGAAAAAAAATGGGTGTTTACCCCAAAAGTGGGTGCCTCTCACACAAAACTGGGATTACAGTGAAAATACCTCACTAAAGATACCTTTGGTTGATTTTACTATTATGATTGTTTGAGTGGGGTTGTAAGGGGGTTGGGGGGGGGGAGAAGTGTGTGTGTGTGGGGGGCGGGGCGGGGGGGGGGAGGGGAGGGTGGGGGGGGGGGGGAGAGGGGGTCATCACTTTTGGTTTATAGAGCTGCTCAATGCACTCTTATGAATGAAAGAGTTTCATTATCAGTGGAATCAGTAGGTCATTTCAGAGGCGCACACTGAGTTGCACGTCAAACCACTCACAAATACTCATTTGGAGTGCACCAGATGGATCCAGTTGGCAAAGTCCCACATTCCACACTATAGGACAGCTAAGACTGAAAAGCAATCGTGGCGTTTATGGCGCGGTACAAGGTTTAAAACTAAGAAAATGTTGTTTTTAGAAGCGTGTCGGGCAAAAGTTTTTATGAAAACTGTTTTAAAACCTCTTTTAACTCAACTTTTCTTAATGTTAAAAGTGTTTTATTGTACATTACTTAACGTCCCGACAGCAACAAGGCTTTCTCAGGACGTGCCTGCACTGCTTGTGAAAAAACAACAACTAAACAGAACATTGAATGTATATCGCCAGCCGGTCAAATACATTAAATAAACCTAACACATGGGGCCTACATAAAGCTAAGACCATTTAGCAACACACATCCAATATCAAGAGCTACAGGCAGTGCAGACAGTAGGGAGAGTTTTAAAAAGTCAAATACAGGTGAATGGACAAAGGGCCGACAGAGACACATGCCCCAGAATAGAGAGAAAAACCCACCCTGTGGGGCTGACCAGGGTGCCCCTGGGAAATAAAAAGTAGTTAACCCCACCCAAGTCCCCCAGGGCAGACCCGGGTGGGGTTAAAAGTGTTTTAATTTACAAGCATGTCGTAACTGATATGCATCTATTCCAACGTATAGTGCTGGATATTTTTCCCATCCTCGCCTTCTCTCGGGCTTCGCTCAACACTCGACTTTCCAGTCCTTCCCTGAAACACCCCCAACCGGTCTGCCCTCAACACTCGACTTTCCAGTCCTTCCTTCAAACACCCCCAACCGGGTCTGCCCTGGGGGACTTTTTAGTTCCCAGGGGCACCCTGGTCAGCCCCACAGGGTGGGTTTTTTCTCTATATTCCGGGGGCATGTGTTTCTGTCTACCCTTGGTCCATTCACCTGCATTTTCCTTTTTTAAACTCTCCCTACTGTCTGCGCTGCCTGTGGCTCTTGATATTCGATGTGTGTTGCTAAATGGTCTTAGCTTTATTTAGGCCCCATGTCGTAGGTTTTATTTAACGTATTGGACCGGCTGGCGACATACATTCAATATTCTGTTGAGTTTTTGTCACTAGCAGTGCAGGCACGTCCTGAGAAAGTCTTGTTGCTGTCGGGACGTTAAGCTATGTACAATCAATCAACCTTCCTTCAAACGGACAGCATTCACACAAATAATACTTTACTATTACATCAGAAAATGGCCCATCCAAGCCTGCACTCTTTTAACTGCACTAAACGACTGACTGGTGCAGACGACGCATGAAACGACGCTGACTCTGTGACGTCATTTCCATTCAATCAATTTGTGCATACAATCCAAAAGGAGATGCGGCATTGATAACATCGACAAACCTACAAAATAAAGCAACAGGTTCAACCAAAAGGTCGGGCAGGACAAAAGACAACAGCAGCCTCACCCAAAGTCTAAACGTCCTCTCTTACAATGCGCACTCATACAATCACTTCACTTCTTAGCAACCGGCGCACGAATATAATTATAGGCTAAGTCAAACTAAAACAGAAGATAGTGGCGTAAAACCCTTTAAAATAGAAACAAAGAACGACGTTTCAGATCAAATATTCTTCATCTGACATGGAAACAAACGTAGAAAACGTATAGGCTAAGTCCCTGGTGAACGTATACATGAATCTCAAATCTGCCCACATCACCCCGGAAGTACATTACAACTCAACACTTTTTTTAACAAAACAACCACACCCTCAAATAACAAACCTAATTCTGTAGAAACATAAACAATTTACTCCCTAAAACAACAAAATATCCCCCCTGACCCATATCAGCTATGAAGTTATTTATAGCTAGCTGAGAAGGGTGATGTAATACATACACGCTCATTTTCAGGGTTCTGTGTCACAACACACACACACACATTGCTGAGAGGGACAAGTTTTCAAACACACTACCGGCGTGTCTGTTAAACACAAAAGTGCATGTGTTAACGCCAAAATGAGAAAAACGGATTTTTTTACTTTTTATGAATCTTTACCGCAAGACAATGCAGAAACAACCCTCAGAAAAAATGGGTGTCTGACTTGGAAACCCAGAATTATACACATACCCAGTTTCCATAAGGATGGTAAAGACAGTCACCCGTTTTAGGTCTTTCGTCTACACACACACACACACACACACACACACACACACACACACACACACACACACACACACACACACTCACACACGCGCGCGCGCGCGCCAAAGTACGTTCAGCAGCGAAGTTAGCGTAATTAGACATGACGTAATGTTTATCTTGCTACTTCACTGTTAGAGTTTAGGGTCTGCCCGCCTGTGATGTAACGTGCATGCTGCTTAAAACGCCCCACCGCAACCCGTCCTGAAAAGTATCTTCCATAAATAGAAGAGACTTTAAAACTGTTGAAAGTCGTGCACACTGTCTGACTGCGATAAATCAGTTTCGGGCGCAGAAGACAATGAATAAATTGTGGTGGTCTTTGATTTTAGACCTTACGTAACACGGATGTAAAGTTAAAACCCATACACCAGATCACAATGTCTAAAGGGTTTATTGCGGCCTCACTTTGAAATGATCTTTTTCGTTTCCACTGGACAGCCTTTTCTCCCCAGTGTTTCCATCCACACTGGTTGAACTGAAAGCCACAATTTGCTGCAATGGAAAAACATTGCGTTAACCCAGCTTTGTTAAGAAGTACCCAACAGAGAAAGAAACACGCTTAGAAAAGACGGGTACAACACAATTTATTAATATTTCGGGTAAATACCCTTTGTCAAAATAGACAAACAAACAGAGAGATCAGCCGTTACTTATCTTCATTCGTAGAAGGAATGTGGCAACTGAAGGAGGTGACGTAAAATAAAATAAAAGAACAGGAAGAACAAAAGTGCGGAAAAAGTAAAAATGACGTCAAAGAAATAAATCATAAGAAAGAGACTCAGAGAGAAACTGAACACGAGAGACAAGAGTGTGTGTAAGCGCGATCAGGAGAGAGCAAAAGTAAATGCGTGTGTGTGAGGTCAGAGAGAGAGAGAGAGAGAGAGAGAGAGAGAGAGAGAGAGAGAGAGAGAGAGAGAGAGAGAGAGAGAGAGAGAGAGAGAGAGAACGAACGGGGATTACCCTTGGGCACGAAGTAGGCTGAGTGTCTAATACACAAAGCCTGCTAAACACCAACCCGAAGGCAAACTTTATAACACCTTCGAGGACTACCTCGGGGAAAAACGGGAGGACCCTAGCTTTGTTGTACAATATTCCCAAGGTAACCCCTTAACTGCTAACAACAAGACGAACATTACACATGTACAAGAGACATAAACCCTCATGAGCCCCCGCAGTCAAAGCACTAACTTACCGCAGTGGCACTAACTTACCGCAGTCGCACTAACTTACCGCAGTTGCACTAACTTACCACAGTCGCACTAACTTACCGCAGTGGCACTAACTTACCGCAGTCGCACTAGCTTACCGCAGTTGCACTAACTTTCCACAGTCGCACTAACTTACCGCAGTGGCACTAACTTACCGCAGTCGCACTAGCTTACCGCAGTTGCACTAACTTACCACAGGCGCACTAACTTACCGCAGTGGCACTAACTTACCGCAGTGGCTCTAACTTACCGCAGTGGCACTAGCTTACCGCAGTCGCACTAACTTACCGCAGTCGCACTAACTTACCGCAGTCGCACTAACTTACTACAGTCGCACTAACTTACCGCAGTGGCACTAACTTACCGCAGTCGCACTAGCTTACCGCAGTTGCACTAACTTACCACAGGCGCACTAACTTACCGCAGTGGCACTAACTTACCGCAGTGGCTCTAACTTACCGCAGTGGCACTAGCTTACCGCAGTGGCGCTAACTTACCGCAGTCGCACTAACTTACCGCAGTCGCACTAACTTACCGCAGTCGCACTAGCCTACCGCAGTCGCACTAACTTACCACAGGCGCACTAACTTACCGCAGTGGCACTAACTTATCGCAGTGGCTCTAACTTACCGCAGTGGCACTAGCTTACCGCAGTGGCACTAACTTACCGCAGTCGCACTAACTTACCGCAGTCACACTAACTTAACAAGTGCGTGTGTGTGTGTGTGTGTGTGTGTGTGTGTGTGTGTGTGTGTGTGTGTGTGTGTGTGTGTGTGTGTGTGTGTGTGTGTGTGTGTGTGTGTGTGTGTGTGTGTGTGTGCAGTGCTTTCAGAAGCGAAATTCGCGACTGCTGGCAGCGAAGAAACTAGAACAAGCATGATCAAAGATACACTCACCATTGCCGTATGTCTTATCCTTGCGTTCGTAGCAGCTGAAAGTGAACACGACAAAGACAGTCAAACATATATATCTACACTATGGCATTACTTGTTGATGGGCGTGACTGACTGACGAACGGATGGATGGATGGATGGATGGATGGATGGATGGATGGATGGATGGATGGATGGATGGATGGATGGACGGATGGATGGATGGATAGATGGATGGATGGATAAATGGATGGATGGATGGATTTTTTTAAAAATTGTATTTCTTTGTATGGCTGTTTCATTTAATTCATTTTTTCAATATATCAACTGATAATTTGTTAAATCCCAGCTGTACTGAAATTAGTCCTAATACTAAAACCATGACAACCATTTTTCCTCCATCGTATAATTACAAACATTGAGAATAAAATACACCATGAGTAATAAACCCAAACTATTAGAGCACGTTGTCAGTGTCTGTATCAGCTGCTTACGTTTGATCACCCTGCGTGTTTCCGGTCGACAAGAGTGGCCCCGCCACAAACAGGAAGAAGACACCAGTAGCAGGAAGTACCGGCTGCATTTTCACCTGTAGGATTTGCCAATCCGAAAAAGGATATATCGAGTATTAACACATATTTTAGATTTTTCAGTAACAACATAATAACATTATCTGTAAAAATATCGATCTGTTGGTATAACACTCACAAACAGTACTTGAATGAATGAATGAACGAACGAATAGATGGATGGATGGATGGATGGATGGATGGATGGATGGATGGATGGATGGATGGATGGATGGATGGATGGATGGATGGATGGATGGATGGATGGATGGATGAATGGGTGGGTGCGTGGATGGATGGATGGATGGATGGATGGATGGATGGATGGATGGATGGATGGATGGATGGATGGATGGATGGATGGATGGATGGATGGATGGATGGATGGATGGATGGATATTTTCTTGGAAGTAAGTCCCTTTGTTCCCTTGGCTTTGCGAATGGCGCTTTAAAAATATATTTTTTTTAAAAAAAACATGCACTGACCGACATTAGCTGCATAACGCAGTTGTAATTGGGACCATTTTTTTAAAATTACACAACACAGGACGAACAAAAAACATAAACCCTCATGAACACCCGCGACTGCAGTAAGTTAGTGTGACTGCGGGGGCTGATGAGGGTTTATGTCTATTGAAGATGGTTAACGTTGGCCTGGCCCCCAGCAGTTCAGGGGTTAACGAAATTTATGACTTTTTTTTACGGATTATCATAAAAATGAAGCTCATGCTTAGCATGTCTACCAAAGAGGTTTATTTTTACGGGGAAAATCGTGAACAATATTTTACAACAATGTGTAGAACCTGTTTAGCCTTCAACATGGGACGGAGGTGAAGGCTGGTTCCGGAACAGGGACCTGCTGGCGCGCAGCTAGTCTGGTATATTATCTCATCGTCTTGCAATAGCATGGTCGGCGAACAACGCCAAAATCCGCAATTTGGAAACGTCAGACGCAATGTGTGGAACTCATGCTGCCCGCGACACACCACAGCCACATGTGGATCGACCATGATAGTTCAAGGGTGGTGGCAGAACAGCTTGGCGCCTATAGGCGCCAAGCTATTCTGCCACCACCCTTGAACTATCATGGTCGATCTGTCTCCTGAAATGTAATGCGGTCCTCCGAGGATAACTCCAAAATGTGGGTGTTTCGTACCTCGGAAACAATGATTTAAATTTGTTTAGCATCTTTTCAGGGCTTCGTATTTAAAGAGAAGAAAAAAAATCAGCAACAACATCAACAACAGCAACAACAGCAACAACAAGAAAAGAGAGAAGAAAACAGCTTACCAGCAAACCCCAACCTGGGAGTCGTAATGCTGCGCGCTTGTGACCACACTGGTATATGAACAACAACATGTACAGCGAGAATTCCCTGTTGCCCATTGAGGTTCCCGGAAGTAAATGAACTGCACACTATCTTAGAGCTGTCATCGTATTGCTGACTCATGTTTCTGTCAGTTGTGGTTTGTCAAGCAAACACAATATAGAGGTTACGTTTGCAAAGAACGACTAAAAACAAAGAAGGCAAGCGAAGTCACGTGACATTTTACGAGTGCGGATTTCGTCGTGGATCTCGTGCCGCACGAAAATCAAGGCAGGCAGTGGTTGTGGTCACAAGGAGGGAGTCAACAGTTATTAATGTCCTTGAATTGTGTGAACCTCACATTTGTATGACTGCACTGTATGAGAGCGAGTCTCTATAGGTATTGATAGGTGAATGAAAAGGAGAAGTGTTTCCAATGTGTTTCAGGATTAGCGTTTAACTGTTAGATGTATACTCTTGAAGGAATACAGCCAGTCATTCTGAAACGATCAACAGCACGAGCAGCAAAATGACGTCACCTCATCAATTGGCTTGTGCGTGTGATGTAGATTGTGTACATAACTGTGGCGTCGTGAGAAAAAAAAAAAACAAGAAGATGAAATTTCATCTCAAAGTCTACCGTAATGTTTTGAGCTCACATGCGATTTTCTCTAGGAACATTCAGAGTTGTTACTATATTTTTAAGCTTGTCCTTCTGATTCATCGCTCTCCACACTAACCCACCCTTCCCCCCCGATCCGACCCCCACCCGGGTCTGCTCTGGGGGACTTGGGTGGGATTAACTACTTTTTAGTTCCCAGGGTCACCCTGGTCAGCCCCCCAGGGTGGGTTTTCTCTCTATTCTGGGGCATGTGTTTCTGTCTACCCTTGGTCCGTTCATCTGTATTTTCCTTTTTTAAACTCTCCCTACTGTCTGCGCTGCCTGTAGCTCTTGGTATTGGATGTCTGTTGCTAAATGGTCTTAGCTTTATTTAGCGACATACATTCAATATTCTGTTTAGGTTGTTGTTGTTTTTTTGTTTGTTTGTTTGTTTTATTTCACAAGCAGTGCATTCACGTCCTGAGAAAGTCTTGTTGCTGTCGGGACGTTAAGCAATGTACAACCAACCAACCCCCCGATCCGCACAAACACTGACACACATGGCGCCTCTTACACGTTCTGTGGGCTGGCGTAGCCACAGACTGTCTTCCTAATCAAATTGTCGGAAACAGAGAGCATTGCTTCCACCTATACACCTGAATAACACCTTATCCTTTTCGTGCTTTGCGTTTGTTAGGAACATTGTATAACACTGACGTGCTTGGCGCTTATACGTCACTGTCATTATCCGAGTCGTGAAAGGCAGGCAAGGGGCTCTTCCCCGCAGCCTCTTCCAGGGCAGACGCTTTGGTGGGAGTGAAACGTGGTTCGAAATTTTTCAAAAATGAATTAATTATCATTCAAAAACCTGAAGAGGTACAATGCTGACTAACGAACTCATTCAATGTCTTCCTTGAATCTAGCTATATGCAAAATATCTAGTAAGAATAAGATAAATTACGGACTCTAATGCGGATCAACCCGCTTTTGTGAAAAGGTCATTTTTGACAATAATGTGTGAACTAATTAAAAATTTTAAAAAAGGTCTCGAGATAATTCTTTTAAAGACAATATCGTAAAGTTTCAAGCCTATCCGTCTACAAACGCGGGCTCTAGTCGCTGTCTCACACACACACACACACACACACACACACACACACACACACACACACACACACACACATACGGCGCTTTGGCGCTAGATCTGCGTTCAAAAGCAATGCTAGCGTATCTAGACGTGACGCGATTTTCTCTTGTTTACACATTTACAACGGCGTGACGCCTGCCAGCCTGTGTTATCGCGTACTAGGTGTTGAACCGAATGAGGCCAGCCCCATTTCAAAGTCTACCGTATGTTTAATACGGGAGACAAAACAAACGAAAACAAAAAACAAAAAAACACTTGCCATGACGAAAAAGTCTACAATGACGTCATTTTGCTCTTTGTGCAGAAGCAGTCCGTCCCGTTCCAAGCGTAATGCGCATGACGACAACGACACTATCGCAGTACGATGATTCAATCGGGCCGATGTCGGCCGCAGATGGTCCGCGCACAGCCGTACTCGGGCCAACGGCGGCCCACGTCGACCCGATGGCTTTGCGCACTTGTACAGGGAATGCACTTTCAGTCATCATCGACCCGATGGCTTTGCGCACTTGTACAGGGAATGCACTTTCAGTCATCATCGACCCGATGGCTTTGCGCACTTGTACAGGGAATGCACTTTCAGTCATCATCGACCCGATGGCTTTGCGCACTTGTACAGGGAATGCACTTTCAGTCATCATCGACCCGATGGCTTTGCGCACTTGTACAGGGAATGCACTTTCAGTCATCATCGACCCGATGGCTTTGCGCACTTGTACAGGGAATGCACTTTCAGTCATCATCGACCCGATGGCTTTGCGCACTTGTACAGGGAATGCACTTTCAGTCATCATCGACCCGACGGCTTTGCGCACTTGTACAGGGAATGCACTTTCAGACATCATCGACCCGACGGCTTTGCGCACTTGTACAGGGAATGCACTTTCAGTCATCATCGACCCGATGGCTTTGCGCACTTGTACAGGGAATGCACTTTCAGTCATCATCGTTTAAGAACGAATTCGCTTTCGTTCGTTGTTGGGAGTCGTTCGTTGTTGGGAGTCGTTCGTTGTTGGGAGTCGTTGGTTGTTGGGAGTCGTTGGTTGTTGGGAGTCGTTGGTTGTTGGGAGTCGTTCGTTGTTGGGAGTCGTTCGTTGTTGGGAGTCGTTCGTTGTTGGGAGTCGTTCGTTGTTGGGAGTCGTTGGTTGTTGGGAGTCGTTCGTTGTTGGGAGTCGTTCGTTGTTGGGAGTCGTTTGTTGTTGGGAGTCGTTGGTTGTTGGGAGTCGTTGGTTGTTGGGAGTCGTTGGTTGTTGGGAGTCGTTGGTTGTTGGGAGTCGTTCGTTGTTGGGAGTCGTTGGTTGTTGGGAGTCGTTCGTTGTTGGGAGTCGTTCGTTGTTGGGAGTCGTTGGTTGTTGGGAGTCGTTCGTTGTTGGGAGTCGTTCGTTGTTGGGAGTCGTTGGTTGTTGGGAGTCGTTGGTTGTTGGGAGTCGTTGGTTGTTGGGAGTCGTTGGTTGTTGGGAGTCGTTCGTTGTTGGGAGTCGTTCGTTGTTGGGAGTCGTTCGTTGTTGGGAGTCGTTCGTTGTTGGGAGTCGTTGGTTGTTGGGAGTCGTTCGTTGTTGGGAGTCGTTCGTTGTTGGGAGTCGTTGGTTGTTGGGAGTCGTTGGTTGTTGGGAGTCGTTGGTTGTTGGGAGTCGTTCGTTGTTGGGAGTCGTTCGTTGTTGGGAGTCGTTCGTTGTTGGGAGTCGTTCGTTGTTGGGAGTCGTTGGTTGTTGGGAGTCGTTCGTTGTTGGGAGTCGTTCGTTGTTGGGAGTCGTTCGTTGTTGGGAGTCGTTGGTTGTTGGGAGTCGTTCGTTGTTGGGAGTCGTTGGTTGTTGGGAGTCGTTCGTTGTTGGGAGTCGTTGGTTGTTGGGAGTCGTTCGTTGTTGGGAGTCGTTGGTTGTTGGGAGTCGTTCGTTGTTGGGAGTCGTTCGTTGTTGGGAGTCGTTGGTTGTTGGGAGTCGTTCGTTGTTGGGAGTCGTTGGTTGTTGGGAGTCGTTCGTTGTTGGGAGTCGTTCGTTGTTGGGAGTCGTTGGTTGTTAGGAGTCGTTCGTTGTTGGGAGTCGTTCATTGTTGGGAGTCGTTTGTTGTTGGGAGTCGTTCGTTGTTGGGAGTCGTTGGTTGTTGGGAGTCGTTCGTTGTTGGGAGTCGTTCGTTGTTGGGAGTCATTGGTTGTTGGGAGTCGTTCGTTGTTGGGAGTCGTTCGTTGTTGGGAGTCATTGGTTGTTGGGAGTCGTTCGTTGTTGGGAGTCGACCTTATAATGACAGCAGTGTTCACTATACCAACGAGCAAAAGAAATGGGATATTTTTGGATTCATCAGAAACACTAAAGTGTCTCCGTTTGATTCCAAAAATGTGGCATTTCTCTTGGTCGTCAGTATAAATGCTGCCCAATTCTCCTGACTCAATGCGCATTTGTGACGCACCTATTCCATTTTCTGATTCTGTTCGCAATCTTGGCGTTTTTCTTGATAAAGAGCTTCAAATGAAGGAGCATGTAAATCATGTTTGCAAACTTGCTTTTCTGGAATTAAGACGTATCAGTTCTATCCGTCATTACCTCACTACTGAAGCTACCACCAAACTGGTCGTCTCTTTAGTCTTGTCCCGCATTGATTACTGCAATGCCCTCTTAGCTGGCCTCCCTCAGTTTCTCACTCAGAACTTGCAGCGAGTTCAGAATTGTGCTGCATGTCTCATCGTCCGTGCCTCACAGCATCAGCCCATCACTCCTATTCTGAGACAACGTCATTGGCTGCCAGTCAAACAACGAGTCTCGTACAAAATCGCCTGTCTGTGCTACAAAGCTATTAACTACTCTACCCCTGCCTATCTCGCTGATCTTCTTCAACTATACACTCCCTCCCGCTCCCTCCGTTCAACTAGTGACACGCGCCTTCTCAGAGTCCCGTTCTTCAAACACAAAACCAGAGGTGATGGTTGTTTTGCGCACGTTGGACCTGTTGTCTGGAACTCACTACCTATAGACATTAGACATTCTTCCTCATTCACTGCCTTTAAATCTGCCCTAAAGACCCACCTGTTCGATACCCCAATGTAGCTCAGTTCTTATATATACCTGTGTGTGTGTGCGCGTGTGTATTGCAGAATCCGTTGTTTCTGTGGTTTTACGACCCCCTCCACTCCCACTCTTTATTTGTAAAGCGCTTAGAGCTTATTTAAGTATAAGCGCTATATAAGTAGCCATTATTATTATTATTATTATTATTATTATTATTATTATTTAATATGTCACAAATTGTAATAAACCAGTCAGTCAGTGAGCGGATCTCATCAACCTACATTTAGCTCTGTGGTAACCAGATACGCAAACGTCCATTGGGCCCAAGTCAGCCGCTGTTTGCCCGCCCAATGTTGTGTGTGTGTGTGAGTGTGTGCCTACTTGCGTGTGCGTGTGTGTATGTGTGTGTGTGTGTGTGTGTGTGTGTGTGTGTGTGTGTGTGTGTGTGTGTGTGTGTGTGTGTGTGTGTGTGTGTGTGTGTGTGTGTGTGTGTGTGTGTGCCCGGAAAGTTTAAAAAGTCGAAAGAGAGTGAAGTGTGACAGTGTCGGTAGCCGGCTGCTAGTGCTTGGCAATGGCGGGCTATTGGCTATCGGTTTATTTTTCACTGAAGGTGATCATTTTTTTGGTTGGCGGCGAATGCGAGATTCACCTGGCAACCCGCGCAATAAGCATCACAAGCGGACTACAATTTATCCAATACCCCGACAGCCTAAGAATCTTCTATAATGTCCGTCTTTCCCCTACCCTGATGACCTTCAAAACAAATTTGAAGACCCATCTTTTCCTGGTAGCATATCAAGATTAGCTTAGTCTGGATGTGCTGCCTGGAAATGTTGGCTGTTTCGTATGTGGGTAGCCCATGTGTGTGTGTGTGTGTGTGTGTGTGTGTGTGTGTGTGTGTATGTGTGTGTGTGTGTGTGTGTGTGTGTTTCGTGTTAGAAATGCGCCTACATGGTGCGAGCAGATGTTTATTTAAAGAGTGAGTGTGTTCTAATTTTTCTCCTTTTTAATGTTTTTTTATGTGCTGTAAAGCGCTCCGAGCTTGCTGTTCGTGGGAAAGGGCGTTATATAAAAACTATGTATTATTATTATTATTTTAATGTACCACATTCACCCTGGCGGTTACAAAACAGCTTTCAAAATTGACGCCGCCATTTGTTCGAACAGTCGCTACCTCTACTAGACAGAAAAGAAAGAAATATCTGCTGCAACAAAAACAACAGCAACAACAACAGCAGCAACAAAACACTACGTAATTGCTTTTTGCGTGAGAGAGAGAGAGAGAGAGAGAGAGAGAGAGAGAGAGAGAGAGAGAGAGAGAGAGAGAGAGAGAGAGAGAGAGAGAGAGAGATGAAATGAAACTTTATTTTCCAAGTATAAAAGAATAGGTGCGCAGACCTTTATTCATTCTTGTCCTTGCTACAAACTACATGAAAACACACACGCACGCACACACACACACACACACACACACACACACACACACACACACACACACCGACACGCACACGCGCTGGCACACACACACACACACACACGGAAGTACGTAAATCAGAGTTAGGTCAGACCCCGCTACGGCTCACACATTGGATTAAAGGCTCGGACAAACGTGGTATCGTGATGTATGTCCGGGGCCTTCAACCAACGCCCGCGTCAGACGAAGCACAGTCCCCACCCACGTCTGGCTAATATGCATTACACATGGTACATGAAGTACAACTACATAATAAACACATACATATACATTACACACTACATCTGGTACATTGAACGCAAAACTGTAAGCATAAACGTCAAGATTATCTAGACGTTTTACTTCCTCCTGACTAACCCAACACACACATACATGCACGCAAGAACACACACACACACACATACACATACACACACACACACACACACACACACACACACACACACACACACACGCACACACACACACACGCGCGCGCGCGCGAGCGCGCGCACACACACGCACGCACACACACGCAAACCAGCATAAACAAACATGCACAAAACACAATGTTCCGCACACATGCACGCACACACATACACACGCGCCCCCCACACTTTCATGTTTGATAACAGTCATTAATCAGAACTCAGTAGTCGCGTGCGCTTTGTTCGGCGGCGCAATTAAGTGCCGGAATAGTCTTGCCTTGAAGGTGGACAATGAAGATGCCTCGGTAATATTGGCCGGAAAAGAGTTCCAAAGTTTGGCCCCTGAGTAAGACAGACTAGTTTTGAATATATCCAGTCGTGGCCTAGGTACTGACAGTTTGTTCCTTGATGTCTTGTATGGTGTGTTAGCATACTTAAACAAATCCGAGACGTACCGCGGGGTTTTGGATTTTCGGACTTTAAACATTAACACGCCCTTATTGAACAGAAAGAGGTTGCGTAACGGAAGCATGTCAAGGGCCCTGAGTCGCACGTCAGTGCTGTCTCTGCTATTAGGAAGGATTAGCTTGGCTGCCCTCCGGTGGAGGGAATTAAGCCTCTTTAAGCACGCATCACTACACCCGTTCCAGACTGTGGATGCGTAGTCAATGTGGGACTGGATGTGAGCGCTGAAGAAGAGTTTTCTAGTTGGTGAATTCGTAAAGTAAATAAGTTTTGAAAGGAGAAATAGATTTCTGGACACAATTTTGCACACACTGTTTACATGCGCATGCCATGACAATTGATCGTCTATAATGACGCCTAACAGCCGGCGCTCCTTAACTTATTTAATCGGCTCACAGTTAAGGGAAAGGCTAAGTGGCGATGGGTTTAGCTGGTGCTTTCGACGTGTTGTGATTAACTTGCACTCTGTTTTAGATGGGTTAGATATCATGTAGTTGTCTCGGCACCAATTTGAGACGTCTAACAGACTATGTTGCAAAGTAATTGTAAATATTTTTTTGCCGACGACACGTTGAGAGTAGCGTCGTCTGCAAACAAATTGCATCGTACATTTAATAATAAATAATAATAATACTGTTATTATATAGGCGCTTTTTCTCAATTTTGGGGAAATCGACTCAAAGCGCCGCGCCTGAAACCCTCACACACTCACGAAACATACACGGATTTTACGCCATTTAAGACAAACACAGTACAAGACAAACGAAGGGCCAGTCAGCTACTGAAGTTACTGAGATTTTTGATCGCTTGTATTTTGAAATTTGTAAAGTGGCCTGAGACCGGTACCAAAGTGTGGGGGGTGGTGGGTGGGGGGGGGGTGGAAGAACCGGAGTACCCGGAGAAAGAACCCCCGACACATTTCATTGTGAGATACACAAAGACAAGTCATTAATAAAGATTAAAAACAAGAGAGGGCCTAAAATAGACCCCTGGCGAACTCCATGCTTAATTACACCTTCTGAGGAACGTTTACCGCTGACAAAAACATACTGAGATCTATTGCTTAGATAAGATTTAAAGAAGGCAGCGGAATCTGTGTCTATGTGGTATGAGAGAGAGAGAGAGAGAGAGAGAGAGAGAGAGGAGCAGACGACAGTTCATACTGCTGATGTCATGTTTACAGCGAACCAGTTAACAGGTCACAGTCACTAGGGGTGAGAAAGATTGTTGCTAGATAAATCACACATTGTTCTGTCACCCTGGGAAATACCCTGCGAGTGTGTTAACCCTTTGACACGCAGAACTCAAGCGGACCAGCATAGCATAGAAATTAGGAGGCAGTATTATTAGTTTCAGGTCACGATTTTCAAATTCAGCAAGATGCATAGATCCTCATGAGCCCCCTCGGCTGCGGGGGTTAATGAGGATCTATGCATTTTGCATCTATGTGTTGTCATTTAGTTCTGGGAGCTAATGGGTTAATCGTAATAGCCCATATCAAGAAAGGTTCGCCACGAACCAAAGACGTGCACGATATACAAACAGGATGCGCTTTCAGTTTGTGCCGTGTTGTTAGTTTCAGGTCATGATTCTCCAGAGGGAAAGAAAACAATACACAATAAGTGTGTGGTCATTTATAATCACGGAAGATTTAATGTCATGTTTATTCGGTTCATCATTGTATCTCCATCATAATGCCTCGTTTGTTCATTCACTTATGGAATACATGCTGCGCGACCGTCTCCATCAATGTAAAATAATGGGTAGACCATCGAAGCCGATGATGTCGTCATTGTGCATGACTTCTATTTGTGGGTGCGGGTGTGCCGCCAAGCCAATCCTGGAGCCACACCTGCGAGGGCAATGTGGGCACTGGAACGTGGCTGTAGGGAGAGTCGACGCTGTCTTTCTGCGAGCTCTGGCACTGGTGATCCGTTCGCGCCGATTTTGTTCAAAGAGAGTGCAGGCTTTCCTGGTGGCAGCACGCCAGCCAGATCTGTCTTGTGCTTGTGCTTCAAGTTCCTTTACCGGAAAGACGCAGTACTTGAGGCTGTCTTTTGTGCAGTCTTTGAAGCGTTTCTTTGGCCGTCCTTGCTTCCTGTGGCCTTTTGAGAGTGCACCATACAGGAGTTGGCGTGGCATGCGAGAATCATCCATGCGTATGGCATGACCTGTCCATCAATGTATAACCAATGCAAAGTAACAAAGCAAAACGATTTTTAAAAAAAAGATGAAGATTTCATCCCAAAGTTTACCGTTATGTTTTAAATTCAAGTGCGTTTAAGTCCCTTCTACTTATACAAGGGACATTTTAGGACGGGACGCAGTGGGGCGAATTTAATAGCATGTCCATGATGTCAAAGTAATAAGATACAAATTACGTCATGTCTAGTTACGCTAACCTCGCTGCTGAACGTACATTTGCGCAAAGCGTGTGTGTGTGTGTGTGTGTGTGTGTGTGTGTGTGTGTGTGTGTGTGTGTGTGTGTGTGTGTGTGTGTGTGTGTGTGTGTGTGTGTGTGTGTGTGTGTGTGTGTGTGTGTGTGTGTGTGTGTGCGTTTGTATGTAATCAAGAGAATCTCCGATATTTCTGTACACACAAGCTTGAAACTTGGCGAAATACTTTCGTAAAGGGGTGGCTAAGAGAGCCTCCGAACATATTGTAATTGAATGTCTCATTTAAGACATAAACAACCGTTTATAGGAAGTCGGTTGACCCAGATTAGAGTCCGTAATTTTCTCATATTTCCTTTAAATTTTGGAGATAGATAGTTTGGATAAAGGCATTGGATGAGTTCGTTAGCCAGCTTTGTATCTTTCAACTTCTTAGTAAAAATTAATTCTTTTAAGAAAACAATCAAAACAGTATTTAAAAAAAAAAGACTTCTAGAGAAAGTCAGACAGTGGCGATGACGTACAGGGGCCAAATCCGTCACCACGCAGACATTGACATTAATATGTCGTAATTCTCTCTAGCCCGCCGCGCTATCTTTCTCTTTGTCTAATAATAATAATATTACTAATGTAAATTTTTAAGGCGCCTATACTTTCGATAGAAAAGCTCAAGGTACCGTACAAATGACATACTAACATACATACATCTTGCATCATCCTACAACAAATATGTATTCCCTAACATACAAGAACGCACCAACAATAAATGCTCACACACACCAAAGATATAACAGACACACACAGACATGCGCGCATCTCCAAGAGGGATAGATCCTCATGCGCCCGGAGAGCGCATGAGGATCTATTTCTCTTGGAAATGTTTGGAGCGCGCGCGCATGCACGCACTAACAAGCACACACACACACACACACACACACACACACACACACACACACACACACACACACACACACACACACACACATTGTCGCGTTTTCAGAAGAGCATCAGGTGACTCGATATGGCTAGTTTGGAGAAAGACATTGGATGAGTTCGTTAGCCAGCTTTGTACCCTTTCAACTTCTTAAGTAAAAAAATAATTTGTTTTAGAAAAAAATAAACAGTAACAAAAACTTGACATCTGGAGAAAGTCAGACAGTGGCGGTGAGGTAAAAAAGAAAAAAAAAAGCCGCTCCGTCACCACGCAGACATACTCTAAATATGACGTAATTCTCTCTCGCGTGCTCCCTATCTCTCTCACATATGCGTGCATCTCCAAGAGGCATAGATCCTCATGTGCCCGGTAGGCTCATAAACATCTATGCCTCTTGAGGATGTTTGGAGCGCGCGCATGCACGCACGCACACGCACACGCATACACACACATCGACGCGCTTTCAGAAGAGCTTGCAGGTGTACTTATTAGAGCATGTAGCTAGGTAAAGTCAACCTGATTGTACACAAATTATAGCAAGACTGAAATCGTACCGTGAAATTATAGTGTTGTCACCATTTTCCCAAGTCTTGAAACGAAAGCGAATCTCATATCACGTTAAATATAAAATTACGTAAAAACAAAAAAATAAGTCATGACAAATGACGTTTGACAAACCTGCAATGACGATTATGCACTGCGCGCGCTCCTTATAGAGTTCACTAACACGCAATGGCACATCTGCGAGGCTTTTTCAAAAAGATATATTTCAATATCAGAATCATGTCAAAGGCAAAAGGTAGAGACCCTTGACAGCGAAGACAGCTCTTATATAGAAGTGACTTTGTCGGTTATGGTTCACCCATCTTGTTCTTTTAGGAACATTCAGAGTTGTTCATATTTTTAAGCTTATTCTTCTGATCCATTTCCCTCCTCTCTAAGCCAACCTGATCAACACGCACGTCGGCTCACACACATAAAGACAGACACACGGCGCTTCCCGCCATTTGTACGCTCTGTGGGCTCGTGTGGCGACAGGAATCCATATCCTTCTGCTCTAACGCACTCTCTGATCCACACACACTGACACAGAAATAAAGACGGACACACGGCGATTCCCTAAATCACTATCTGCGGCCAATCTCAGTGGAGTGAAGGGATTTTCAAAGGTTACAACACACATGAACATAACCCACGCTTTTGACTGCGTAACAACTGAACACCAACCCAGTGCGCAAAGCCCATCGGGCCGACGTCGTGCGCGGGCCAACGGCAGCCGACGTCGGCCCGATGACCTTTTGCGCATTGGAAGCTTGTCCTCAACACAATGGATCACGACAAGTTAATGTCAACCCTGCATAGTGCATACAACGCATACAGAAGTTCCGGCAAGTCCACTAAATCAGTCAAATCCTACCCTGACAGGTCCAGTCACGATGATCTCCCTTACAATGGCAGATGAACGGACCATGATAGATGAACGGTGGTCCCGGAATAGCTGGACGCCTCAAGGTCGTTGATCTTATGAACTAGAATATAATCGTCATAGAACAAGTCACAAATTGTCGACTGGTGTTGAGAGTGAGAGATATGATACTGGGTGGTCAGTCCGCAACAGATTCACACCCAGAGTGAGAGATATGATACTGGGTGGTCAGTCCGCAACAGATTCACACCCAGAGTGAGAGATATGATACTGGGTGGTCAGTCCGCACTAGATTCACACCCAGAGTGAGAGATATGATACTGGGTGGTCAGTCCGCACTAGATTCACACCCAGAGTGAGAGATATGATACTGGGTGGTCAGTCCGCACTAGATTCACACCCAGAGTGAGAGATACGTCACTGGGTGGTCAGTCCGCACTAGATTCACACCCAGAGTGAGAGATAATTCACTGGGTGGTCAGTCCGCACTAGATTCACACCCAGAGTGAGAGATATGATACTGGGTGGTCAGTCCGCACTAGATTCACACCCAGAGTGAGAGATATGATACTGGGTGGTCAGTCCGCAACAGATTCACACCCAGAGTGAGAGATATGATACTGGGTGGTCAGTCCGCAACAGATTCACACCCAGAGTGAGAGATATGATACTGGGTGGTCAGTCCGCACTAGATTCACACCCAGAGTGAGAGATATGATACTGGGTGGTCAGTCCGCACTAGATTCACACCCAGAGTGAGAGATACGTCACTGGGTGGTCAGTTCGCACTAGATTCACACCCAGAGTGAGAGATACGTCACTGGGTGGTCAGTTCGCACTAGATTCACACCCAGAGTGAGAGATACGTCACTGGGTGGTCAGTCCGCACTAGATTCACACCCAGAGTGAGAGATACGTCACTGGGTGGTCAGTCCGCACTAGATTCACACCCAGAGTGAGAGATACGTCACTGGGTGGTCAGTCCGCACTAGATTCACACCCAGAGTGAGAGATACGTCACTGGGTGGTCAGTCCGCACTAGATTCACACCCAGAGTGAGAGATATGATACTGGGTGGTCAGTCCGCACTAGATTCACACCCAGAGTGAGAGATATGATACTGGGTGGTCAGTCCGCACTAGATTCACACCCAGAGTGAGAGATATGATACTGGGTGGTCAGTTCGCACTAGATTCACACCCAGAGTGAGAGATACGTCACTGGGTGGTCAGTTCGCACTAGATTCACACCCAGAGTGAGAGATACGTCACTGGGTGGTCAGTCCGCACTAGATTCACACCCAGAGTGAGAGATACGTCACTGGGTTGTCAGTCCGCACTAGATTCACACCCAGAGTGAGAGATACGTCACTGGGTGGTCAGTCCGCACTAGATTCACACCCAGAGTGAGAGATACGTCACTGGGTGGTCAGTCCGCACTAGATTCACACCCAGAGTGAGAGATACGTCACTGGGTGGTCAGTCCGCACTAGATTCACACCCAGAGTGAGAGATACGTCACTGGGTGGTCAGTCCGCACTAGATTCACATCCAGAGTGAGAGATACGTCACTGGGTGGTCAGTCCGCACTAGATTCACACCCAGAGTGAGAGATAATTCACTGGGTGGTCAGTCCGCACTAGATTCACACCCAGAGTGAGAGATACGTCACTGGGTGGTCAGTCCGCACTAGATTCACACCCAGAGTGAGAGATACGTCACTGGGTGGTCAGTCCGCACTAGATTCACACCCAGAGTGAGAGATACGTCACTGGGTGGTCAGTCCGCACTAGATTCACACCCAGAGTGAGAGATACGTCACTGGGTGGTCAGTCCGCACTAGATTCACATCCAGAGTGAGAGATACGTCACTGGGTGGTCAGTCCGCACTAGATTCACACCCAGAGTGAGAGATAATTCACTGGGTGGTCAGTCCGCACTAGATTCACACCCAGAGTGAGAGATACGTCACTGGGTGGTCAGTCCGCACTAGATTCACACCCAGAGTGAGAGATACGTCACTGGGTGGTCAGTCCGCACTAGATTCACACCCAGAGTGAGAGATACGTCACTGGGTGGTCAGTCCGCACTAGATTCACACCCAGAGTGAGAGATATCTGGCCACCCCTCACTGCCGGGTCACGAAAGCAAAACTCAAATGCAAGAGGCGTAGATCCTCATGTCATCCAGCAGTTGCGGGGGGTCATGAGGATATAGACCTCTTGTTTCCGTCATTCATCTCCGTGATCCGCTCAGACGAGTTTATCCAAATCAGGCAGCCAACCTGCGACGGTTTCACTGACGACGAGTGCTAGACACTGGCAGTAACGGGGTTTAAACCCGCCATGTACCGTGTATATGCGATAAGCGCTGAGTAACGCTATAGGCGCCTATTAGACGGTACAAAGTGAACTTTAATGAGAGTTATTTCAGCCTGGTAGCCGAGAACGTGTCTTTGCGGCAGGTCAGAGAGCGAAGCTCCTGCTGGAAGCGGGACGACTGGCCGACGTAGACAAAAAAGTTGAGCGAGCTGTTGAGCATCAGGAAGGCGTTGGCAATCTGGTAGGTGGCGTGGAAGATGTTGCTGTAACGGCCCGTCGTCCAAAAGTCCTGTACTAGAAAGCGGGTCAATGTCAAGGCCACCATGGGAGTGGTGCACGCGATGTAGATGCACGAGACAGTCACGAGCATCTTCACCAGCGCCATCTGCCGACCGTGACCCGAGTTGCTGGTGTTTTGGCGCCACGCCATAGCTTTTTTCAGGTTGGCCACGGTGATCATTGTTGCTATGGTGACGATGAAGAAGGTCAAGAGGGTCATTGCGGGCAGGACAAAGTAATCCACAGTGTCGATCAGTGTCTGATGCTGGATGTAAAAGTCGGAGTAACCCATCACCAGCCTCATCTCCCCGCTGACAACGTCCCGGACAGACACCACACTGTGCATGACGGCGTACACACAGCACAACACGTTGATGATCAGCACGATGAAACAGGACAGCAACACCACCGTCCTTGTCTTGACCAGCGTGGCGGCCTTCATGGGCAACATCACGCACACACACCTCTCCACAGCAATGATGGCGGTCAGCCAGCCCGAGGAGTACAGGAAGCCGAACAAGAAAATTCAGCAGCCATTTCCGGATGTTCCACTTGAGAAACTCTTTCAGCCTGTAGTTCGCGTCATCCATAAAACAGTAGGGGCCGCGGCTGAGAAACACGACCGTGACAAAGAGCAGGTCCACGAGCCCGAGAGAGAAGAGCAAGAAGTTCATGCGGTCACGGAGACCCTGGCGGGCAAACACGATGGCGTTTAGCACGTTGCCAGGGGCGCCCACAAAGAACAGAGATGTCTGTATCCCGCATTCAACCACAAAGACAATCTGCCGGAGTGTGGTGTAGCTGATGACGTTGTAAGGATTGTCCCACGGCTTGAAGACTTCAGTAGTCGTGCTGAGATTGACGCCCAGGTGAGAAATGGCGGAGGTGGTGCCTGACACTGAAACACCGCCCTGTACTACACGCGCGTCGCTTGTCATGTTCCAGAACTATCCATCCTCCGTGGAGGGCGGAGCACCAGGCCACACTGCTAAGTCTACAGGCGCAGGATGTGTGCTGGAGCCAACAGTCAGTGTTGTGTTAAACATCTTGTCAGCTTCATGCATATCAGTCCAGTTCAGTCTAGTTCATTCAGGATGGGCTAAACAAATGTATTGTGTACAAATGTCCCGAAATTCAGCTGTATTTATGCCAAAATTATGTAGGCCACAAAATGCTCACACGTTTGATGTGGACGTTTTTAATTATGCAAGGAAGTTAGGACGAGAAAATACAATGTGACAAACAAGTGATTATTCAACAACATAATGAGATAATTTTCTCCCCCCCCCCCCCCCAACACACACACCCCTTTAATAATTAATTAAAATTATAAAATCACACACACACACACACACACACACACACACACACACACACACACACACACACACACAACACACACTCACTCTATTTTCTTCCGATCGACATATTACTTGATAGACGACAAAAGACAAAAACAATGCGCCATCTGCGGCCCGAGGACTTTTTGCGAAGAACACGTTAGAGTCCTAAAGTCTTCGCTGCCATTGATCGCGATATGTGCGGTTGAAACCACTGCACACTTTGCGTGAAAAAAAAAACCTCCCACAGTGGACCCCAAAATAGACGTACAGAACATAGGACTAACAAGAGACATAGGACTAACAAGAGACATAGGACTAACAAGAGACATAGGACTAACAAAAGACATAGGACTAACAAGAGACATAGGACTAACAAGAGACATAGGACTAACAAGAGACATAGGACTAACAAAAGACATAGGACTAACAAGAGACATAGGACTAACAAGAGACATAGGACTAACAAGAGACATAGGACTAACAAAAGACATAGGACTAACAAGAGACATAGGACTAACAAGAGACATAGGACTAACAAAAGACATAGGACTAACAAGAGACATAGGACTAACAAGAGACATAGGACTAACAAGAGACATAGGACTAACAAAAGACATAGGACTAACAAGAGACATAGGACTAACAAGAGACATAGGACTAACAAGAGACATAGGACTAACAAAAGACATAGGACTAACAAGAGACATAGGACTAACAAGAGACATAGGACTAACAAGAGACATAGGACTAACAAAAGACATAGGACTAACAAGAGACATAGGACTAACAAGAGACATAGGACTAACAAAAGACATAGGACTAACAAGAGACATAGGACTAACAAGAGACATAGGACTAACAAGAGACATAGGACTAACAAGAGACATAGGACTAACAAGAGACATAGGACTAACAAGAGACATAGGACTAACAAGAGACATAGGACTAACAAGAGACATAGGACTAACAAGAGACATAGGACTAACAAAAGACATAAACCCTGAGTAAAATAATGCAAATTACTTTTGTTTGGAAACTTGCTTGATTCTTGTTATGACGAAGAGGCGGAAACAATCGACAGATCAATCATGCTTGACTCTCTTCAACAGCTTAGCGCGTGAAGCAGATTAGTTAGCAATTGCGGGGGCTCATGAGGATCTATACTTCTTGCAGTTGTGTGGTGTTCAGATTTTCTCGGTATTGGAAGGGGTTAAGGCTCAACAGGCCTACTAAGACCGTCTCACGTCTCACGTCTCACGTCTCACGTCAATCGGTGTCAACCGGTTTAAAGGTAAAAACCTCGGCAATTTCGTATACCTGCGTTGGAGCTCATCATATTTTAAATTATTTTACATGGAGATAATTACATAATTTTACCTGTCGTGTGTTGTACATTATTTTGGGAATTTTCCTGTATTAACTCATTCTACCCCAAGACCGAAATCCCCAAATGTTGCCCTTGTCCTCTGAAGACTGCATTGCAGTGCAGGACGCAGATCGACCATGATAGTTCAAGGGTGATGCCAGAATAGCTTGGCGCCGACAGGCGCCAAGCTATTCTGGCATCACCCTTGAACTATCATGGTCGATCCATATCTTGCTGTGCATACTCCAATACTAACCCTTTCACTGACATATATTACGTTTCGATATCTCTGTTGGTTCAATGATCAATAACTACAACCGTCAAAAGAAACATCCACACAAAGTGGTCTCCGCAAGAGGCAAAGATCCTCATGACCCCCCGCAGTCGCGGGGGCTCATGAGGATCTTTGCCTCTTGCATCTGGGTGGTGTTCCGGCAGCCTATGGTAAGACTGTTGCTGGATTCAAGGGGTTAACGAGAAATTATGAACATTAACGTGGAGACCACGCACTGCGTTACAACACGCCCGTCACTTTACAACAAATTGGTCTATATTAAACACACAATAAAAATTAAAGAAATAAAGCGAATATGTGTAACAGTATGTCTGCTTGCCGCCGATGTAACTCACCACACAGACTTTCACGTCAGTTCAAGCCGGGGTCATTTTAAGCTGAACTGAAATGAATTGAATTGAATTAAATGGAATGGAATGGAATTAAACTGAATTAATAAATTTATCGTCCATTAAATTAGTTCATAAAGTGAGCGTGTGTATTAAGGAGCAAAGAATTCAGTTAGGACATACATAACAATGCAAACACTTAAGTATGTGCATGTGGCAGATTTAGCAAGCATGATCAACCTTACACACACACACACACACACACACACACACACACACACACACACACACACACACACACACACACAATACACACACACAACACACACACACACGCATGTCTATCACACTAAACAACGATGACTCGTGCTTTAATAATAATAATAATAATAATACCGTTATTATATAGGCGCTTTTTCTCAATTTTTGGGTGAGTCGACTCAAAGCGCCGCGAACTGAAACCCAACACGCACACTCACGTAGCAGACACGGATTTACACCCTGTAAGACAAACACAGTACAAGACAGACGATGGGCCAGTTCAGCTACTGAAGTTACAGAGATTTTTGATCGCTTGTATTTGAAATTTGTAAAGTGGCCTGAAACCGGTACCAAAGTGTGTGTGTGGGGGGGGGTTGGGTGGGGGGGGGGTGGAAGAACCGGAGTACCCGGAGAAAGAACCCCCCACGGTCCACCCGAATTAACGGTGACACTTACCAGAGGAGAAAAGTCCGACACCGGAACCCGGTATCGAACCTCGCACCTTTGGCATTGGTGGCAGACGCTGCGCCACGGACCGACCCTTCCATGATCTGAATATTGGCGCAAGTTGACCCGAGGTAAATCTGTCGTAAGAGCCAGTCTCACGTGCTATTCCCCTATTAAACAACTAACCCAAACTTGCCACGCCGATGTGACCCCGGCACCAAAATGACTGGATCAATCTGGCGTAGGAGTCCGTCTGGCGTGTTGCACTGGTCCGCGTGTGCCTCCTCGTCGCTACAGATTATTTAAAAAATTTAAAAATGATATCACTCAACAGACGCACACACACACACACACACAAACGCACACACACACGCACGCACGCACACACACACACACACACACACACACACGCACACACACACACACACACACACACACGCACACACACACACACACACGCACGCACGCACACACACACGCACACACACACACACAAACGCACACACACACACACGCACGCACGCACGCACGCACACATACATGATCAACCTTACACACACACACACACACACACACACACACACACACACACACACACGCACGCACACACACACACACACACACACACCAAAAAAAAACGCCTATTGAAGAACTGAAGGATTTTGTGATCACTGATCCAAGGCAAGCATCCATTTGACTGTCCGTGGATGTATAGACTTTGTTGTGTAATTTTTGCCAGTTTAACGCCAATGATCCCCAGCCGTCCCAAAAACCTGGATACAAACTGATGTAAGCAAGAGACAAAAGATCCTCATGAGCCCCCGCAACTGCCGCTTGGATGAGATTCATCTTTTTTCTCGGCAGTGAAATGGTTAAAAAAAAAAAAAAAAAAAAAAAAACGCTACCGAAGAACTGAGGTTTTTGTGGTGACATTCTCTAGCGCAATTAAGGTACACGGTCAATATTATTATTATGGCCCGCACAGAAAATAATTATTGTGCGGTGTGTTCAGTATTGACATTTATTTCCAAATTGTGTGATCAGTCGCATTAAGACCGACTAGCTTTGATGTTTGTTACTTGTTCAGAATATTTTTTCTTATCCTTTGTGTCAGACTTTACAGTATGATCCAATTTGTTTTATCGATGTCACAGCAAAGAGCGAACGGGCACTACCGCGCAGTTGTTGTCAGTAGCATTTTTTTAACCGTTTAGCTGTGGGTAGCGCTTTTTATCGAGGTGATTCCAATACTGACAGCCAAACGGTTAACTGTATGCTTCCACGTGCAAATGTCACTTGCAGCTTTGACCTGCGCGCGCCAATATCGTGAGTTTTGCGCTGTTAGCAAAAGGTCTTCGGGCCGATGACGACAGCCTTAGCGGGCCCGCGCACGACCGTGCGCGGGCCCGCTAAAGCTGACGTCGTCGGCTCGAGGACCTTTTGCTGACCGGCTGCTTTTGTGTGTGATAATGTCCGGAGCAAATCTGTTGGAACGTACCCCGGATGGTCAACCACAGGCGTCTGACGAACCGTACGTTTTGTGTCCAGACGCTGGGGCCTCAAAGGTGGAAACGTGAGGGTTCTAGCCTCCAGAGCTGTATGTTCAGCACAAACCCCAACGAGTCTGCTCACACCAGTGGAAGACAGATCAGTTTTGACCTGGAACAAATTGCCACAAAAAGTCTTTCAACGTTAATCGGTAGAACACACGCTCAAAAGTATTCAGAAGTATCAGGGCATTCACGTGACCCAGACGCACTCAACGATTGGCCAGAGTGTATTGTTTTGTAGTGTGTTGTGTTGTATTGTATTGTATTGTATTGTTATGTACTGTATTGTATTGTATTGTATTGTATTGTATTGTATTGTATTGTATTGTATTGTATTGTATTGTATTGTATTGTATTGTAAATAACCAAAATACATCAATTTCGGCAGGCAGTACGCGGGAAAAACTGTTTTTATTTTCGGGTCAGCATGAACATTGGTGAGTAGTTCATTTGCCCCACGACTGCGAGTTTGCCATTGCTGGGCCCAGCTTAGTCTTGTCCTCTGACACGCTCTGCCTGGCTGAGCTATTCCGGAGCTAGCAATATAAAGACAGCGTCCTGTATCCGGTACACAAGTCAAACGTTCATTATGGAGTGTTTTATCAACAGACAAACTTCCCGTTGCTAATTCAAACACACAAAGTGTCGCATTTTCGCCTTCGTCACCAGTGAACTGACGCACATGGTGTTTCTGTAGTCTCTGTTAATTCTACGTCAAAGACACACATGAAGTCAACGTGGTGTTAGCAAGAGGCATAGATCCTCATGAGCCCCCGCAGTTGCGGGGGCTCATGAGGATCTATGCCTCTTGCAAGTGGATGATCGAGTTCACTTTTCTCGGCGCTCAAGGGGTTAACACGTCGCTCCCTGAGGTCTCGGAGGTGGAAACGATTCAATTTAACATACGGGAGTCGATAATCGACTTTTGCCGCAGTCACCCCTGAAACAGCCGCATGGATTCCCTCCTCTTGAGAAACTGAAAGGCGTGCAAATGTGGGTTTTCACTACGCATAAAAAAACAGCTAGAGGCATATGTTCTCATGAGTCCCTGCAGCTGCATGGGCACATGAAGATCTGTGCCTCGTGTAGAGGGTAAGTCAAGGCTGAGCAATTGCACTTTATGAATTCTGCAGAGCGCTGCGGCATTTCAAAAACGGCAAAACGCCTGGGGCGTATTCCGTCGCGCATTATTCTTATCAAGAAAACTTCTATTTCAGTTACAAACGTTAAGCGTAGATGTTCGGATACTTGTTATACTTCTTTAACACCTTCACTGCCGTGGCCAGGTGAACGCTACCCAGCTGCAAGAGGCATAAACCCTCATGAGCCCCCGCAGTCGCACTAACTTACCGCAGTCGCACTAACTTACCGCAGTCACTCTCACTTACCGCAGTCGCACTAACTTACCGCAGTCACTCTCACTTATTGTAGTCGCAATAACTTACCGCAGATGTGCTAACTTACCGCAGTCGCACTAACTTACCGCAGTCACTCTCACTTACCGCAGTCGCACTAACTTACCGCAGTCACTCTCACTTACCGCAGTCGCACTAACTTACCGCAGTCGCACTAACTTACCGCAGTCGCTCTCACTTACCGCAGTCGCTCTAACTTACCGCAGTCGCTCTAACTTATTGTAGTCGCAATAACTTACCGCAGATGTGCTAACTTACCGCAGTCGCACTAACTTACGGCAGTCGCACTCACTTACCGCAGTCGTACTAACTTACCGCAGTCGCACTAACTTACCGCAGTCGCACTAACTTACCGCAGTCGCTCTCACTTACCGCAGTCGCACTAACTTACCGCAGTCGCACTAACTTACCGCAGTCGCACTAACTTACCGCAGTCGCTCTCACTTACCGCAGTCGCTCTAACTTACCGCAGTCGCTCTAACTTATTGTAGTCGCAATAACTTACCGCAGATGTGCTAACTTACCGCAGTCGCACTAACTTACGGCAGTCGCACTCACTTACCGCAGTCGCACTAACTTACCGCAGTCGCACTAACTTACCGCAGTCGCACTAACTTACCGCAGTCGCTCTCACTTACCGCAGTCGCACTAACTTACCGCAGTCGCACTAACTTACCGCAGTCGCACTAACTTACCGCAGTCGCACTAACTTACCGCAGTCGCTCTCACTTACCGCAGTCGCACTAACTTACCGCAGTCGCACTAACTTACGGCAGTCGCACTAGCTTACCGCAGTCGCACTAACTTACCGCAGTCGCACTAACTTACCGCAGTCGCACTAACTTACCACAGTGACACTAGCTGACCGCAGTGACACTAACTTACCGCAGTCGCACTAACTTACCGCAGTCGCACTAACTTACCGCAGTCACACTAACTTACCGCAGTCGCACTAACTTACCGCAGTCGCACTAACTTACCACAGTCGCTCTCACTTACCGCAGTCGCACTAACTTACGGCAGTCGCACTAGCTTACCGCAGTCGCACTAACTTACCGCAGTCGCACTAACTTACCGCAGTCGCACTAACTTACCGCAGTCACACTAACTTACCGCAGTCGCACTAACTTACCGCAGTCGCTCTCACTTACCGCAGTCGCACTAACTTACCGCAGTCGCACTAACTTACCGCAGTCGCTCTCACTTACCGCAGTCGCACTAACTTACCGCAGTCGCTCTCACTTACCGCAGTCGCTCTCACTTACCGCAGTCGCACTAACTTACCGCAGTCGCTCTCACTTACCGCAGTCGCACTAACTTACCGCAGTCGCACTAACTTACCGCAGTCGCACTAACTTACCGCAGTCACACTAACTTACCGCAGTCGCACTAACTTACCGCAGTCGCTCTCACTTACCGCAGTCGCACTAACTTACCGCAGTCGCTCTCACTTACCGCAGTCGCGCTAACTTACCGCAGTCGCACTAACTTACCGCAGTCGCTCTCACTTACCGCAGTCGCACTAACTTACCACAGTCGCACTAACTTACCGCAGTCGCACTAGCTTACCGCAGTCGCACTAACTTACCGCAGTCGCTCTCACTTACCGCAGTCGCACTAACTTACCGCAGTCGCTCTCACTTACCGCAGTCGCACTAACTTACCGCAGTCGCTCTCACTTACCGCAGTCGCTCTCACTTACCGCAGTCGCACTAACTTACCACAGTCGCACTAACTTACCGCAGTCGCACTAACTTACCGCAGTCGCTCTCACTTACCGCAGTCGCACTAACTTACCGCAGTCGCACTAACTTACCGCAGTCGCACTAACTTACCGCAGTCGCACTAACTTACCGCAGTCGCTCTCACTTACCGCAGTCGCACTAACTTACCGCAGTCGCACTAACTTACCGCAGTCGCACTAACTTACCGCAGTCGCTCTCACTTACCGCAGTCGCACTAACTTACCGCAGTCGCTCTCACTTACCGCAGTCGCACTAACTTACCGCAGTCGCACTAACTTACCGCAGTCGCTCTCACTTACCGCAGTCACACTACCTTACCGCACTCGCACTAACTTACCGCAGTCGCACTAACTTACCGCAGTCGCTCTCACTTACCGCAGTCGCACTAACTTACCGCAGTCGCTCTCACTTACCGCAGTCGCACTAACTTACCGCAGTCGCTCTAACTTACCGCAGTCGCACTAACTTACCGCAGTCGCTCTAACTTACCGCAGTCGCTCTAACTTACCGCAGTCGCTCTAACTTACCGCAGTCGCACTGACTTACCGCAGTCACACTAACTTACCTCTTTTTTTTTTCTTGGCTTGACTTCGCAAACGAAGATTCTATAGGGCTTGCCCACGTCGTCTGCAGGCATTTTCGTGGCTGCGGAGGCCAATCCGGCTTGCTGACATCTCGTCCCAAGTGGGCCTCACCATTCACAAACAGAAAACAAAGACAATGAGGCTGAACGCAACCAGGGAAGAACCAGTCTTGCTTGCTGGCACCCCGTTGGAGGAGGTGGAGTCCTTCACTTATCTCGGGAGCATCATAGACAAAAAAGGCGGCACTGATGCAGATGTCAGAGCACGAATCGGTAAAGCCAGAGCAGCCTTTCTCCAGTTGAAAAAAGTGTGGAGTTCCAGAGAGCTGTCACAACACACCAAAGTCCGGATTTTCAACTCCAATGTAAAAGCAGTTCTCCTATATGGAGCAGAGACATGGAGATTGACAAAAACCACAGTCAACAGAGTACAGACCTTCATGAACAGTTGCCTTAGAAGAATTTTGAAAATCCACTGGCCAGAGAAGATCAGCAACGTCAGACTCTGTGAGAGAACAGAGCAGATAACAGCAGAGAATGAAATTGGGCGAAGAAGATGGGGATGGATCGGTCACAGTCTGAGAAAGCCAGCTTCCAGTATCACTAGGCAGGCATTGTCATGGAACCCCCAGGGAAAGAGGAAAAGAGGTAGGCCGAGAAACTCCTGGCGTCGAGACCTCCAAGCAGACATCAAGAGACTGGGAACCACCTGGAGTAGAATCGAAGGAGAAGAACAGGACAGGAGTTGCTGGAGGTCTCTCGTCGACGGCCTATACCCGGGTAGGGGTGACAGGCGTAAGTAAGTAAGTAAGGAGGCCAATCCGGGACAGGCAGGTTCGACCGCAGAGGCTGCAGGGGAAGGTCTGGTCAGGATTCTGAGTTATGACAACTCTGTTTTTTCTTCTGAGCCGCTTGTCCTTAAGGTTAGCTCTGCGAGAGTCCTCAAAGGAGACGGCTGCCTTGTGAATGGTGGAGCGCCACGTGTCACGGTCCGCAGCAAGCGAAGACCACTGGCGGTGGTCGATTTGGCAGGCACTAAGTGACTAACTTACTTACCACAGTCGCACTAACTTACCGCAGATGCGCTAACTTACCGCAGTAGCTCTAACTTACCGCAGTCGCACTAACTTACTGTAGTCGCAATAACTTACCGCAGATGCGCTAACTTACCACAGTCGCACTAACTTACCGCAGTCGCGCTAACTTACCGCGGTCGCACTAACTTACCGCAGTATCTCTAACTTACCGCAGTCGCACTAACTTACTGTAGTCGCAATAACTTACCGCAGATGCACTAACTTACCGCAGTCGCACTAACTTACCGCAGTCGCACTCACTTATCGCAGTCGCACTAACTTACCACAGTCGCTCTAACTTACCGTAGTCGCAATAACTTACCGCAGTCGCACTAACTTATCACAGTTGCACTAACTTACCGCAGTCGCTCTAACTTACCGCAGTCGCACAAACTTATTGCAGTCGCTCTAACTTACCGCAGTCGCACTAATTTACCGCAGTCGCTCTAACTTATTGTAGTCGCAATAACTTACCGCAGATACGCTAACTTGCCGCAGATGCACTAACGTACCGCAGTCGCACTAACTTACCGCAGTCGCTCAAACTTACCGTAGTCGCAATAACTTACCGCAGTCGCTCAAACTTACCGTAGTCGCAATAACTTACCGCAGTCGCTCAAACTTACCGTAGTCGCAATAACTTACCGCAGATGCGCTAACTTACCACAGATGCACTAACTTACCGCTGTCGCGGGGACGGATGAGGATTTATGTGTCTTGTTGGTCCTCCGTTCTTAATGCCTAATTTTGATACATTTACATCTGTGCTCTTCAAACGAATGTCGGTCAGTGTGCAGTCATTTCTGACGCGCAGTTCGTGATCACTGACACTGGCAGCGAAGGGGTTAAAATGCACACCTGATAGCGCGCCGGGTCGCCATTCACAAACAACTGAAGATTTCAATGTCCGCGAAATTTATTTTTGATGTAGGGGGCCAGGAATAGCTACAAGAAATGGAATGCTACAGGATGTAGGAATTGAAATGAAAGTATACTGACTTCCATTAAAAACGCGAAAAGTGTATGTAAGTGTACCCGAAAACAAACAGCCACCATCACAGCAAAACAAGAACATTTTATTTGTTGCTTACTTCAGATGTTCAGCCTACTGTCTGAGCTACCTTCACACCAAAAAAATGAATGAGTTATCGCACATGGCTACCTTGGAGTACGCAGGGTTTCATTAGTGGTGAAAATAAGCAAAACTGGACACACTCTATGAAACAAGATTTCTGTGATATGTTTTAACACAGGATCAAACAAAATTTGACTCGAAAAAAATCATTAGAGAACCACAACTTCGGGTGCACAACATTTTCCTAAGAAATCTTATTTGATTTAATGTGAATTACTTTCAAAACATTTGTTATGCTCCAGTGACTGACACAGAGATAAAGAATACACCCATATCCATTTGACCAGGTAAATATGGCCGCTAATCTAAAATAAAGAACTTTTTGATTTTCATATTTGTAGGTCATGTTGATTATTTAGGTGCCTTTGACAAACGAAAAGTAGGTCAAGGCGAATCAGGCCGGATTTTCATGCACACGGACCCTAGTGACACTGCACATTGATTGGCTTTCAGCTGTGTCCTCTGCAGATGCTGCCCATTTCACTTTCAATATCCTGTGATGGTAATGTCACTGATGACGTCATAAGTCATCGATGTGACATTTTTAAGACTAAACCTTCTATTTGCACATGACATAACACACTCTTCATAACTTTCAATATCCTGTGATGGTAATGTCACTGATGACGTCATAACACACTCTTCATAACTTTCAATATCCTGTGATGGTAATGTCACTGATGACGTCATAACACACTCTACATAACTTCTTCTGTAATTGCCCCTTGAGGGATAAATAAAGTTGTTTTGAATTTGAATTTGAATTTGAATAACATTTTCTAATAAATGAGGTCAAAATAACCCGGATTAAAGCATATTTACGCGAAAAATTTGCGTTTCTTTTGTTGATCAGTATACTTGGATCGACCTTGATAGCTTATGAGTAGTTCCTGTGTGCCTTCATGGCTGTCTAGCTATGAATTATTCAATGCGTACGTCACATTACAATTAAAAATCTTGGGGCATATTCCATCTTAACCTTTTCAGGGCCTTGGAATTTTTTTACCACCACCCAGCAGCAAGAGGCTTAGATCCTCATGAGCCCCCGCAGTTGCGGGGGCTCCATGAGGATCTATGCCTCTTGCCGAGACCACTTTAAATCCATGTTCCTAAAACATAGATTTGACCCAAAGCGCTTCTCTGTTCACGGTGTCGAATGCTTTGGTCAGATCTATGAAGACAGCGTAGAGGTCCATGTGCTGCTCAATGCATTTCTCCTGGACCTGTCTCACAGAGAAGACCATGTCGACTGTGCTGCGGCCGGGTCTGAAGCCACACTGAGCCTCTAGGAGTGCTTCCTCAGATACAGAGCTGATCAGGCAGTTGAGGATGACTCTCGCGAAGATCTTGCCAGCAATGGACAAGAGTGAGATCCCTCGGTATTTGGCAGTCTGCTTTGCTGCCCTTGTTCTTGAACAGGGAGACGATTGTAGCATCTCTAAATTCCTGTGGCATGTTCTCCTCTGCCCAGATGCATGTCAGAATGTTGAGGAAGGCGTCAAGGGTCTCAGGTCCAGCTGCTTTGAAGAGCTCTGCGGGGATGCCGTCCATGCCTGCAGTCTTGCCGGAGCTAGTCTGGTTGATCGCTTTCTTGACCTCGTCCAGGTTTGGCGGGAGGTCAGTTCGTGTAATATTCGTTGTCGCCAGTTGCGGATGTTTCTGTGGTTTCCATTGTTGTTGTTGTTGTTGTTGTTGTTGTTGCCGTTGCTTTTGTTTTTTGTTCTTGTTCTTCTTTGCTAAATAAAATGATAGTGATGATGACTACCCAGTTCGAAAATGCCATCTGGCAGAAGTCTCAGAACTCAGAACACTTTATTCGGTAGGTCAACGACCCATTCGAATTAAGGTGAGATTACATAACTGGAAAAACCAATGACAACACGAGAAAGGAAACAGACAAGATATGAATAAAAAAACAATTTCTTCTTGAATTGGTACTCATAATATAATGATCACACACACACACACACACACACACACACACACACACACACACACACACACACGCATACACACCCACACACACACACACACACACGCACACACATACACACACGCCGCACCGCAGCGCGCACAGACGCGCTGCATCAAGGGGTCTACCCCACTATGGGGCAGACTGAACAGATGTTTTGCGGCCATCGGCCCATAGATAATGTCCTATTACACAGATAGTTGTTCGTTGCGTAATTTAAGTGCATAGAATATGAACATTGCAACTTTTCTAATAGAGTCACAGTCCAGGTTTGCAAGCAACATGCTTATGTCCTCATTCTTAGTGTCATTCAAAAGGCTAGCCAAGTACTTTTTCCTCAGTGCTGAGTATCTATTACAATACAAGAGGAAGTGCTCTTCATTCTCCACAGTCCCAATACAGAATGGACAGTCCTTCACATGTGTATTTGAATACCTATTATTCACATTCAGTTCTACTGTTCCCAGTCTGAAACGTATAAGGCTGTCCCTGAATTTCTTTATCGTAATCTGGGATAGATATCTTTCTGGTTCGAATACTGTTTTGAACTGCTTGTAAGTTGCAAACCTGTCGCTTGACTGAACCTTCGTTTCCCATGACTGTACAAATGACTCTTTCAGTCTTTGCCTGTACAACAACAAAAAAAAAACTTTCATCACCCACACCACCGTTTTGCCAAACGTGGTCAAAGCCATACTTGTGTAGGGTGCTTTCAGTTTGGTTCGCCCAAAATCAACTTGCTACGGTACAGTTCAACTGCATCTTGTACGCCTGCTTAGGAAGTCTTGTATCAGACATTGTAATCAGTTTCATCCAATACTTTGTAGCTCTTATTATGCTATTAATGTGCACTAGATGCCTACCCGTTTCACCATAAGCTGTCTGATTTGGGGTTCTGACATCCACACTCAGTAGTCTCTTGCAGGCGAAAGTGTGCACCTTTTCTATTGTTGCGAACTGCTTCAGCCCCCATACTTCAGACGAGTAAAGGAGCATCGGCGCCACCTGGGTATCAAAAAGCTTAAAGAAAATACATGGGTTAAGGTTGCCAAGTTTCCACATAGTCCTCAATAACTGAGAAACTTTCGCCTTCGCCTTTACAGCATAGTCACATTAAACGATAGTTTTGTGGTCAGTGTCAAACCAAGGTATTTATAACTGCTAACCATTTTCATTTCGGTTGCACCAATAAACCATTTGTCTTTCGCTGGCAGTCGCCCGCCTTTTCTAAAAACCATTACCTTGGTTTTCTCGAGACTA
This sequence comes from Semisulcospira habei, assembly GCA_036245525.1. Taxonomy (NCBI): domain Eukaryota; kingdom Metazoa; phylum Mollusca; class Gastropoda; family Semisulcospiridae; genus Semisulcospira; species Semisulcospira habei. The sequence goes on along the minus strand of BTPG01000006.1, from coordinate 4,416,226 downwards.
ACCTCTAAACCAAATCTATCAGAAGAGCGCTTGAGGTTAGTTATCTGGTTCTGCAGCCCCACAGCGCTTGTGGACAATAAAGCTACATCGTCCGCAAAAAGTAATGAAAAAAGTTCTCTCAGACCAGGCAGTAGTTGTACTCCGTGTCGACCATTTTCATTTACGTAGTTTGCAACTTCATTAATTAACAAAGAGAAAATTACAGGGCTTGGTAAGCAACCCTGCCTGACCCCGGCGGGGCAGTCGAAAAAATCCGAGTATTGGAAGCCCGCCCTTACACACGCCTGTACAGATGCATACATGGCTCTCAGCATCTGAACCATTTTTGTAGAGACCTGTACATGGGTAAGAACAGACCACAACATTTCCCTGTCTACAGGGTCAAAAGCACGCTTGTAATCGATGAAAGCCACAAATAGTTTCTTATTTCGAGCAAGGGATCTTTGTATAATAGATATCAAAGTGAATATATGATCAACAGTTGAGTATCCCTGCCTAAACCCGGCTTGCTCTTCGTTTATTTTTTCCTCTTTTTCTGCCCACTTGTAGAGTCTACTGTTTAGAATGGAAGTAAAAGCTTTACTGATCACACTGAGCAGAGACACCCTTCTATAGTTGGCTGGGTTATTTGTATCGACCTTAATAATAATAATAATAATAATAATAATAATAATAATAATAATAATAATAATAATAATAATAATAATAATAATAATAATAATAATAATTACGGTATTTATAATGCGCCATCTTGTTTGTGCGACCTACCACGTGTTTTTCGCTCCCAGTGTTTTTGTGGCTTTTCGTTGGATGTACTGTGTTTCGTGTGCTGAAAGTCTGCTGAGTATCGTATAAGAGTGCGCTGATGAGGATTATGCTTGTGTTTCGTCGGATCTGGTTGCTGTTTGAGTGGTATCGTAAACACCCTCCCACTCTCTCTCCGTCAGAAACACTCTCTCTCCTCCTTCCAGTCCGCCCTCAAAACTCACCTCTTTCAACAGTTCTAGCACTATATCACTACACTCCCGACCCCAAGCTGACCGTCGTAATGTATTTTCACTATTTGTGGTACGTGAGTCATTGTCTAAAGCGTGCGCATGCGTGTGCGAGTTGTGAGTGCGCGCTTAGAGTTATAATTATTATAAGATAAGCGCATTATAAATACCGTAATTATTATAATGCGCTTGGTGTTTCCCTGTGTTTACAGGAATTTCTCACAGGAGAGCGTAAAGGCGGTGGTAGGCGGAGACCCTGGCAGAAGTCGAGACAGTAGTGGGCCCGCGCAGGACAGTGCGCAGGCCCACTGCAGCCGCCTTCCGCTCTAGGCCCTTTTGGGTATTGTTTTCGAGCGACAAGGTGGAAACAAACAACTCTGAAACTGTGTAGCGGTAGATTTATCAACCGTAATGTGCAAGAATTGTGATAGATCGCCTTGGCGCCTGGCAAAACTCTTGTCACTGTGTGAACAACGTGGGCATGGTTCATGCCTTTCGAGGGGCTAATCAAACCACACGCTATCTCCTTAACCTTCTAAAACTGTGTAGCGGTAGATTGATCAACCGCAAAGTGCAAGAATTGTGATGGATCGCCTTGGTGCCTGGCACAATTCTTGACACGGTGTGGACAACGTAAGCATGGTTCATGCCTTGCGAGGGACTAATCAAACCACACGCTATCTCCTTAAACCACACGCTATCTCCACCACACGCTATCTCCTTAACTTTTTTAACACCAAGGCCGCATTGACAAAATGTGGAGTTGTCACTATCGACCATAATTCAAGGGTAGTGCCAGATTAGCTTGGCGCCTGAAGGCGCCAAGCTAATCTGGCACTACCCTTGAATTATCATGGTCGATCCATCTCCTGCTGTAGTGGGTGGGGGCTAAAAGGGTTAAACATTAAAATCAACTGGAAGCCAGGAAGAACGCAAAGCTAATACGGCAATATCTCTAGACATTAATGTTCATGCTATGAAAGGCACACAGCTAATCTAGCACTACCCTTGAATGATCACACTCTATCTGTCTCCTGCAAACGGTGTGTTGTTAATCGGGTGCGCCGGAACTAAAACTGGTAAAAGGACTGATTGAATTTCGATCAATGTTCTTTATCAGCTTGTTACAAATTGTCTATTTGTTTCTATTTCCGTGTATTGATCTTTTTTCCGGATCAGTTCAGTTCAGTTCAGTTCAATCAAGATGGGATCCCTGCGCTCGGTAAAGCCCATAAGCGCCTCACCCCACCTATCAGAAGTCTTCCCAGAGTTCCATTCGAGATTGTACCGATATTGGTTTCGTTAACTATGTCCTTTCAAGTCTGGCCAATGCTTGCCGCCTTTCTCCACACCTCTGCTCTAGAGGCGTCGACTGTGTGGTGTCCTTGGCTCTGTTCCTCACGACGTCTGATCTGCCCATCCGTAGCCCCTGTGGTACCTCTGCCTTGCCAGCGAGGGCGTACTGCCATGGACTCCAGCGCGTCTTGGACAGTAGACCCACAGTAGTCTTCGGAGTTGCAATTGGGTCATTGCCCTGTGCTAGTCTGGGCTTGCGTCGATTTTTTTGCAGCAGGCATTTTGAGTCTGTGAGAATGATGGCGTGACTGATTTGGCTGTCATCCAGCGTAGCAATCCATTTCAGAGCGTGAGTCGCCGACTCAACTTCCAACGTTTTTTCGTGTGTTCTTTTGTTTGTTTGTTTGTGTGTTATTCTTTCTTTTCTGGGTCAGTAGGTGATGTCAGTACACGTAAACTTCTGTGCGAGAGAAGACATTTGTCCGTACAGAAAAAAGGACTCGAGTGGGCTGTCGGCTTATTGGTCACGTTTTATGTTGTATGTAGGTTAGTATCTTGTTAATATTAATACAATCGTTGTGTGACGTACACGGCAGTAGGCTGGGTCCCATGACAGCGGACAAATGACAGCGCGGTTTCACTTAATTGCGCACATTGAGCCAACAAGCTCCTTTCAGAGGCACTTTTAACGGAACTTTCCAGCATTGTGCTTTTCGTGACCAGATTATGGTTTTAGACTTCAAATGGCTTGCCATTATTTGCCGTTCGAGAGACGCGTTTGGCTTCAAGCTACTGAATTTGTAATGGCGTTGTTGTGTTGAAAGCTTTGTGTCACGGTATAGTGTCTTGTAACAAATCAGGAAACCGCAACACAAAAACAGAGATCGTTGTCGTCGTTTATCAAAGCAGGAATGGATTAGACATGAGTGCAATTGTCTCTGGAACAAAAGACAGAAGTGCGCTGTGCCTGGTGATTATTAGGTTGGCATTAGCGATTGCCGACCCGCGTATTCACTGCTTAACCCATTCAGCACTGACGCACTACAGCAGGAGATGGGTCGATCATGATAATTCAAGGGTAGTGCCAGATTAGCTTGGCGCCTGTCGGCGCCAAGCTAATCCGGCACTGCCCTTGAATTATCATGGTCGACCCATCTCCTGCAACAAGTGCATAGTCGTTAGATGACGCCTCCAAAACTTGGGAAATACGTTCGTCGGGCTGAATGGGTTAAAAACAATGAACACGATCCAGCTGCAGGAGACATAGATCCTAGGGGGGAGGGAGGGGGGAGTGGTGGGGAGGGTGTTGTGGGGGAGGGAGGGGATGTAAGGAGTGGGGAGGGTGTTGTGGGGGAGGGAGGGGGATGTAAGGGGTGGGGAGGGTGTTGTGGGGGAGGGAGGGGGATGTAAGGAGTGGGGAGGGTGTTGTGGGGGGAGGGAGGGGATGTAAGGAGTGGGGAGGGTGTTGTGGGGGGAGGGAGGGGATGTAAGGAGTGGGGAGGGTGTTGTGGGGGGGAGGGATGGGATGTAAGGAGTGGGGAGGGTGTTGTGGGGGAGGGAGGGGATGTAAGGAGTGGGGAGGGTGTTGTGGGGGGAGGGGGAGGGATGAGTGATGGGGTGGTGGGGGAGGGGAGGGTGGGGGAAGGTGATGGAAGAGGGATAGTGAGGTGGGTGTGGGGAGGAGGGGAGGGGAGATGTAAGGGGAGAGGGGAGGGGAGGGGGAGCAGGGGGCGGGGTTCGTTGTGGTCAAACTCCCAAATTGGGATTTTGAAACAGCATTTTAAAGTATTCTTGGGCTGAGAGGAGGGTGGTTCTGGAACCATGCGACTCAGATCCACAATGATCTGTTTTTATTTTTTTTTCTTCTTGTTAAATGCTACTTGTTAGGTTTTTAGTGTTTATTTATGTTTTTTAAATTTATTTGTTTGTTTGTTGTTGCTGCATCCAGTAAATCTTTCTTTTTCAGATTTTAGATTTACAACATTCTTTCAAATATTGACTTGAAATACAGATAAGCACTTTTTTTTTTCAAATAGAGAGGACGCTTCTTGGGACCTAGATTTATTCTAAGTGAATATTTCATGCAGCACTTTCAACTGAAGTCCTGTCAGCCATCTTAACCATATCACTGTCAATAGACAAGAACAGTAATCTGAAAGTTTTCTTGATTCTAGTCCGAACACCCCCCCTCCCCCCCCCACACCACCCCCTCCCCCCCCCACACCACCCCCCTCCCCCCCCCCCACACACAGACACCCAAGTTGTCCAAATAGCGTGACACGAACATATGCCCGCAAGAGGCATAGATCCTCAAGAGCCCCCGCGAATGCGGGGTCTCTTGAGGATCTATGCCTCTTGCATTTTGGATCGTGTACAACTTTTCTCGACGGTAAAGTGGTTAATACCTAAATAAACAGGCAGAGTGGTGCTTTACTAATGCAAATGTAACTACAACATGCGGGCTTACGAAATGCAGTGTCACTTGCCGCCAGCGTGCCCCGTTGTTTGCATTCGATAAATGCAAACGTATCTCGTAGAATATCTGGATTTTCACTCAGGTCTGGGCGGTGGGGAGGGGGGGTGGGGTGGGGGGGGGGGGAAGGGGGGGGGAAGGGTGGGGGAAGGGGTGGGGGGGGAGGGCCGGGTTTCAAATATTTCAAGGTCGTTAGTGAAACAATATTGATATACGTGCACTCTATATTCCATTCGTTCCTCCACTCTCTGGGTTTGCTTTTCGATCGGAACAGTGGGGGAGGAACATGAGAATCAAGTCAAAGACCCTTGGCAGCAAAGACAGCTCTCATATAGAAAGGACTTTGTGGGTTATGGTTCATCTCATCTTGTTGTTTTCTTTACATTCAGAATTGATTTCGCCAAGATGACCTCCCCCTGCAACAGGGTCGTTGCCACGCTCTGCGCAATCTGCGTGCTTGTCTGTGATTTTGGAGCATGCGGCTCTAGGCCCTAAGGTACAAAATCGCAATGATGGAAAGTCGTCTGCAAAGTTCGCCGTCTCTGATGCTTGCACTTCTTTCAATCTAATGAATCAATCAATCAATCAATCAATCGATCAATCAATCAATCAATCAATCAATCAATCAATCAATCAATCAAGCAAGCAAGCAAGCAAGAAAAGTCAGTCAGACAATCAATGAATGAATGAATCAATGAATGAATGAATCAATCAATCAAGCAAGCAAGCAAGCAATCAATCAATTAAGCAAACAAGCAAGAAAAGTCAGGCAGACAATCAACCAATAAATCAATTAATCAATCAATCAATCTACCAATCAATCAATCAATCAGACAATCAACAATGAATCAATTAATCAATCAATCAATCTACCAATCAATCAATCAATCAATCAGTCAGTCAGTCAGCACCCCTCAATGTACACCACACGTATTGCTGGCCGGATTGATCCCTGGTGTTCAAGCTCACTGTGACCCGCCACTGGCCACGAATCATCAAGCAGCCGGCCGTGAACATAACCAGGCTATTTACAAGCATGTGGACATGACATTTTGGCATTGTCCTCAACAACAGCTTCAGGAGAGGACCACAAACGTCAAATATTCCACGCTCGCCGCATTCTAGCAACGTGTCCCCCTGCTGCGCTCCCCAAATAAGTTTTGCGAAATCCAAACCGATGGCGTAGGAACGATTTTAGATGAAGAGGGCTCGAATGCTAGTCAGTTGGTTCCAGGTTGGTTGTACATTGCTTAACGTCCCGACAGCAACAAGACTTTCTCAGGACGTGCCTGCACTGCTTGTGAAAAATAAAAAATCGACACAATATTGAATGTATGACACCAGCCGGTCTAATACGCTAAATAAACCCAAGACCATTTAGCAACACATCCAATATCAAGAAAAATACAGGTGAATGGACCAAGGGTAGACAGAAACAAATGCCCCAGAATAGAGGGAAAACCCCACCCTGTGGGGCTGACCAGGGTGACCCTGGGAACTAACAAGTAGTTAACCCACCCAAGTCCCCCAGGGCAGACCCGGGTGGGGGCAATACTAGTGAGGTTTCCTTTGTGACGACCGACTGCCAACAACAAACCAGAGCGAAGTCAGGGCGGATAATCAGCTTTCACCATAAGCACAGACAACAGTCACAACATCTCCGGCAGTCATAGTAGACAACACTCTAAACATCTCCAAGAGGCATAGATCCTTATGAGCCCTCCGGGCTCATGAGGATCTATGCCTCTTGGAGATGTTTTGAGTGTTTTCTATGTATATGGCGCACGCTGATTACCCGACAGTACTGATTTCAGTCGCTTCTCGTTCGTTGTTGGGCCGGAGTCAATTGTGCAAACCAAACCTCACAATAATTTTCCAAGAAGACCGCTAACGAAAATTGATCAAACCACACTCTTGTATTCTGTACGAAGTAGGACCCAAGCATATTGGGCTCTACCATTTCAGACTAAGGGCCCTATCATGTCATGCCTTTTCCCACGCCACGGCACGGCGAAACTCGCCCGCAGAAGTTTTCCAACAGCACGGTCGGCGCACGTGAGATTTCCTGTCCTGTCTGACCAATCGAATACATGCGGACTATGTCGGTGTCTTTTGTCACTGCTGCAGATGAGGCGATTTACCTCCTTTGGAAATGGGGGTCGTGCGTAAAAAAATCAAAAACTAAAAAAGATTTTAAAAAACCGACACGATACATAGGCCGCTCCACCAGATCCATCCCAATCCATCTGCACGAGACATGTATAGATCCTCACGAGCCCCGGCTTCGGCCGAATATATTCATCAAAATGTGTTCCTATTGTGGGTAAAATTTCCACTGTCAGTTGACCCCCTGATGCCTCGGGAACATAGATTCAAAGTGGTGTCAGCAAGAGGCATAGATCCTCACGAGCCCTCGCGAATGCGGGGGCCCGTGAGGTTCTTTGTCTCTTGCAGTTTGGATCGTGTTCACTTTTGCTCGGCATTGACGGGGTTAAGCGAGACACACACAAAAACTTGGCCACAATTGTTGGGCGGTTAATACAATGATATCTCTAAATTGCTCAACAATCAATCATTTCAAAAGTGGCCACACCTCTAAAACCAAAGCGCCGTTTGTGTTATAACATGCGCAGGAGAAATTGTAGCCCTGTTGCAGTTTACACCTCCGCTGCTAGCTTGTTGATCAGACCACAAGAAAACTACAGCTTGGGACTGCAACACTATACATGTTTGTTGGGACAAGCATTATACAGCTGGCGTATTCTCTTAGTGGGTGTTTGTCAGTGAAACACGCTTTCGACGGTCCCTGACCCTAAAAGGGCTAAAGAATGAATGTTTAACCCCTTTCGTGCCACTGGTCGCTGATTTTGTTTCCGTACTCTTTGTTAACTTGGCGCCAGAAAATGTTCGTCCTAGTAACATGGGATCAGCAAGAGGTATAGATCCTCATCAGCCCCCGCGATCTTTAACTCTTGCATTTTGGGTGTTTTCATTGCGTCCCCCGCAGTGAAATGGTTAGCGAGGTTTTGCCCACACCCACGAGAGTTCCTGAGGCAGTGTCACACCGCGCGGCAAGGGAGTTTGCGTTCACGACTCGTCTGGAAACGGGCGACACAGAACGTGACACGACAAAGGAATGGTCGCCCATCTGACACCTGACTTACAGCATTCGCAAACACAAACCTGCAGTGGCGGGAATTGCATTGGCTCCTCTTGATTTTATCGTGTGAAACTGTGCCGGTCTTGGAACAGATTTAGAAGGCGACAACAAAAAATAGGCGCATGTTTTTCGTTATCTTTGGCGTTGCGTCACTCAACTTGGAGAAAGAATTTTCTACGTGAGAAAGTAAGGTTTTGAGTTAGTTTGTTTTTTACTGTTTGTTTTTTACTTATTCTCAGGTAGCATTGAAGACTAGTCTATCATAAGGATAGGCTGTTTTTTTCTTAAAACGTTTTGAAACCGTCAAAAAATGAAAATGTTTATAAAATCTTACATCTGTAATTTTTTAATTCTTACGGCAGAAAGACTACATCTGCCGTGTCCATTTTTTTTTTTTTTTTTTACTTTGTTATTACTTTTTGTTGGCTTTTTGCGCGCGCGCGCGCGCGCGTGTGTGTGTGTGTGTGTGTGTGTGTGTGTGTGTGGGTGTGTGTGTGTGTGTGTGTGTGTGTGTGTGTGTGTGTGTGTGTCTTTGGTGTGTGTGTGTGTTTGTTGTTGTTTGTGTTGTTTTTGTTCTGCTGATTTTTTTATTGTTGTTTGTTGTTTCCTTTTTTCAGTTTTTGTTGTTTTGTTTTGTTGTTTTGCGCGCGCGCAAAAAGCCAACAAAAAGTAACAACAAATAAAAAAAAATTTAAAAAATGGACACGGCAGATGTAGTCTTTCTGCCGTAAGAATTAAAAAGAATTGTTTTTAAAGTGAAATTTTCATTGCTTTACACATCTAGTTTTGTCATAAACGGACACACTGGCTTTCGCCAAATAACGGCAATCACCCAATGGGCACAAGACCATCGGGCCGAATTCGGCCGCCGTCGGCCCGACGGCCTCTTGCGCATTGCGCATGTACTTGTCTTGTCATTGAGGCAAGAAGTAATTATTGCCTCATTGAAAAACAAGAAGATTTCTACGTGAATCCCATTTATGTCTGTCTGTCTGTCTACTTTTCAATTTACTCAATTTAATACATGTGTTGTACTTGGCCTTTCAAAGCGTGTATTGTATCGGCTGGAGTTTTCTTTGCATTTTACACCCTTGACAGTCACCTTTTTGGTCTGGATTCGGTGAATCGTCTGTGTTCGCGTGTATGATCTTAACTCATTGTACCCCAAGACCGAAATCCTTAGATCTTGCCGTCGTCCTCTGAAGACTGCAGTGCAGTGCAGGACACAGATCGATCATGATAGTTCAAGGGTGATGCCAGAATAGCTTGGCGCCCATAGGCGCCAAGCTATTCTGGCATCACCCTTGAACTATCATGGTCGATCCTTATCTTGATGTGGGGTGTCTGGGGTAGAATGAGTTAAACAAAACAGCCAGAAAGTTCAAATCCACGGACACGCGCAAATTGAGTGGCGGAGAAAGCAGTATTGATGCAGAAGTCAGCTTTTCTAATTATTTTCTGTGGTCAGCCACATTGCTGTCATCGACAGACGATTTCCCAAAATAAGAAGATGGACAAGACTGGGCATCTTCTGACGAAAATAGTGGATTAAAACCCCGGACAAACGTGCGATATCGCGCGCGAAATCCACTGTTTGCGTCATCCGGATCAAGAAGCCGACTACCAAGCGAATACAATGCAGAGAATAACACGACGAAGAAAGAAACACGCTTAGAAAAGACAGTTACAACACAATTATGCTGTAACTGTCTTTTCTAAACGTTTGTCAGTCTTTCTATTTTCTATTTATAGAAGGGACTTTTTTTTTACGATGAGTCGCCGTGGAGCGCGTTCAGTAACAAGCCCATGACGTCATAGGCGGATGGGGATCTATACTTCTTCCAGTTGGGCGGTGTTTAAATTTCCTCGGCATTGAAAGGGTTAATGTTGCTATTTTTCTTTCCCAACAAGGCGCGAACAATGGAAAAAACGGCGCTGTGTCTATGCTTACGAAGAAAGAAACAGCCTGTTGGTGTGCAGCCCACTTTGTGGGTAATGTTTCTGTGCTGCGGATTCTGTATTCGTCTTGCCACAGCTGCTACTGCGCTGAGTATGTAACTTATGATCTACCCAGTGCGCAAAAGGCCATCGGGCCGACGTCGACCGCCGTTGGACCGAGCACTGCCGTGACGTCGGGCCGATGACCTTTGAGAACTGGGTATAACTTTTTATGACGTTGGTAGTGATGCCTGTTATACAGTTGTAGCTCTGGGAAATGCCCACCTTTTCGAATCATTTTCCAACCCTTCCAGATTATGCGAATGTCCAGTGGATATTCGTATTATCTGGAAGAGTTCGAAAAAAGCATTCAGTCGTTAAACGGCACAGTTTCATAATGGGCGTAACTGAACATTAAATTAACTGGTTTCCAAACAATTTATGGAAGAAGGAGGAAGACATAGAACAAAAATGGGAGGACAACATCTCAGAGTGGACAGGACTGAAGCTTGGCGATACGCTAAGAATGTCGGAGAACAGAGTGGAATGGAGGGAGCTGGTTGCCAAGTCATCAGTGGTGCCCCAGCGGTCGGCAAGACTACGGGATATAGATAGATAGATAGATAGATAGATAGATAGATAGATAGATAGATAGATAGATAGATAGATAGATAGATAGATAGATAGATAGATAGATAGATAGATAGATAGATAGATAGATAGATAGATAGATAGATAGATAGATAGATAGATAGATAGATTAGATTAGATTAGATTAGATTAGATTAGATTAGATAGATTATATAGATAGATAGATAGATAGATAGATAGATAGATAGATAGATAGATAGATAGATAGATAGATAGATAGATAGATAGATAGATAGATAGATAGATAGATAGATAGATAGATAGATAGATAGATAGATAGATAGATAGATAGATAGATAGATAGATAGATAGATAGATAGATAGATAGATAGAAACAATTTAATTAATGTAATTAAACACATGAATACAATAAATTAAGAATGGTCAGTCGGATTTCAGTTAAAATACCCCCACACACAAAACAAAACAAAAATTAAATAATATATAAATAAATAAATTTAAAGAAACAAACAAATAAAACAACCCTAAAAACAAAAATGTTATAGGAGTGATGGACAACCCCACCATTTCAGATACATGTTCTGGAACTTGTCAGGCAGTTTAGGCGAAATTAATTCAAACTGCAACATTTAAGGGAAAGGAAAAATGGCAGACATAAGAAAAGAGATTCAGGCTGGGCATGCGGTGTCACGCGGGAAAAACTGAATCAGATCTATACAGTCATTGGGAAATGCGTATTTTGCTGTAGAGTCGCGTCGGTTTTCAACTAATAAATCTTTTTCGTAAATGCGAAAAAGGCTGAAGAAATATGCACGAATTTTCTTTTGACCGACTCCTCGATTAAGGCCCCGGCCACACCACACACATCGATTTTGAAGCCGATTCCGATCCGATTGCAATCGGATGACGTCAATTATCCGATCGGTCCCAATCGGCTGTGAATCGGGTGTCAAGAACCTGCTTTATTTTTCCGATCCGAATCGGCCCCGGTTGTAAGCTTCAACCAATCAGAGCGCGTCTCGCAAAGCACGTCGTTTCAGTTTGCAAATGGCGGAACACGCCTGTTGTGATCAGTACCACCGCCGTTGCTGATGTTTCGCACGCCTCTTCCCGAATATGATGCAAAACTGCTGATAATGCAAGCACATCATCATCACTGTCAAAACTAGCAGCCATTTTGCAGAACAGGTACGACTTTGATCTTCGGTTCAAACCGGTCGGCTAAACAAGTCGGGAATTGTGTGGCAGTGCACACGTTTTTTTAGTCCGGCCCGATCACCTACCGATTCGAAACTGATCGGGAATCGGCCTCAAAACCGGGCATGTGTAGCGGGGCCTTTACGGAATAGAGACTGGCGACACGGTTCTGTTGTGTCTGATCCACCTCTCGCCACCTCCAAGTTGTCCTCGTGAAGCAGTCACTCTTTCTTTGGGGGGAGCTGGGTGGCTCGGTGGTAAAAGCGTTTGCCTCCAGACCAAAAGGTCCCGGGTTCGAATCCAGCTTGGGTCAAAATTTGCTCAGACCCTTTTTCGTTGTCCCCGTCTTTGAAATCACCCTCGTGGTGGACAAAAGACGTTAAGCCCTAAACATATATAACTCTTTCTTTGGAAGTGACACATGAACACTGTTAGCTAACGTGTGGTACTGATCATCCTGACATGTGGTACTGATGATCCTGACGTGTGGTACTGATGATCCTGACGTGTGGTACTGATGATCCTGACATGTGGTACTGATGATCCTGACATGTGTGCAGGAACCCAGGCAGTCAGCTGGATGCTTTACCGGAACTTGCAGCTGACCTGGAACGAGGCTTCCAGCTTTTGTAACAGCCGGCGCGGCCATCTTGTGGTCACCGACACATACATCACCATGAACGCTTTCGTAAGCGCCATCGGGTCCTGGAGGCAACAGAACGGTTTGTAAGTACCGAATTTCAGAATTACATGTACAGTCTCCTTGCAGAGCGCAAAAAGCGACTGAGAAACATTTTGGGAGATTAATGTGTGTTAACCCTTTGCGTGTCGGTAGCGGTTCTTGTCATCGCGACTAAACCGTTACCGACACGCAAAGGGATAAAGTGCAGCGTCAGCTCCTTTCCTTCCCTCTTTGAAGAGGGGAGATCGATTTATCTGTACACATCATCAAGTACGTGTAGCTCGATCGGGAACTGTGCTACAACTTCAAGCTCAAGTTGTAAAAGTATAAAACAATAATATAAAAAAGTAATAATATAATATAATAAAATAAAAGCATGTTAACACAGCCAAAGAGAATTAAGAAAGCATTGGCAGAAATGGCCGAGTCAAACCTAGAATGTTCAAAAGGGACCACTCATGTGGGGGTTTGGGGGAGAGATGGGCGGGGGGGGGGGGGGTCCAGGGATTCCGGAACTCGACCCCACCCCCCTCCCCACCAGCTATAACAAAGTCCCTTTTTGTGGAGTATGGACCCCCACCCCCAACCACCACCCCCCACCCACCCCCCACCCCCACCCCACCCCACCCAAAACACTGTGTTTGATAATTCAGCCGCGGGAATGAAGGTCTAGTGTCGGGTGTACTTTTATGTCAGGTTGAAGGTCCCAAACAAAAGTTGGAAGCCCTCTCCTTCCCCCACCCCCTCCCCCAACTCCCACCCACCCCAAAACCCTGTGTTGGATATTTCAGCCGCTGGAAGGAAGGTCTAGTGTTGGGTGGCCTTTTAAGTCACATTGAAGGTCCCAAAGCAAAAGTTGACCCCCCCCCCCTTCCACCTTTCTCCCTTCAGGTAACGGATCCGCCTCTGCCACAACAGCCGAAGTGTGAACATGCTGCTATTCAAGCACAGCCTTTTAAGGAACGAATTACAGCGTTGACATCCTCTTCTCTCACAACCTGCCTCCACACACTATCCACACCCCCACACCCTTCCTGTTTCAGTCTGGCCGGCCGCGAAAAATAATGTCTGAGAAACCGCTGATCACTGCCGATGACATTTCTGTTCCTGAGGTACACAGATAGGAATAAAACCTGCAAGAGACAGATCCTCATGAGCCCCGCGTATTCGGGGGCTCATGAGGATCTATGTCTCTTGTAATTGGGCGTTGTTCTCTGTGCTACGGCAGCAAACGAACTTTTATTTACTGGATTTCGCGACCGTGTTTTGGACGACCAGTGACTTTGTAATCCCGCTAATTCAAATTTCCCAGTTTCAGACTGGCCGTCGATGAAGTAAATTGAACACATTTTGGCCCAGATGAGGCATTTGAGATTTACTGCAGTTTATGAGATTACACGATCACAGTTCTATTCACTTTGATCGCCGTATAAAACCACATGACGCAGGACTTGGCTGAATTGTCTGGCATCAACCTTGCCGCGACGCAGGACTTGGCTGAATTGTCTGGCATCAACCTTGCCGCGGTTTGAAAGACGCCTTTTGCGTCCTTTCACGGTGAAGGAGCTAAATCAGCTTGACTCTTGACTGGCCTTTATGACGAGATGATCCGCATGAGCCCCTCATACTGTAAGAGCTGAAAGGTTAGTCCGTGTGGCAGAGCAAAGCGGAAAGTTTCATTCAAACAATAACATGAACCCCTTATCTGCCGCTGATCACGAATTCCGCGCCAGCAAAGACTGCACGCTGACAAACATGCTCGTTAGCAACACAGATGTAAATGACACAATATTAACCTAAAAATGTAAAGAACACAGGACTAACAAGAGACATAACTCCTCATGAGCCCCCGCGACAGCGGGGGCCCATGAGGAGTTATGTCTCTTGCAGCTGGGTAACGCTGGCCTTGCCCCGGGAGTGAAGGAGTTAAGAGGGAATCGTTGTCTGAGCGTTCTGTCAAACGTAGAGTTATGGAGTCATAGTGCGTTCGAACCACAGCGCAATCGACAAAGGGGACTACATGATTCTTACCATAACCTCCAAGTTCCATCCACACGTACAACAATCGACGTAGCACTGGCGGGACTCAAACACGTTTTTCACTGATGGGCTTTGCCGCACAATTGAAAGACGAAAGGCATGGCTGAACCCGGCAGGAAATGACGTAAGCCTTATTCCCTCTGCGGTGAAGATCAACGTTCAGCGATTCGATTAGCGACTCGGATCAGCGTGACTGCTGTTAAGAGGTCGTATCCTTGTGAGCTCATGGTCAAGAGCGGATGGGGGCTGATTACCCGATGCGCAAAAGGCCTTCGGGCCGACGTCGGCCGCCGTTGGATCGTGCACGTCCGTGCGCGGGCCAACGGCAGCCGACGACGGTCCGATGCCTTTTTGCGCATCGGGTGATGAGCTGAAACTTGCATTCGAAATTTTTTTTTTTTAAGTCAACTATTTTGTTAAGGTTTTCTCGAACCTTGACTGATCCATGCAGTCATTGCGCTTTCGAGCCATAGACCGATCGATTTAGGGATCACGTGATGCTAGCGACAATACAAAGTTCTATCCACACTTAAGGCGAGCTGGGTGGCTCTTTGGTAGGACGTTGGACTCTCTGAGAAATGGTGGCGGGTTCGAATGCAACTGGAGTCGAATTTGTTCAACCCCTAAATGTAGTAAAACTGTTTCCGCAAGGGCTTCATGTGAAAGGAAAACAGAAAAAAAAAAGGTTGAAAACCCTTTACATCACAAAACATCAAACACGACGTTTCGGATCAAAGATCCTTCTTCTTGGTGACATGGAAACAACGTAGAACTTAGGTATTTTGTCTGTTTTCCTTGTTCTGACCCTGTTCGGTGCCCCGTCTTTTTCATCACCTTCGCAGGAGTCAAAAGACGTTACGCCCTAAACGTACAACGTTTTTCTTTTAAAGATTTACATCCGCACTTAGAGCAATCGACGTAGTACTGGCGGGAACCTCCCTCATGTGAATGTTAGTTATTTGTGCACAAAGGAAACATGAAGGGTGTTAGCGAAGCCGTCAGGAAACAGCGAAAGCTTTATTCGTGTCACGCGGGTGGCACTTTAATTAAGCACATATGCGCGCTGGTTTGTGATTTGGCACCTTAGGGCTATAAACATCTAGGTCTAAACTCACAGACCGGCCCGCGTGATATAAGGTCTGGGCATCCCTGGTCGTACACGTGACGTCATCAACCCGTCCATCAGCATGAGCCGCTCAGCGCTGCGTGACTGATTTCGCTTCAAACTAACTACCCAATGCGCTAAAGGCCGTCAGGCCGACGTAGGCCGCCTTTAGCGGTGGTCTTTGCGCACTGGGCATGCGTCCGCGGTGACCGTTAAAACTTGTTAAGTTGATTTCCGGGCATAACTGAATGTTTGGCTCACGGACGGATTAATTAAGACACCTGACTGTGGTTGAGCTCCGCTGGTGTTTGGAGCTACGTGTATTAATAGCTTTTACCTCGGCTCTGACGCGTGGTGGAGTTACGCTTCAGCGGTAAGACGGACACGAAGCGATATAATCATGCAGTTAGAGACGGCCACAAAGCGATAATCATGCAGTTACAGACGGCCAAGAAGCGATATAATCATGCAGTTACAGACGGACACAAAGCGATATAATCATGCAGTTACAGACGGCCACGAAGCGATATAATCATGCAGTTACAGACGGACACAAACCGATATAATCATGCAGTTACAGACGGCCACGAAGCGATATAATCATGCAGTTACAGACGGACACGAAGCGATATAATCATGCAGTTACAGACGGACACGAACCGATGTAATCATGCAGTTACAGACGGACACGAAGCGATATAATCATGCAGTTACAGACGGAAACAAAGCGATATAATCATGCAGTTACAGACGGACACAAAGCGATATAATCATGCAGTTACAGACGGACACGAAGCGACATAATCATGCAGTTACAGACGGACACAAAGCGATATAATCATGCAGTTACAGACGGACACGAAGCGATATAATCACGCAGTTACAGACGGACACAAAGCGATATAATCATGCAGTTACAGACGGACACGAAGCGATATAATCATGCAGTTACAGACGGACAAAAAAGCGATATAATCATGCAGTTACAGACGGACACGAAGCGATATAATCATGCAGTTACAGACGGACACGAAGCGATATAATCATGCAGTTACAGACGGACACGAAGCGATATAATCATGCAGTTACAGACGGACACGAAGCGATATAATCATGAAGTTACAGACGGACACGAAGCGATATAATCATGCAGTTACAGACGGACACGAAGCGATATAATCATGCTGTTACAGACGGACACGAAGCGATATAATCATGCAGTTACAGACGGACACGAAGCGATATAATCATGCAGTTACAGACGGACACGAAGCGATATAATCATGCAGTTACAGACGGCCAAGAAGCGATATAATCATGCAGTTACAGACGGACACGAATCTATATAATCATGCAGTTACAGACGGACACGAAGCGATATAATCATGCAGTTACAGACGGACACGAAGCGATATAATCATGCAGTTAAAGACGGACACGAAGCGATATAATCATGCAGTTACGGACGGACACGAAGCGATATAATCATGCAGTTACAGACGGACAGGAAGCGATATAATCATGCAGTTACAGACGGACACAAAGCGTTATAATCATGCAGTTACAGACGGACACAAAGCGATATAATCATGCAGTTACAGACGGACACGAAGCGATATAATCATGCAGTTACAGACGGACACAAAGCGATATAATCATGCAATTACAGACGGACACGAAGCGATATAATCATGCAGTTACAGACGGACACGAAGCGATATAATCATGCAGTTACAGACGGACACGAAGCGATATAATCATGCAGTTACAGACGGACACAAAGCGATATAATCATGCAGTTACAGACGGACACGAAGCGATATAATCATGCAGTTATAGACGGACACAAAGCGATATAATCATGCAGTTACAGACGGACACAAAGCGATATAATCATGCAGTTACAGACGGACACAAAGCGATATAATCATGCAGTTACAGACGGACACGAAGCGATATAATCATGCAGTTACAGACGAACACAAAGCGATATAATCATGCAGTTACAGACGGACACAAAGCGATATAATCATGCAGTTACAGACGGACACGAAGCGATATAATCATGCAGTTACAGACGGACACAAAGCGATATAATCATGCAGTTACAGACGGACACGAAGCGATATAATCATGCAGTTACAGACGGACACGAAGCGATATAATCATGCAGTTACAGACGGACACGAAGCGATATAATCATGCAGTTACGGACGGACACGAAGCGATATAATCATGCAGTTACAGACGGACACGAAGCGATATAATCATGCAGTTATAGACGGACACGAAGCGATATAATCATGCAGTTACAGACGGACACGAAGCGGTATAATCATGCAGTTACAGACGGACACGAAGCGATATAATCATGCAGTTACAGACGGACACGAAGCGATATAATCATGCATTTACAGACGGACACGAAGCGATATAATCATGCAGTTACAGACGGACACGAAGCGATATAATCATGCAGTTACAGACGGACACGAAGCGATATAATCATGCAGTTACAGACGGACACGAAGCGATATAATCATGCAGTTAGAGACGGCCACAAAGCGATATAATCATGCAGTTACGGACGGACACGAAGCGATATAATCATGCAGTTACAGACGGACACGAAGCGATATAATCATGCAGTTACAGACGGACACGAAGCGATATAATCATGCAGTTACAGACGGACACGAAGCGATATAATCATGCAGTTACAGACGGACACAAAGCGACATAATCATGCAGTTACAGACGGACACGAAGCGATATAATCATGCAGTTACAGACGGACACAAAGCGATAAAATTATGCAGTTACAGACGGACACAAAGCGATATAATCATGCAGTTACAGTTGGACACGAAACGATATAATCATGCAGTTACAGACGGACACGAAGCGATATAATCATGCAGTTACAGACGGACACAAAGCGATATAATCATGCAGTTACAGACGGACACGAAGCGATATAATCATGCAGTTACAGACGGACAAGAAGCGATATAATCATGCAGTTACGGACGGACACGAAGCGATATAATCATGCAGTTACAGACGGACGCGAAGCGATATAATCATGTAGTTACGGACGGACACGAAGCGATATAATCATGTAGTTAGAGACGGACACGAAGCGATATAATCATGCAGTTACAGACGGACACAAAGCGATATAATCATGCAGTTACAGACGGACACGAAGCGATATAATCATGCAGTTACAGACGGACACGAAGCGATATAATCATGCAGTTACAGACGGACACGAAGCGATATAATCATGCAGTTACAGACGGACACGAAGCGATATAATCATGCAGTTACAGACGGACACGAAGCGATATAATCATGCAGTTACAGACGGACACGAAGCGATATAATCATGCAGTTACAGACGGACACGAAGCGATATAATCATGCAGTTACAGACGGACACGAAGCGATATAATCATGCAGTTACAGACGGACACGAAGCGATATAATCATGCAGTTACAGACGGACACGAAGCGATATAATCATGCAGTTACAGACGGACACGAAGCGATATAATCATGCAGTTACAGACGGACACGAAGCGATATAATCATGCAGTTACAGACGGACACGAAGCGATATAATCATGCAGTTACAGACGGACACGAAGCGATATAATCATGCAGTTACAGACGGACACGAAGCGATATAATCATGCAGTTACAGACGGACACGAAGGGATATAATCATGCAGGTACATACGGACACGAAGCGATATAATCATGCAGTTACAGACGGACACGAAGCGATATAATCATGCAGTTACAGACGGACACGAAGCGATATAATCATGCAGTTACGGACGGACACGAAGCGATATAATCATGCAGTTACAGACGGACACGAAGCGATATAATCATGCAGTTAGAGACGGACACGAAGCGATATAATCATGCAGTTACAGACGGACACAAAGCGGTATAATCATGCAGTTACAGACGGACACGAAGCGATATAATCATGCAGTTACAGACGGACACGAAGCGATATAATCATGCAGTTACAGACGGACACGAAGCGATATAATCATGCAGTTACGGACGGACACGAAGCGATATAATCATGCAGTTACAGACGGACACGAAGCGATACAATCATGCAGTTACTGACGGACACGAAGCGATAGAATCAAGCAGTTAGAGACGGCCACAAAGCGATATAATCATGCAGTTACGGACGGACACGAAGCGATATAATCATGCAGTTACAGACGGACACGAAGCGATATAATCATGCAGTTACAGACGGACACGAAGCGATATAATCATGCAGTTACAGACAGACACGAAGCGATATAATCATGCAGATACAGACGGACACAAAGCGATATAATCATGCAGTTACAGACGGACACGAAACGATATAATCATGCAGTTACATACGGACACAAAGCGATATAATCATGCAGTTACAGACGGACACAAAGCGATATAATCATGCAGTTACAGTTGAACACGAAACGATATAATCATGCAGTTACAGACGGACACGAAGCGATATAATCATGCAGTTACAGACGGACATGAAGCGATATAATCATGCAGTTACAGACGGACACAAAGCGATATAATCATGCAGTTACAGACGGACACGAAGCGATATAATCATGCAGTTACAGACGGACGCGAATCGATATAATCATGCAGTTACGGACGGACACGAAGCGATATAATCATGCAGTTAGAGACGGACACGAAGCGATATAATCATGCAGTTACAGACGGACACAAAGCGATATAGTCATGCAGTTACAGACGGACACGAAGCGATATAATCATGCAGTTACAGACGGACACGAAGCGATATAATCATGCAGTTACAGACGGACACGAAGCGATATAATCATGCAGTTACAGACGGACACGAAGCGATATAATCATGCAGTTACAGACGGACACGAAGCGATATAATCATGCAGTTACAGACGGACACGAAGCGATATAATCATGCAGTTACAGACGGACACGAAGCGATATAATCATGCAGTTACAGACGGACACGAAGCGATATAATCATGCAGTTACAGACGGACACGAAGCGATATAATCATGCAGTTACAGACGGACACGAAGCGATATAATCATGCAGTTACAGACGGACACGAAGCGATATAATCATGCAGTTACAGACGGACACGAAGCGATATAATCATGCAGTTACAGACGGACACAAAGCGATATAATCATGCAGTTACAGACGGACACGAAGCGATATAATCATGCAGTTACAGACGGACACGAAGCGATATAATCATGCAGTTACGGACGGACACGAAGCGATATAATCATGCAGTTACGGACGGACACGAAGCGATATAATCATGCAGTTACAGACGGACACGAAGCGATATAATCATGCAGTTACAGACGGACACGAAGCGATATAATCATGCAGTTACAGACGGACACGAAGCGATGTAATCATGCAGTTACAGACGGACACGAAGCGATATAATCATGCAATTACAGACGGACACGAAGCGATATAATCATGCAGTTACAGACGGACACAAAGCGATATAATCATGCAGTTACAGACGGACACGAAGCGATATAATCATGCAGTTACAGACGGACACGAAGCGATATAATCATGCAGTTACGGACGGACACGAAGCGATATAATCATGCAGTTACAGACGGACGCGAAGCGATATAATCATGCAGTTACGGACGGACACGAAGCGATATAATCATGCAGTTAGAGACGGACACGAAGCGATATAATCATGCAGTTACAGACGGACACAAAGCGATATAATCATGCAGTTACAGACGGACACAAAGCGATATAATCATGCAGTTACAGACGGACACGAAGCGATATAATCATGCAGTTACAGACGGACACGAAGCGATATAATCATGCAGTTACAGACGACCACGAAGCGATATAATCATGCAGTTACAGACCGACACGAAGCGATATAATCATGCAGTTACAGACGGACACGAAGCGATATAATCATGCAGTTACAGACGGACACGAAGCGATATAATCATGCAGTTACAGACGGACACGAAGCGACATAATCATGCAGTTACAGACGGACACGAAGCGATATAATCATGCAGTTACAGACGGACACAAAGCGATATAATCATGCAGTTACAGACGGACACGAAGCGATATAATCATGCAGTTACAGACGGACACGAAGCGATATAATCATGCAGTTACAGACGGACACGAAGCGATATAATCATGCAGTTACAGACGGACACGAAGCGATATAATCATGCAGTTACAGACGGACACGAAGCGGTATAATCATGCAGTTACAGACGGACACGAAGCGATATAATCATGCAGTTACGGACGGACACGAAGCGATATAATCATGCAGTTACAGACGGACACGTAGCGATATAATCATGCAGTTACAGACGGACACGAAGCGATATAATCATGCAGTTACACACCTGACACGAAGCGATATAATCATGCAGTTACATACGGACACGAAGCGATATAATCATGCAGTTACAGACGGACACGAAGCGATATAATCATGCAGTTACAGACGGACACGAAGCGATATAATCATGCAGTTACGGACGGACACGAAGCGATATAATCATGCAGTTACAGACGGACACGAAGCAATATAATCATGCAGTTAGAGACGGACACGAAGCGATATAATCATGCAGTTACAGACGGACACAAAGCGGTATAATCATGCAGTTACAGACGGACACGAAGCGATATAATCATGCAGTTACAGACGGACACGAAGCGGTATAATCATGCAGTTACAGACGGACACGAAGCGATATAATCATGCAGTTACGGACGGACACGAAGCGATATAATCATGCAGTTACAGACGGACACGAAGCGATATAATCATGCAGTTACAGACGGACACGAAGCGATACAATCATGCAGTTACAGACGGACACGAAGCGATAGAATCAAGCAGTTAGAGACGGCCACAAAGCGATATAATCATGCAGTTACGGACGGACACGAAGCGATATAATCATGCAGTTACAGACGGACACGAAGCGATATAATCATGCAGTTACAGACGGACACGAAGCCATATAATCATGCAGTTACAGACGGACACGAAGCGATATAATCATGCAGTTACAGACGGACACGAAGCGATATAATCATGCAGTTACGGACGGACACGAAGCGATATAATCATGCAGTTACAGACGGACACGAAGCGATATAATCATGCAGTTACAGACGGACACAAAGCCATATAATCATGCAGTTACAGACGGACACGAAGCGATATAATCATGCAGTTACAGACGGACACGAAGCGATATAATCATGCAATTACAGACGGACACAAAGCGATATAATCATGCAGTTACAGACGGACACGAAGCGATATAATCATGCAGTTACATACGGACACAAAGCGATATAATCATGCAGTTACAGACGGACACAAAGCGATATAATCATGCAGTTACAGTTGGACACGAAACGATATAATCATGCAGTTACAGACGGACACGAAGCGATATAATCATGCAGTTACAGACGGACACGAAGCGATATAATCATGCAGTTACAGACGGACACAAAGCGATATAATCATGCAGTTACAGACGGACACGAAGCGATATAATCATGCAGTTACAGACGGACGCGAATCGATATAATCATGCAGTTACGGACGGACACGAAGCGATATAATCATGCAGTTACAGACGGACACGAAGCGATATAATCATGCAGTTACAGACGGACACGAAGCGATATAATCATGCAGTTACAGACGGACACGAAGCGATATAATCATGCAGTTACAGACGGACACGAAGCGATATAATCATGCAGTTACAGACGGACACGAAGCGATATAATCATGCAGTTACAGACGGACACGAAGCGATATAATCATGCAGTTTCAGACGGACACGAAGCGATATAATCATGCAGTTACAGACGGACACGAAGCGATATAATCATGCAGTTACAGACGGACACGAAGCGATATAATCATGCAGTTTACGGACGGACACGAAGCGATATAATCATGCAGTTACGTACGGACACGAAGCGATATTATCATGCAGTTACAGACGGACACGAAGCGATATAATCATGCAGTTACAGACGGACACGAAGCGATATAATCATGCAGTTACAGACGGACACGAAGCGATATAATCATGCAGTTACAGACGGACACGAAGCGATGTAATCATGCAGTTACAGACGGACACGAAGCGATATAATCATGCAGTTACAGACGGACACGAAGCGATATAATCATGCAGTTACGGACGGACACGAAGCGATATAATCATGCAGTTACGGACGGACACGAAGCGATATAATCATGCAGTGACGGACGACGAACGAAATAACAACCATAGCTACTCATTAAAGGCCCCGCCACACGAGCCGGTTGTGCCCCGATTTTGAAGCCGATTCCGATCCGGTTGCGATCGGATGACGTCAATTATCCGATCCGGTCCCGATCGGCTGGGAATCGGGTGTCTAGAACCTGCTCTATTTTTCCGTTCCGATTGGGCCCCGGTTGTAAGCTTCAACCAATCAGAGCGCGTCTCGCAAAGCACGTCGTTTCATTTGCAAATGGCCGAACACGCCTGTTGTGATCAGTACCACCGCCGTTGCCGCTGATGTTTCGCCCGCCTCTTCCCGAATATGATGCAAAACTGCTGATAATGCAAGCACATCATCATCACTGTCAAAACTAGCAGTCATTTTGCAGAACAGGTACGACTTTGATCTTCGGTTCAAACCGGTCGGCTAAACAAGTCGGGAAATGTCAGTGTGGCAGTGCATACGTTTTTTAGTCTGGCCCGATTACCTACCGATTCGAAAACTGATCGTGAATCGGCCTCAAAACCGGGCTCGTGTAGCGGGGCCTTAAGAGGCGCACACACACACACACACACACACACACACACACACACACACACACACACACACACACACACACACACACACACACACACACACACACACACACACGCACGCACGCACGCACACACACAGAGAGAGAGAGAGAGAGAGAGAGAGAGAGAGAGAGAATCCGGGTCCGGTCAAGGGTCATTGTCGGTGGTAAGAGAGGATGTCTTTAGCCCGAGACTCTAACCTTCGACATTGACCCCCCACCCCCCCCCCCCCCACCCCCACCCCACTCCCTCCTCCACTTGACCGGACCTGAGAGGCGACAACAACCCCTAGCAAAGCCAATTTCGTAATACAACCATTTTGTCTTCTACTGTAAAAAGTATATGCGTGAATTGTACCCTTGAAAGGACCCCAAGCTTTACGTGTGACGTAGAGATTCAGGGGATGTAATTCTCCATACTTCCGACTATCAGTCAACAAACTCGCGCGAACTGCATTTGCCCGGAATTTCTCTCTCAGGTTTTTTTTTTTTTTTTAATTTAACGCATTTTCGGTCATTATTTTGTATGAAATTGGTAATATAGACCTAACACTAAGGGTGCATAATTATAGTTATTTTATTGCGGAATCCCCCTCAATTTGTATTTATCCAACTTGTTGTTTCTTCGCCGTTTGGAATGCGGCCAGTACGTGATAGGGCCTTCGCTTCAGTTGAATTTTCCTGTCGTTGATATTATCTAACGTATCCAGTTATTCAGTTATGTTTTTTTTTTATGAAACTGGTACCAGCGGTATCACAGAACACCGACATAGAGTTCTTTTTGCTGTGTAGCCCCCTAAATTGTTTATTTATTATCATATTTTAGTTTAGAGGTTTGACGGAAGACTAGGGTATGTTTGTACCCCAAAAATGTGATTGGCCAAACATTTATTTGGGGGAGAACGCTTTGCTTGGCGAGTAACGTTGTCATGGTAACATTTAATGAGACGATCTCTCATTAGGATGGTCACTCAAAATAGGTTTAGCTGTGCCAAGCTTTGTGTTCGCTTATATTTAATTCATCCTTTAAAAACATGATCGCCACGCCTTAGACGAAGGCGAGATGGGATTGTATTAACCCACTGTGCCCGAGGTACGAAATCCCCACATTTTGGAGTTATCCTCTGAGGACTGCATTACAATTCAGGAGACAGATCGACCATGATAGTTGAAGGGTGGTGGCAGAATAGCTTGGCGCCCATCGGCGCCAAGCTATTCTGCCACCACCCTTCAACTATTATGGTCGAGCCATATCTTGCTGTGGTGTGTCGCGGGCAGAAGGAGTTAACAATACACTGCCCTTCTTTTTACTAGCGTTTCTCGTGTGGATGCATTTATAAAGCGTTCAGTGTACCAGATGGTGGGCAGGACGAAGGCAATTCATTATTGACGGGCCCATGGAAACTTTCCATACAACCGAAGAAACAAACCGGATGAATTCCTGCACAACACTTCACTGTCGAGAAGAATTCAATTCAATTCAGGTCACTACCCAACTACAAATCTGTATTGATTCAACGACGAAAGGCCGAACACAGATACAAATTGGTCTCAGCAAGAGGCACAGATCCTCATGAGCCCCCGCAGTCGCAGTGGTTGTATTGTGTTCGCTATAGTGTTTCGGATTATTCCAAAAATGTCGCATTTCTTTTGCGCGTCAGTATACATTGTTCCTCTCTATGCCGGTCTCTTTTATAACATAGGTTAACTCTTTAGCATCTAGGGTGTTGTTTTGTTTTTGGTATTTTGTTTTATCACACACACAGCTGAAACAGCCGGTCATAGAGCGGGAGGTTTGATTTTTTTACAACAATGTTTGGGCTGTGTTTTGTTTTACTCTTTCGATTCATCTGGGGTATTTTATTGTCACAATTCTAATGTCTTTTATTTTTAAGTTCATTGACATGAAAAATGGTCATGCATCATTGAAAGCTTAGACTTCTTTTGCGTCTTCAAATTCTGACGTCTGCTGACGGAGACACAGGCCCGGCCCACGCCGTCCAAGTGCTTTTGCACTGTAATCCATAATGCTTTAGTGCTAGGAACGATTGTTGAGAATGACCTAAAGAAGTTGCGGGAAGTAGATCAACCGTAAAAAACTCAAGAATTAGTGCTGATCGATAAGTTCAACTTATGTTTTTGCATCTTTGGATCGATCTGAATTTGTTCCGTTGTTGTACAACCTGTTACTGTTCTGTAATAATGTTATATCTGTCCAAATATTTATGTTTATTTATGACGATCCTGTTTGAGTGATGAGAGGGTGCGTGGTGGGTGCTGTCACGGCATTATGTTGACTCTGTGCGTACCACTTGCCAGTTCGCAAGGGTTCCTACGAGAAGTTCTGCTCATTGTTGGCAAAGATGTCTGCTGCTGTTCCTTAGACGAAGGGGGGGGGGGGGGGGGGGGTGTTGAGACATGTTGAGTTGGAATTGAAAAGCAGAAGGTCAGCTCAATCGTACGGACAAATGGTCAGTTGGATGAGTGAGCGTAGTCCTGCGCAAGCCACTAAGAAATGCGCTCCGCTATAGCGTCACAACACTCACCCCGCTATAGCGTCACAACACTCACCCCGCTATAGCGCCACAACACTCACCCCGCTATAGCGCCACAACACTCACCCCGCTATAGCGCCACAACACTCGCCCCGCTATGGCGCCACAACACTCACCCCGCTATAGCGCCACAACACTCACCCCGCTATAGCGCCACAACACTCACCTTGCTATAGCGCCACAACACCCACCCCGCTATAGCGTCACAACACTCACCCCGCTATAGCGCCACAACACTCACCCCGCTATAGCGCCACAACACTCACCCCGCTATAGCGTCACAACACTCACCCCGCTATAGCGCCACAAAACTCACCCCGCTATAGCGCCACAACACTCGCCCCGCTATAGCGCCACAACACTCACCCCGCTATGGCGCCACAACACTCACCCCGTTATAGCTCCACAACACTCACCCCGCTATGGCGCCACAACACTCACCCCGCTATAGCGCCACAACACTCACCCCGCTATAGCGCCACAACACTCACCTCGCTATAGCGCCACAACACTCACCCCGTTATAGCGCCACAACACTCACCCCGCTATAGCGTCACAACACTCACCCCGCTATAGCGCCACAACACTCACCCCGCTATAGCGGAGCACCTTGCTTAATGGCTTGCGCAGGACTATGCTCACTCAAGCAACTGACCCTTGCATTACCGGTATGTCTATGTTGGTATTGACGCTTGGCACTCGATACTTCAAGGTTTATAGAAACAAATGTCGATTTATTGATCACAAATAGTTACTGAGGCAGACAGAGCGAAATGATCGTGTAGTTGCTACCCGGTGCGCAAAGGCCTTCGGGCCGACGTCGGAAGCCGTTGGCAAGCGCATGTCCGTGCGCGGACAAACGGCGGCCGACGTCGGCCCGATGGCCTTTGAGCCCTGGGAATGAAATCCACAACTAATTACATGATAAAGTCGCTCCATGGAAATGGTACGCAACATGCAGGAGTTAGTAGGTTTGTATGAAATCCACAACTAATTACATGATAAAGTCTCTCCATGGAAATGGTACACAACATGCAGGAGTTAGTAGGTTTGTATGAAATCCACAACTAATTACATGATAAAGTCGCTCCAGGGAAATGGTACGCAACATGCAGGAGTTAGTAGGTTTGTATGAAATCCACAACTAATTACATGATAAAGTCGCTCCAGGGAAATGGTACGCAACATGCAGGAGTTAGTAGGTTTGTATGAAATTCTGCGCTGAAATGTGAGATGGTTCACTTTGCGAATAGAAAGTTTGAGAGTGTGAAATAGTTCAGGCGGTTAAGCGTCGGAGCAAGAGAGCAAA
Source organism: Semisulcospira habei (assembly GCA_036245525.1). Taxonomy (NCBI): domain Eukaryota; kingdom Metazoa; phylum Mollusca; class Gastropoda; family Semisulcospiridae; genus Semisulcospira; species Semisulcospira habei. Next base: position 4,387,925 of record BTPG01000006.1, on the reverse strand, counting down.
GGGGATCGCCGGGTCGTGGGTTCGAATCCCCGTCCCGGCCCCGGTAGCTGGACTCGCAATCCAGGGGGGAAAGACGGGCTTGTTCAATAGCATGTCCGTTGAAAGGTCCTGGTAAATCAAAGTGGCACAGTTGGAGTGCGCCTGATGTGATCAGTGTTCAGGTCGTACTCCATAGGCAATTGATCTCCCTCTCCCCCATAACCCGCTTGTCAGAGCCGTCCATTATCAATTCGGTGCCGTGAACGTTAAACCCCGAACTAACCGAAGAGAAAGAGCCGAGTCCGTCTGAAATCCTGCGCTGAATAATGAGATGGTTCACTTTGCAAAGAGAAAGAGCCGAGTCCGTCTGAAATCCTGCGCTGAATAATGAGATGGTTCACTTTGCAAAGAGAAAGAGCCGAGTCCGTCTTGACAACTGACCTACGGTCGGGAAACACCATCTCAGTGTCATGTAGAGGGCATGGCGATTAGTCACACTGAAAAATAAACGAATTTGTGATTCATTGGGTGCACCACAGCGAGACCACGCACGAGGCAGCTGATACATTTTTCCCACATGGGACAAACAGTGTTAAGGTCGTTCTTAATTGGACGAATCTACCCGTACGTTTGTTCGCCAACTCTGACGATCTAGAGTTCGCGATCTCGGGCGAACCAGGTTGGTTCTTAATTGGACGATCCAAAGATACGGCGAACTAGTTCGGAGTAGTTCGCGAACCTCGGCAAACCATAGTTCGCTGTCGGAAAAAAAAAAGCATGACATGTCGAGCAATCCAAGGTGATCCGTTTCTCTGATTGGTCGAAACTTTTACCTCTTTTGCGTTGGAGATAAGAAGATAGTCACCTATTCAACAACCATGGCGATCGGCGATATTTCACTGACTTTCGTGCGAAGAACAAGACCTATTTATTGATTTGTGGGAGGCGCAACGCTGTTTGTGGAATCCCTCCTGCAAGAAGTACAAAAACAAAAATCTTCCAAATCGTGAAGCGGCATTGCGGCAGTCATGTTTGAATACTATCGCAGACCTATTTTCGCCGAACCAAGCACTTCAATTAAAAAAGAGAACCATGGCGAACCTACTTTGCTCAAGTTCGTCTAGGTTTGTTCAGGTTCGTTCAACCTCACTTAAGAAACAAACCAAATGTTCGTCGATCGTATCCGATCTAGATTTGCCTATCAAAGGTTCGTCCAGTTCGACGCGCTTTACAGGTAGCAAAATGACGTCACCAGTGACGCTACCGGCGTCGGCGTTTGACGTCAATGCTTCCCCTTAATAATAAATAACACTGTGCAACCGTGTGTACAGTACACATACTGGTTTTAGAAGAGGTCTTCTGAGCTAGTCAATATTGTTATTGAAGAGTGTGCTGCTTTTTTTTTTTCTTTTCTTTATTTAATAAAAAAGACAAATGTAGAAAATGGGGTAAACTTTGTCATGAGAGCCACACAATGGAGAACCAGCTTGTAAATTGGTGCAGTCATCTGCAGTAAGCCGGTCTAGTCTCGACCCAGTGCGCAAAGTGCATCAGGCCGACGTCGGCCCGATGGCCTTTTGCGTATTGGGAAATAAACCACACACACACACACACACACACACACACACACACACACCAGCCACACTTCGGCCCGATGGCCTTTTGCGTATTGGAAATAAACCACACACACACACACCAGCCACACTTCTCCCCCGATGGAGTTTTGGTAGGTGCGTCCATCGCATGTAGTCTGTGAGCCAAGCTCGAAACTGGTACCATTCAGGCGGGCAAATTCTCATATAAATTTTTGGCATGCTCAATGTCCCTAGGGATAGAAAAATCACGAGAGACTTCTGGGTCGAGTAGCTTTGGTCTGTTTACACATGATCTTTAACCCCGCCCTCCCCTGTACAGGCGCCTATTTTAAGTCCCCGCCCTCCCCTGTATAGACGCAGATTTCGTCCACCATCTCCTTTTATCATCTTCACCTTGTGTGTTTACACTTGATCTTTAACCCCGCCCTCCCCTGCACAGGCGCCTATTTTAAGTCCCCGCCCTCCCCTGTACAGGCGCCTATTTTAAGTCCCCGCCCTCCCCTGTATAGACGCAGATTTCGTCCACCATCTTTTATCATCTTCACCTTGTGTGTTTACACATGATCTTTAATCCCGCCCTCCCCTGTACAGGCGCCTATTTTAAGTCCCCGCCCTCCCCTGTATAGACGCAGATTTCGTCCACCATCTTTTATCATCTTCACCTTGTCTGTTTACACTTGATCTTTAACCCCGCACTCCGTTGTACAAAAGCCGATTTCAAGTCCTGCAACATTTTTTATCAAAGAAAAATTTATAAATATGTTGATTCTAGAACAGATTTGGTATGGGCATGTCACGCGTTCAGCAGGGCTTGCCAAAACAATCCTGCAAGGCACTGTGCAAGGAGGACGACAGAGGAAAAGATGGGAGGACAATATCTCAGAGTGGACAGGACTGAAGCTGGACGACACACTAAGAATGACAGAGAACAGAGAGGAGTGGAGGGAGCTGGTTGCCAAGTCATCAATGGTGCCCCAACGGTCGGCAAGACTACGGGAATGTGTAGTTCCATATCCCCTCATGGACAAATGTCTTGCTAACCACTGCATTAACCCCTTTAGTGCCAGCTGAAGCAGACTGTGTTTCTGCAGTCGTCCTTAATTAAGCACAGGAAGATCCTAGATGTCTCTGGCACACAGATTCAAAGCGGTGTCAGCAAGAGGCATAGATCCTCATAAGCCCATGCGAATGCGGGGGCTCATGAGGATCTATACCTTTTGCACTGAGTTGGGTGGTATAGAAATTCTCCCGGCACTGAACGGGTTAACGCGTGCCTTGTCTTTGTCCTCCAGAGCGTCAGACGTGTGGATCGGCATGTTCTCGGAGACCACCAACGGCGTCGTGCCCAACGTGTGGGAGTTGGACTGTTCGCTGAGGGCCGGGAGCTTTGACTCTTTCTGGGCCAGCGGAGAGCCAGACCAGCTGTTGACATCTTTCTGCGTCCGCGTGACGCACGTCACCCCGGCCTGGAGGACCAAAGAATGCGACAACAACTACGGCGTTGTCTGCGAGTTTAGTAACGGTAATCAGTTTTAACTCTTTGAGCCCGCGTACACGATATAATGAGGTTTTTACTGATTAGCATTCTTGTGCACGAAAAACTGTCCTCTGTGTAATTTTTTGACAATACCCTAAAAACGTGCGTCTCCAAATTAACACATTCAGTGCCGAGAGAATATGTGCGCCACCCAGCTGCAAGAGGTATAGATCCTCATGAGCCCCCGCAGTTACGGGGGCTCATGAGGATCTATACCTCTTGCTGACAGCACGTTTTATCCATGTTTCTGGACAGCTAGGCGTTTTTGTGTGCTGAATTAGCGAAGGATTCAGATACACAGGTACATTTGAACCCCTCCGCAGCCATAGTCTGAAAATGATGTCTTTGGCGCCGCCATAGATTCACATTCTCCCACTGAGACACCAGCAACACGTCACCCTTCTCAGTGTGTACTCCCAACCCTCCTGGCAGAGCCTGCAGAAAAGGACAAGTTCTACACTGACCTGCGCAGCCTCCTACAGAGTACCCCCTGCAGACGACAAAGTCATCATCCTTGGCGACTTCAACGCCAGAGTGGGCAAGGACTCTGAAGCCTGGAAAGGAGTCCTCGGCAAGCATGGCGTGGGGAACTGCAATTACAATGGCCGCCTACTGTTGTAGTTCTGTGCAGAGCAGCAGCTTGTCATCACCAACACTACTTTCCAGCAAAAGGACAGTCGAAAGACCACCTGGATGCATCCTCGCTCCAAACACTGGCACCTTATCGACTATGTCCTAGTGCGTCAGAGGGACCGCAGTGATGTCCTCCTCACCAGAGTGATGCCCAGCGCAGAGTGCCACACTGACCACCGCCTTGTCCGCTGCAAACTCAGGCTCCACTTCAAGCCAAAACCCAAGAAAGGGGGGCCCACTAAGAAAAAGCTTGATGTTGCCAGCCTTCAGCGTGACGACGTAAAACTTGCCTTTCAGTCAGATTTATAGCGCAGGCTCACAGACACAGCTGACCAAGCAGACTCCTCCCCTGAAACACTCTGGGAACAGCTGAAAACTGCTATCGCAAAATCCTCTGCAGACGTCTTGGGTTTCGCTAGAAAGAGGAACAAAGACTGGTTTGACGAAAATGACGTAAAGATCCAGGAGCTCCTAGCACAAAAAAAGAGCCGCTCATCAGGCCCACCTAGCCCAGCCTTCCTGCCCTGTGAAGAAGTCTGCCTTCCGCCTCGTCTGCAGCAGTCTCCAGCGCAAGGTCAGAGATCTCCAGTACGAGTGGTGGACCAGACTCGCACAGAGGACCCAGCTTTGCGCTGACAACGGTGACTACAGGGGATTCTACGAAGCACTGAAAGCAGTGTATGGCCCCAGGCACCTAATACAAAGTCCCCTGCGAAGCGCTGATGGACAGGCACTCCTCACAGATAATAACTCCATCTTGAACTGCTGGTCGGAATACTTTCAGGACCTCTTCAGCGCTGAGCGCACTGTTCAAGAAGCAGTCATCCTCAAAATCCCACACCTCCCAGTAAAGTTTGAATTGGACGAACCGCCCACTGCTGAAGAGACCCTCACAGCCATCCACCAGCTCAAGAGTGGCAAAGCAGCAGGCATTGACGGAATCCCACCAGAGATCTGAAACATGGAGGCCCAGCACTGCACAACAAGCTCCATGACCTCTTTCTCTGCTGCTGGGAGGAAGGAACACTACCAAAGAATTTCCGCGATGCAGTCGTCATCACCCTGTACAAGAACAAAGGAGAGAAGTCTGCCTGCTCCAACTACCGTGGAATTATCCTGCTGTCCATTGCCGGGAAAATTCTAGCAAGGCTGCTCCTGAATCGGCTGGTACCTGCCATTGCAGAAGACCACCTCCCAGAGGGCCAGTGTGGCTTCAGAGCCAACAGGAGCACCACCGACATGGTCTTTGTGCTGAGACAGCTTCAGGAGAAGTGCCGCGAGCAGAACAAATGGCTGTACGTAACGTTTGTCGACCTAACAAAAGCGTGAGCAGGCAAGGCATGTGAGCAGGCAAGGCATGTGGCAGATCCTGGAGCGACTTGGCTGTCCCCAAAGTTCCTCAGCATGATCGTCCAGCTACACGAGGACCAGCAAGGCCAGGTCAGACTCAACAATGACATCTCTGAACCACTCCCCATTCTCAACGGTGTGAAGCAGGGCTGTGTGCTGGCACCGACCCTCTTCACCATCTTTTTTAGCATGATGTTGAAGCACGCCAGTGTGGACCTCGACGATGACGACGCAGTGTACATCAGATATCGTCTCGATGGCAGCCTGTTCAACCTCAGACGACTGCAGGCCCACACCAAAACCCTAGACCAACTGATTCGTGAGCTGCTATTTGCTGACGACGCTGCCCTCGTTGCACACACAGAGAGAGCCCTGCAGCGCATCACATCCTGCTTCGCAGACGCTGCCAAGCTATTTGGACTAGAGGTCAGTCTGAAAAAGACAGAGGTCCTCCATCAGCCGGCACCGAAGGTAGAGCATCGCCCTCCCCACATCACCATCGGCGAGTCTGAACTGAAGTCAGTGCACCAGTTTACATACCTTGGCTGCATCATCACGTCAGACGCCAAGCTGGACAAGGAGCTGGACAGCAGGCTGGCAAAAGCAAACAGCGCTTTCGGGCGTCTATACAAGCGGGTGTGGCACAATCAAAAGCTGAAAACAGGCACCAAGATCAGCGTGTACAGAGCTGTCGTCCTCACCACCCTGCTGTATGGTTCCGAGTCCTGGGCCCTCTACTGCAGCCAACTACGACTCCTCGAACGCTTCCACCAGCGCTGCCTGCGTACAATCCTCAGCATTCACTGGAGTGACTATGTCACAAACGTCGAGGTCCTTGAACAGGCAGAAAGTGTGAGCATCGAGGCTTTGCTGCTGCGGACACAGCTCCGCTGGGCTGGGCACGTCTCCAGGATGGAGGATCATCGCCTACCTAAGATCACCCTGTTCGGCGAGCTCGCCACTGGACACAGAGACAGAGGGGCACCAAAGAAGAGATACAAAGACTGTCTCAAGAAGTCACTTAGTGCCTGCTAAATCGACCACCGCCAGTGGTCTTCACTTGCTGCCGACCGTGACACCTGGCGCTCCACCATTTACAAGGCAGGTGTCTCCTTTGAGGACTCTCGCAGAGCTAGCCTTAAAGACAAGCGGCTCAGGAGAAAAAAACAGAGATGCCGCAACTCAGAACATTGGCCAGACCTCCCTCTGCAGCCACTGCGGTCGAACCTGCCTGTCCCGGATTGGCCTCCGCAGTCACGAGCATGCCTACAGACGTCGTGGACAACCCCTATAGAATCATCGTTCGCGAAGTCAAGCCAAGAGAGAGATTCACATTCAGTGAATTTGGCCTATTTACCTAAAAATCGTCTTGCCTAGTAGTCGCAGATTGCGTTTCTGAAATCTGTTAATTCCCGCCAAAAGAGATTGATTGATTGATTGATTGATTGATTGATTGATTGATTGATTGATTGATTGATTGATTGATTGATTGATTGATTGATTGATTGATTGATTTTTTTTTTTTTTTTTTGGGGGGGGGTCTTCATCTTTCATAATCTACTGACGAGTACAAAATAAATTTAAAAAATTTTAAAAAATAAATAAATAATAATAATATATTAATTTTTTCTCCGGCGCCAAACTATCCGGCACCACCCATGAACTGTCATTGTCGATCACTATCATAAACTGCTTTGTCACTTTTAGAGGACAACTCCCTCATGTCGGATTTCCTACCCACCGCACCCCTACCCCTCCCCCCACCCACCCCTATCCCCATCCCCCTCCCAGTGAAATGGTAACGTCACGTAATGCTTTTCCCTGGTGTTTGCAGGTAACTGCACGTACGACGCACTCAGTGATCAAACCGTGACGTCACTTCCGGACTACTCCTCGGCTTACGTCAGTGACGCAGATGCATGCTGGTCCTTGTGTTTGCAGCTGGTTGTGAACAGACAGGAATGCGTGGTGGCCGCGTTTGGGCAGAGCACCGCCATTTGCAAGCTTTACCTGGGTTTCGCGCTGGTCAAGTCGGCTGCCGACCTGGCTCTGACGGCCTCCAAAGGGTCCACGGTCATGATGCGCAGATGTTTTGACTGTGAGCGATTATTTCTGATTAGTTCCGGTGTTGATTAACCACTTCAATGTCCAGAAAAACTGAACATCACCCAACTGCAAGAGTATAGATCCTCATGAGCCCCCGCTGTGGCGGGGGCTCATGAGGATCTATACCTCTTGCTGAAACCACTTTATATCCATGTTCCTTGGACTTTTCGGGATCTTTGACGTTGAATGTACAATGATTGGAATACGCAGTCTGCCTGCACTGACTGACACTGAAGGGGTTACACCTGTTCTTAATTGGCATATTTCTGTTTTGCAAACCAACCAGGATTTCGAAACCAAATTATTGCCAAGGGAAAGCATGCAATACCGCACGTTGTTCAGACTCCTGCCGGGCGATTGTAACTCTCTCTCTCTCTCTCTCTCTCTCTCTCTCTCTCTCTCTCTCTCTCTCTCTCTCTCTCTCTCTCTCTCCGCGACCGCCGGAGGAAGCGGTCGACTTTTCCGATCTCTCCGCTGATCAGTCAAGCAGACGAGATATCAGTTTCATGGATTGTATTGTGTTCTACTATTCTACGTTACTCGGACGTTTTGTTTTCTAATTGCGCACACTACTTTGTGATCTCATTGCATATCTGGATATTTTGTGATTTAATTCAGTGGTGAATTAATCGTGTGGTGTTTTCAAGTTCTTGTGTGTGGTATTTTGGAACAATTTCACATCTTCCATTGTGGTTCATTATACTGGACTGTAACGTGCTGTTTACTGCAACTAATTTCTTTGTCCTGGACTTCAAATGCATACTGCAACGGAGAGTGGACTTGCATACTATCTCACCGTACCGTGTTTATTGTGAGTAAAAAAACATGCTTTTTCTTAACGTTCCTTCAGCCCGTACGCTATATATTATAGACTAGTCAGACTACACCACTGATACTAAGACTGCTGTCTTTGCCACGAAACTGCTGCCAGATGTGTTTACACAAGGCGGCGCTGTCGGCGGTCACGCCTGACCCGCGCCCGAGTAAACAGTTCCAGCCTTATCTGCCTAGGATCAGCTTGGCAGGTCCGGCATCGTACGTCATCAATCCATGCCAGCTAGAACCCCACACTTGACTTACGCCAACACCCATCCCCACCTCGCCCCCCTGTTCCTGGCACCTCTACCCCACCCACCCTCGTCACGCCCGCCCTCTCCTGCTTACCCACCCTCCATTCCCTCCCCCTCCCCACCCCCTCCCCGTGTTTCTGGCCCCTCTTCTCCACCCTACCCACCCTCTGCACGCCCTCCCTCTCCTCGGCTTACTCACATTCCATTACCTCACCCACCCCCCCTCCCACTCACACCCATCACTACCCCTGCTCCATTTTCCTGGCGCCTCCTCCCCCCTACCCACGCTCTGCCTCTTGCCTCTGCACGCCCTCCCTCTCCTGCGTAGCCACCCTCCACTGCCCCCCCCACCCCCACCCCCAACTATAAACCACATTTCGTCAGTGACCCATCCTCGTCTCCCGCCCCACTCTAAATCACATGTCTGTTCCTATCTGAAACCATGACAACTATAGCCATTGTACACCAACCCCCTTCCACTCCCACCATCCCCCGTGACCCAGTACTGAGAGACACCTTAGACAAACTCCAAACAAGATTTGAATGTAAAGGTGCTAATGCCCTCAGCATTCTCAAGACGTGGAGGAATGCCGTGTATGTGAGATACATGCAGCTTCTGCCCAAACACACTGCAGGAGTCCACAATGTGTTATGGGAAGATTTCAACTATGACAATGAAGCTGTCACCCTTGATGGCTACCTCTCTCCCCACACCCCGGTCCCTGATCACCTGGCCAAGACAATAGTTAAGATATATGAAGGGCCGGTACACACAGACGAGAACAAACTTATCGTCATCACCGTGTACTTTAGAAAGAGGCGGACAACCGGTGGCACCTGCATGATTCAGGGGAAGAGAAAGGGTCTGTGGGTGAGATCGGAGTACCGGGCCCTTTGTGATTATGTACAACAGCTCCTGGCCGGTACAGCGGACCCTACAGACAATGTCCCCGTCACCAGCAACCATCTTGCATCTGGCCCTGACGTTACAGAAAGTATCGTCACCTCACCCGCCACCCCTTCCAACTCCTCACGGGGCCTGCTGTTGGCTGTCTCCCTAGCAGACACCCCCATCACGCCTACCCTCTCCACTCCCTCGGACAACAAAGAAGTCTCTCTTCTTGTGCAGCCGGCAGAGTCGTCAATCACAGGGGATTATCAACCGACGCCCCTTCTATCCGACCACTCATCCCCGACTAATCCCATCACCACATCTACTGGCCAGCCACTTCAGAACGCCCGCACTGATTTTTCACTTGTTGCGGCAACAGTTGATGGTGTAATGTCCACTGCCACGCCCCTTCCCCCAACCCGACCAAACACGAACGCCAGTCCCGCGTCTCCGGGGGATTATCAACCGACGCCCCTTCTATCCGACCACTCATCCCCGACTAATCCCATCATCACATCTACTGGCCAGCCACTTCAGAACGCCCGCACTGATTTTTCACTTGTTGCGGCAACAGTTGATGGCGTAATGTCCACTGCCACGCCCCTTCCCCCAACCCGACCAAACACGAACGCCAGTCCCGCGTCTCCGGGACTGGGATTACGTAATACAGAGGCCGCACCCACCACGGCCCTCGGGACTACCTGTCCTCACGAGGACACCACTGACCCTGATACTCTGCGAGCACAACTCAAAAGTGCTTGTAACCTCATCACGGACCTTCGCGCTGACGTCAGTACACTGTTCAAAGGACTTTCAGCAGCCCTAGCCAGGATTGATCAGCTCGAGAGTCAGCTCCGTGACGAGGCGGTCAAGAGAGCCAGAGATCTACAGGTTACGGAGAAAAGTGTGGGCGAAGTGTTGTCCGGCCTGGACGACAGGATAACTGGTGTGGAGACAGCTCAACACGCCACAGACGGCACTGTCAACCAGCTATCCTCCGCCAAACAGAGCCACAAGCAGCGCCTGAGGGAAATTCAAAAACAGTTGAAAAAGAAATCAGCCACTGCGTCCAACAACTCAGACGTTGCCATGAGTGGTAACACTCAAACTGACCTGTCTGCCAATGTTGATATCTGTGCGTCTCCGCGCCAGGTAACGGGCAGCGCAATCGCTGCTCCCTGTCACCCCTCCCCTCCACCCGTTCTGCAAGAACTGGCCACGGTACAGGCTGTGAGTGCAGCCGAGAAGAGCCCAGAGCGACTCATACCAGTACGGATTACCGGCGGCCTGCCTGAGGTCAACAACGGGTATGACCACGCCAGCAGCCAGCAGCAGCGTAATAACAAAATGTCTCCAGATGAGCAAATACTGCGACATTCAGTGCAGAGTGACACCACCACGCTGGTCATTGGAGACTCTGTTGTTCGCAACATCAAGGCAGAGAAGATGCCCACCTACCCTATAGAAAAAGTAGACGTATTATCTGTCTCTGGCCTGCGGACTGTCCACCTGCTGAACTGGCTCCAGCGACAACACGCGTCCCACACAGCGGTGGCACTGGTGACCTTCCACGTGGGGATCAACGATTGCAAACAGAAGGAAGTGACCAGCGCTGTGTGGGAACAGCTCGTCCGGGAATGCAGGCGGGTATTTCCCGGCGCTCGTCTGCAGGCATCCTCCATCCTGCCGACCGACAGTAGACACCAGCTGTATAGGGCCATCACCGCCTCCAACAGTAACCTGTTCCATGTGTGCAGAAAGCTGGGTGTCACACTGATAGACAACACTCAGGTCTTTACTGCTGTTGATGGGTTGCCGCGTAGAAAATTCTACAGGCGCGGTGACCCCATCCATCCTAGTCGCCAGGGCACCATCAGTCTGGCCCTCAACATAAAGAGAGGAGGGCCAGCTACTGACGTCACCACTCCCAACAACCAGCCTGCAGGTGGTGACCGTCACCGCCGTCAGCGACGTGAAGGACACGCTGGCACCACCAACACTTACGCTAATGTCGCAGCCGGCAGACAGTCAGTGTCCGCTGCAGCACCCAACCTGGAATCGCTCTGTGGTGCATCCAGCTTCGGTGCTGCACCGGAGAGTCAAGGTGGACTGTCAGTGTCCTCTGCTGTAGCACCAGGTCTGGAATCACAGTACAGCGAATCCAGATTTGGTGGTACAGCAGAGAGTCAATGTAGCTATCAGCAACAAATGCCGGGCCAGTATCCTATGTGGCAGCAACCGCCACTACCACCATACAGTGCCGCATTTCCACAGTATCGCGAGGCCGGACCATGGGGACACTTCAGCATGACGCAACCAACGTATCCTTTCAGCGTCCCCCCGCTCACATACACGCCATACGCACAGCAGGAACCGTGGGCACAGTACAGCCACCCCGTGCGTGTGTATTAGACTCATTTCCAGAACATTCAGTTACTCTTCCTTACATAACTTTGTGCTTTACTTTCCAGGCTAACACTGAACAATATCGAATTGATTTTCTTGCGTCTCATTGCTCATAATTATTGTGTTTGCGCAGAGACGTATTCATTTGTTTTTAACTTCAACCACTGCACGTGGTCCAATATTAACATTGTCATCCTTTTGACTTCTGCCGACAGTATTCGTGAATACCGATCTTCTCACTCTGTGCGATTTGTGACGCTTATAGCACTAGTACTTGTGCACCGTGACACTTTCTCTACTAGTGCTCTACGTATATTCACACTACGATCATATCTGTGTCCTTTCGCAGCGCTGACTTTATTTCCCCTATCGCGCAGCGGGGTCGTTTAGCTTTGACTGTTGAAGTTTGCTAAAGGGATTAGTCCCTGTTAGTGACCGTTAGTGACCGGTAGTGTGGTCTATATCAGTGAATGCGTAGAAGAAACTCTTTTTTTCTTTTTTTTTTCACTTGCCTCCCACATTCTGTGTGTTAGAGCGGACTGATATTCTTTTGCTTTGTTTTATTATTTCAGCTCTTATTTGCCTTTGTATCATTTATAAGCTTTTTTATTTGTACTCTTTGGTATTGACATACATTAGCAATCATGGTGTATGATCGCCAGTTACATATTGGCCATTTAAATGTTTATCATTTAACTAACAAAGTTCCCGATCTGTGTGTGCTCTTGAGTCAATCCAATCCATTTCACTTGTTTGGTGTAACGGAATCGCGTCTCAATCGTAACATCAGCGATGAGGCCGTTTCTATCCAGGACTTCACTGTACTGCGCCGCGATGCTGAATACCCGGGACATACGGGTATTGCAGTATACAT